>CAWUFW010012379.1:0-546192 GCA_963921515.1 Calotriton arnoldi | reverse complement strand
TTTCAGGGTGTAAATGGAGAGAAGGCACATCTCCACGCTCACAGAATTCTACACGAGAATTGCGCTCGAGAAAATGAAGGATGCAAAGACCTCCATCAAGGATTACAGCTAACTTTTCACGTTGGAAATGGAGAGAAGGCACATCTGCCCTGCATATTTATCCACGAAGATGCCACCGTTTTGTGCAATACCTCTACTCAACTGGAGTACTTTCTACTGGCTAATCAGTAAGTGCTACCTCGTTGGGTAAATGTATAGTGCCTTTCCTACACTACAGCTGCGTAAAGGACCAGAAGAATTGTCTCCAGTGACCTGTGTGTCTGTAACTTTGCCACCGCGCCGAAAGCGCCGGGGTCCTTTGAGTAAGCTGTCCATCATAGTGGGGAAAGGGCGGGCATACGTTGCATACCGCTAGTGTATGTGTGGCGGGGCCAAACGAGTGGGGCTTCTAGGCCCGTTCACATGCCTCTTGTTTATAAAGGGTCAGAGCAGGATCTCAGCGGCAGACGAGGAGAAGGAACCTCCTGGTCACAGGAACTACACGAGCATTGCGCTCGAGAAAATCAAGGATGCAAAGACCTCCATCAAGGATTACAGCTAACTTTTCAGGGTGTAAATGGAGAGAAGGCACATCTCCACGCTCACGAATTCTACACGAGAATTGCGCTCGAGAAAATGAAGGATGCAAAGACCTCCATCAAGGATTACAGCTAACTTTTCACGTTGGAAATGGAGAGAAGGCACATCTGCCCTGCATATTTATCCACGAAGATGCCACCGTTTTGTGCAATACCTCTACTAAACTGGAGTACTTTCTACTGGCTAATCAGTAAGTGCTACCTCGTTGGGTAAATGTATAGTGCCTTTCCTACACTACAGCTGCGTAAAGGACCAGAACAATTGTCTCCAGTGACCTGTGTGTCTGTAACTTTGCCACCGCGCCGAAAGCGCCGGGGTCCTTTGAGTAAGCTGTCCATCATAGTGGGGAAAGGGCGGGCATACGTTGCATACCGCTAGTGTATGTGTGGCGGGGCCAAACGAGCGGGGCTTCTAGGCCCGTTCACATGCCTCTTGTTTATAAAGGGTCAGAGCAGGATCTCAGCGGCAGACGAGGAGAAGGAACCTCCTGGTCACAGGAACTACACGAGCATTGCGCTCGAGAAATTCAAGGATGCAAAGACCTCCATCAAGGATTACAGCTAACTTTTCAGGGTGTAAATGGAGAGAAGGCACATCTCCACGCTCACGAATTCTACACGAGAATGCGCTCGAGAAAATGAAGGATGCAAAGACCTCCATCAAGGATTACAGCTAACTTTTCACGTTGGAAATGGAGAGAAGGCACATCTGCCCTGCATATTTATCCACGAAGATGCCACCGTTTTGTGCAATACCTCTACTAAACTGGAGTACTTTCTACTGGCTAATCAGTAAGTGCTACCTCGTTGGGTAAATGTATAGTGCCTTTCCTACACTACAGCTGCGTAAAGGACCAGAAGAATTGTCTCCAGTGACCTGTGTGTCTGTAACTTTGCCACCGCGCCGAAAGCGCCGGGGTCCTTTGAGTAAGCTGTCCATCATAGTGGGGAAAGGGCGGGCATACGTTGCATACCGCTAGTGTATGTGTGGCGGGGCCAAACGAGCGGGGCTTCTAGGCCCGTTCACATGCCTCTTGTTTATAAAGGGTCAGAGCAGGATCTCAGCGGCAGACGAGGAGAAGGAACCTCCTGGTCACAGGAACTACACGAGCATTGCGCTCTAGAAATTCAAGGATGCAAAGACCTCCATCAAGGATTACAGCTAACTTTTCAGGGTGTAAATGGAGAGAAGGCACATCTCCACGCTCACGAATTCTACACGAGAATTGCGCTCGAGAAAATGAAGGATGCAAAGACCTCCATCAAGGATTACAGCTAACTTTTCACGTTGGAAATGGAGAGAAGGCACATCTGCCCTGCATATTTATCCACGAAGATGCCACCGTTTTTGTGCAATACCTCTACTCAACTGGAGTACTTTCTACTGGCTAATCAGTAAGTGCTACCTCGTTGGGTAAATGTATAGATGCCTTTCCTACACTACAGCTGCGTAAGGACCAGAAGAATTGTCTCCAGTGACCTGTGTGTCTGTAACTTTGCCACCGCGCCGAAGCGCCGGGGTCCTTTGAGTAAGCTGTCCATCATAGTGGGGAAAGGGCGGGCATACGTTGCATACCGCTAGTGTATGTGTGGCGGGGCCAAACGAGTGGGGCTTCTGAGGCCCGTTCACATGCCTCTTGTTTATAAAGGGTCAGAGCAGGATCTCAGCGGCAGACGAGGAGAAGGAACCTCCTGGTCACAGGAACTACACGAGCATTGCGCTCGAGAAAATCAAGGATGCAAAGACCTCCATCAAGGATTACAGCTAACTTTTCAGGGTGTAAATGGAGAGAAGGCACATCTCCACGCTCACGAATTCTACACGAGAATTGCGCTCGAGAAAATGAAGGATGCAAAGACCTCCATCAAGGATTACAGCTAACTTTTCACGTTGGAAATGGAGAGAAGGCACATCTGCCCTGCATATTTATCCACGAAGATGCCACCGTTTTGTGCAATACCTCTACTAAACTGGAGTACTTTCTACTGGCTAATCAGTAAGTGCTACCTCGTTGGGTAAATGTATAGTGCCTTTCCTACACTACAGCTGCGTAAAGGACCAGAACAATTGTCTCCAGTGACCTGTGTGTCTGTAACTTTGCCACTGCGCCGAAGCGCCGGGGTCCTTTGAGTAAGCTGTCCATCATAGTGGGGAAAGGGCGGGCATACGTTGCATACCGCTAGTGTATGTGTGGCGGGGCCAAACGAGCGGGGCTTCTAGGCCCGTTCACATGCCTCTTGTTTATAAAGGGTCAGAGCAGGATCTCAGCGGCAGACGAGGAGAAGGAACCTCCTGGTCCCAGGAACTACACGAGCATTGCGCTCGAGAAATTCAAGGATGCAAAGACCTCCATCAAGGATTACAGCTAACTTTTCAGTGTGTAAATGGAGAGAAGGCACATCTCCACGCTCACGAATTCTACACGAGAATTGCGCTCGAGAAAATGAAGGATGCAAAGACCTCCATCAAGGATTACAGCTAACTTTTCACGTTGGAAATGGAGAGAAGGCACATCTGCCCTGCATATTTATCCACGAAGATGCCACCGTTTTGTGCAATACCTCTACTCAACTGGAGTACTTTCTACTGGCTAATCAGTAAGTGCTACCTCGTTGGGTAAATGTATAGTGCCTTTCCTACACTACAGCTGCGTAAAGGACCAGAACAATTGTCTCCAGTGACCTGTGTGTCTGTAACTTTGCCACCGCGCCGAAAGCGCCGGGGTCCTTTGAGTAAGCTGTCCATCATAGTGGGGAAAGGGGCGGGCATACGTTGCATACCGCTAGTGTATGTGTGGCGGGGCCAAACGAGCGGGGCTTCTAGGCCCGTTCACATGCCTCTTGTTTATAAAGGGTCAGAGCAGGATCTCAGCGGCAGACGAGGAGAAGGAACCTCCTGGTCACAGGAACTACACGAGCATTGCGCTCGAGAAATTCAAGGATGCAAAGACCTCCATCAAGGATTACAGCTAACTTTTCAGGGTGTAAATGGAGAGAAGGCACATCTCCACGCTCACGAATTCTACACGAGAATTGCGCTCGAGAAAATGAAGGATGCAAAGACCTCCATCAAGGATTACAGCTAACTTTTCACGTTGGAAATGGAGAGAAGGCACATCTGCCCTGCATATTTATCCACGAAGATGCCACCGTTTTGTGCAATACCTCTACTAAACTGGAGTACTTTCTACTGGCTAATCAGTAAGTGCTACCTCGTTGGGTAAATGTATAGTGCCTTTCCTACACTACAGCTGCGTAAAGGACCAGAAGAATTGTCTCCAGTGACCTGTGTGTCTGTAACTTTGCCACTGCGCCGAAAGCGCCGGGGTCCTTTGAGTAAGCTGTCCATCATAGTGGGGAAAGGGCGGGCATACGTTGCATACCGCTAGTGTATGTGTGGCGGGGCCAAACGAGCGGGGCTTCTAGGCCCGTTCACATGCCTCTTGTTTATAAAGGGTCAGAGCAGGATCTCAGCGGCAGACGAGGAGAAGGAACCTCCTGGTCACAGGAACTACACGAGCATTGCGCTCAGAAATTCAAGGATGCAAAGACCTCCATCAAGGATTACAGCTAACTTTTCAGGGTGTAAATGGAGAGAAGGCACATCTCCACGCTCACGAATTCTACAGGAGAATTGCGCCCTCCCTCCCTCGTGGGCATTCCTGCTGCACGATCACATGATCGTGCAGCAGGAATGCACTAAAGAGCATCGGGGGAAAGGAAAACCCTTTCCTTTCCTCGATGTCTCTTTCGAATCAAACCCCCTCCCCGAGCCAAAACTCACCTGATTTCCCCGACGCGCTGGAAGCAAATGGCTTCCAGCGTGTCGGGGAAGGAAGGAAACCCTCAATGATGTCAGCGCGCCTGCGCGCTGGCGTCAGTGATGGGGAGGGCGGGGGGGCGGGCGGGGAGGCAGGGAAGTCCTTCCCCTGCCTTCCCCAAAAAACCCGACGATCGGATTCCCACGGGGGAGCGCCAGCGCTTCCCCGTGGGTGGTCTTATGACGAGCTGGACTCGTCATGAGCACACGAGCACTGTGTGCCATGACGAGTCCAGCTCGTCATAAGCACCGAAGGGGTTAACAGCTTGGGGTTCTCCCCTCATCTGCATGAGCCTCTGAGAGGTCTGTGGTCAGTATGAATACGAAAGTGAGTCCCAAACAAATATTGTCTCAACATTTTCAGGGACCAAACCACAGCAAAAGCCTCTCTCTCAATGGCACTCCACCTCTGCTCTCTGGGAAAAAGCCTCCTGCTAATAAAGGCAACTGGCTGATCAAGGCCCTCTTCATTTAGCTGTGACAACACTGCCCCAATCCTTTGTTCTGAAGCATCTTTCTGAACCACAAATTCTTTTGTGTAGTCAGGGGCCAGCAACACTGGTGCTGAACACGTAGCAACTTTTAGAGTTACAAAAGCCTTCTGACACTCTGGGGTCCAATACACCTTTTTGGGTCTCTTCTTAGAAGTGAGTTCTGTTAGGGGCCCCACAATGGTTCCCATCATTTTGAACAAACCTTCTATAATACCCTATCAGTCCAAGGAATGCCCTGAACCGAGTCTGGGTAACAGGAGCTGTCCAATCCAAAATAGTTTGGATTTTAGCTTGGAGAGGTTGTACATGGCCCCCACCTACCAGGTGGCCCAGGTACACCACAGAACTCTGCCCTATTTGGCACTTACTTGCCTTAATGGTCAGACCTGCCTGCTGCATGGCCTGAAGCCCTTCCCTTGGGTGGCTTATGTGATCCCCCAGGTTGAACTGTATACAGCTATATCATCCAGGTCAGCTGCACTGAACTGCTCTAACCCAGACAAGACCCTGTTCACCAACCTTTGGAAGGTGGCAGGTGCATTCTTTAAGCCAAAGTGCATTAACTGGAACTGATAATGTCCCTCTGGTGTGGAGAATGCTGACCTCTCCTTTGCTCCATCAGTGAGGGCAATCTGCCAGGAACCTGATGTCAAATCAAAAGTACTCAGGTACTTAGCAGCCCCTAACCTGTCAATGAGCTCATCGGCTCTAGGTATAGGGTGAGCGTAAGTCTTTGTGACTGCATTCAATCCTCTGTAGTCCACACAGAACCTTAACTCCATGAGTCCCCCCTGGGGATTAGGCTTAGGTACCAGCACCAATGGACTGGCCCATGGACTCTCAGACGGTCCAATTACCCCCAATTCCAGCATCTTAGCAACCTCAGCTTTAATGCTGGCTCTGACATGGTCAGACAACCTGTATGGTTTATTTTTGACAGGTAGGCTGTCACCAGTGTCAAGGTGGTGCACACACCACTCAGTGATGCCTGGGGTCAAAGAGAACAGGCCAGCAAACTGCTCCAGCACTTGCTTAGAGTCTCTGTGCTGCTGCTCTGTAAACTTGGGAGAGAGTACAACCCCCTCCACTGACCCATCTTGCACATTAGTGGAGAGGAGGTCGGGCACAGGCTCAGTTTCCTCCTCCACACCCTCATCAGTGACCAGTAACATGGTCATATCTGTCCTGTCATGGTGGGGTTTCAATCTATTCACATGCAGGACACTATGAGGGTTCCTGGGGGTGCCAAGGTCATCCAAATAGGTAACCTCACCCTTCTTTTCTAAGATTGGATAGCACCCACTCCACTTCTCATGGAGGGCCCTGGGAGCCACAGGCTCCAACACCCACACCAATTGTCCTGGAGCATACTCAGGCATAGTAGCCTTCTGATCATACCAGTGCTTCATGAGCTCCTGGCTGGCCTCCAGTTTCCATTTTGCCTTGTACATGTACTCTGCCATTCTAGATCTCAGGCCTAGCACATAGTCAAGCACATTGTCCTTTGCTTCTTTAAGAGGCTTCTCCAAAGTCTCTCTCAGCAGGCTCAATGGCCCCCTCACAGGGTGTCCAAACAACAACTCAAAGGGACTGAAACCAACCCCTTTCTGTGGCACCTCCCTGTAGGCAAACAATAAGCATGGGAGGAGAACATCCCATCTCCTCCTGAGTTTCTCTGACAACCCATTTATCATGCCCTTCAGGGTTTTGTTGAATCTCTCAACAAGACCATTTGCTTGTGGGTGATAGGGGGTGGTGAACTTGTAGTGGACACCACACTCATCCCACATAGCAGTCAGATAGCTGGACAGGAAGTTTGTGCCCCTATCTGACACCACCTCTTTCGGAAAACCCACTTTGGTGAACACACCAAGCAGTGCTCTAGCCACTGCAGGAGCATCAATGGTTCTAAGAGGGATTGCTTCAGGGTACCTAGTGGCATGGTCTACTACCACTAAAATATACCTATTCCCTGATGCAGTAGGTGGGTCCAGGGGACCAACAATGTCCATCCCCACTCTTTCAAAAGGAACCCCAACCACTGGCAGTGGTACTAGGGGAGCCTTTGTCTTGCCCCCTGCCTTGCCACTAGCCGGACAGGTGACACAGGAGCTGCAAAACTCCTTTACCTTTTCAGACATATGGGGCCAGTAGAAATGGTTCACCAACCGGTTCCATGTCTTTGTCTGTCCCAAATGTCCTGCCAAGGGGATATCATGATCCAAAGTCAGGATGAACTCTCTGTACTTCTGGGGCACCACCAACCTCCTGGTGGCCCCCTTTGAAGTTTCTGGCCTCAGTATAAAGCAGTCTATCTTCCCAGTAGAGTTTGCGAAACCCACTGTCATCCCCCTCCTCTTGCTTAGAAGCAATCTGCTGCAAGCTCTCAAGGGTGGGACAGTCTCTCTGTCCCTTACTGAACTCCTCTCTGGAGGGTCCACCTGCTCCTGTTAGTTCTGCCAAATCTGACAGCTTTGGCAGGGATGGAGCCCCTCCCTCAGAGGCCAGATCCTCCCCATCAGGGTTAGATTCTTCCTGCACCTCTGAAGTTCCCTGGGCTGGCTCACCAGGCCCAGTACCCTTGTCTTTGAATGCTTGGCCCTTTGTTCCAGGGTCCAAGTATCCAGCCCCTCCCTTCTGGCTAGTCTGTGACCTAGTCACAGCACATACCCACTCAGGGAGCTCCAATATTTTCATATGGAGTTCTCTCTCCACCTCTGACCAAGCTGAGGCTTCAAGATCATTGCCCAATATACACTTGACCGGGAGCACCCTTGACACAGCTACCTTCATAGGGCCTGTCACACCTCCCCATTCCAAATCCACCACATCCATAGGATGGAGTTTGGTAGTGCTGTCTGCATACGTCTCCAGGTGAAACTCACCAGGTAACAACCTCCCTGGAGGCACCAGCTCATCCAGGGCCATAGTTACATTAGCCCCTGTGTCTCTGATAGCCTCAACCTCAGTCCCATTCACTTTAGGCCTCTGCCTGTACTTGTCCAAGTTTGAAGGTAAGGCAGCAAGGGTTGCAATATTCACCCCACCCAGGAACACTAAGGTTGCTTCCATCACCTGACTACCCCCCTCGGGGGCACCACTCTCCACCCCTACACTTAAACTGGCAATCCCTGTGGATGGCCACTTAGGGGGGAGCTTCTTGGCGCAGTCAGCATCTCCCTGTTTGTGCCCTGGCTGGTTACAGTCAAAGCACCTACCCACTTTTGAGGGATCAAAGAACCTACCATTCTTTCCCTGATACCCCCTCCCTTTGAATTTGGGTTGGCTCACCCCCCCCCCTCCTTGTGCAGGTTTTTGTGGGTCTTTGGAGGACTCCTTCTGGTTTTGACCTTCTTTTCCCTGGGCTTTCGCCTGGGGAGGGACCTGTCCTCCTTTCTTCTGGTCACCCCCTTGGTGCTGAATGGAAACCCTGGTTCTCACCCACTCATCAGCTGCTTATCCCAGCTCTCTGGGGTCTGTCAGCTTAGAGTCCACTAGATACTGGCGTAACTTCTCTTCTGCACAATAAGTCAAAACATGTTCTTTCAAAAACAAACTATACAATCCCTCATATGTGTCAACAGTGTTACCAACAATCCAGCCTTCCAGTGCCTTCACTGAAATGTCCACAAAGTCTACCCAAGACTTTGAACTCAATTTCTGGTTGCCTCTAAACTTCACCCTGTACTGCTCTGGAGTCAGACCAAATCTCTTAACTAAGCATGCCTTCATCTGCTGGCATGATTCTTGTTAGACCTGGCACCATTGGCGTGGGTCTCCCTTCCATTTTTTGCCTTTACCTCCTGTGTTTTGCTGTGTGTTGGACTCCAAAAGGAGTTCCAAAAAGGGCCCCAAAGTAATCCCCAAGGGAACCAAGGTAAGGGTTCCCAGCCTCCCACTGAAAAGAAACCATGGGTCCCCCCAGGTAAGCCTGTGCAGAAGGGTCCCAAGACCTGTTTTAGTTGTAGTCAGGTAGGCCACTTCCGGGGGGATCCTAAGTGTCCCAAACCGGTTACAACCGCACCCACTGGTTCACCACCCCGGGAACTGGCTAGTGTAGCCTTGGGGGAGGAGTCGGGTGCCCAAGGTGGGTGGGGTCCTGCAGAGATGTCCCTGGTCTCTTTAGGAGACAGTGAGATGGTCCCAAGGACTCATCTGCATGATAACACTAAAAACTACAGGCAGTGGGTGACCATCAATGGCCATAGTGTGGAGGTTCTGAGAGACACCGGAGCCAGTGTGACAGCTGTCGGCTGGTGTCTGAAGAGCAGGTGGTCCCCAGCGCATTTTACCCGGTAGTTGCCGCTGACAATTCAGAGTGCCTCTGCAAAGTGGCACAGGTTCCCTTTGAGTGGGGGGGGGTCTCAGTTACCTTGAGAGTAGCTGTGAGGCCAGCCATGCCTGTTGACTGTCTGCTAGGCAATGATTTGGAGAGCTCCCCTTGGGCAAAGGTGGAGCGGAGGTCTCAATTAGAGATGTTGGGTCTACCTGAGTGGGCATGTGTGACCACTCGGTCAATGGCAGCCGGTAAGGGCTTTCAAGAGGACCTTGATTCTGAAAGAGTGGCCCAGGTGCCTGCCTGGAAGCGAAGAGGCAGGGGGCGCGGGAAACCAGCCCCTGAAGTTCCCACAGTCCAGGAGCAGGTAGACCCCGAGGGGGATGCCCTGGAGCCTACAGGGGAACAAGTAGCTGAACTGGGGGTCCTGCCTGAGTTGACCCATTGGCAGCAAGAAGGAGGACCCACCAGGGAGGAGTTCTGCCAGGAGCACCAGACGTGCCCTTCTCTCATTGGTTTGCGGCAGCAGGCTGCAAACCAGGCAGCAGGTGATCAGTCCGGATCACATTGGATTTACTGGGAGAATGGTCTCCTGTATAGCGAGCCTAAGGTTGCTGAGCCTGGGTCAGCCCTTTGTGCTGGTGGTACCCCAGCGGTTCAGAGCCTTCCTACTGGGTCTGGCTCATGATGTGCCTTTGGCAGGGCATTTGGGGCAAGACAAGACCTTTGAGAGGCTTGTCACCCACTTTTACTGGCCCCAAATGTACAAGCATTCTGATGCTCACTGTAGGTCTTGCCAGACTTGCCAGGCAAGTGATAAGAGTGGAAGGAAGTGTAAGGCTCCTCTCCAACCTTTCCCTGTGGTCAGCACCCCCTTTGAGAGGGTGGGCATTGACATTGTGGTGCCTCTGGATCCCAAGACAGCCGTGGGCAACAGGTTCATCCTGGTCTTGGTGGACCATGCCACGCTGTACCCGGAAGCCATCCCTCTCTGGACTGTGACGGCCCCCGTGGTGGGTTGTGAATTGATGGGGATTTTCTCCCGTATGGGGTTCCCCAGAGAGGTGGTGTCCGACCCTGGTACCAACTTCATATCGAAATATATGAAGTCTCTGTGGCAGGAGTGCGGTGTAACTTATAAGTTCACCACTCCTTACCACCCCCAAGGTAATGGGCTGGTTGAGAGATTCAACCAGACCCTAAAAGGCATGATTATGGGTCTTGGTGAACCCATGAGGTGTAAGTGGGACGTCCTCTTACCATGCCTGCTGTTTGCTTACAGAGAGGTGCCTTTGAGCTGCTGTACCGCCATCCTGTAAGAGGACCTCTGAGTCTGGTGAAAGAAGGCTGGGAGAAAGCTCCCAGTAAATCTCCCCAGGATGTATATAGCTACATGTTGGCCTTCAGAAACCAGACTAAGCGCTTCAGGCAACTCGCTCAGGCGAACCTGGAAGCCAGCCAGGAGGAAATGAAACGCTGGTATGATCAGAATGCCACACTGATCGAGTTTCAACCTGGACAGAAGGTTTGGGTCATGGCCCCCGTGGAGCCTTGTGCGCTCCAGGATAAGTGGACCGGACCATTTGAGGTGGTGGCGCGCAAGAGCAACGTCACCTACTTGGTGGACTTGCAGTCTCCCAGGAACCCTTTGCGGGTCCTGCATGTGAACCGCCTGAAGCCCCACTTGGAGAGGTCCGAAGTGGGCATGCTCCTAGCAACAGATGCTGGGATGGAAGAGGAGACTGAGCCTCTTCCTGACCTCCTGTCTGCAAAGGAGCAAGATGGGTCAGTGGACGTGTGAACCTCTCTACCGCCCTGACCCCTGAGCAGCAGAGTGACTGTCGCCAACTGTTGGGACGGTTTTTGACCTGTTCTCCCGGACACCCGGTGTCCTCAGTGGTGCGTCCATGATATGGACACTGGGGACAGTCCTCCAGTAAAACATAAGATTTACAAAGTGACTGACAGGGTCAGAGCTTGCATCAAGGAGGAGGTCTCCAAGATGTTAGCGCTAGGGGTGATTCAGCCCTCAGACAGCCCTTGGGTCAGCCCAGTGGTCTTGGTCCCGAAGGCTTCCGTACCCGGTGCCACGCCAGAACTCCGGTTCTGTGTGGACTACCGAGGGCTCAATTCAGTCACCAGGACTGATACGCACCCCATCCCCAGAGCTGATGAGCTCATCGATCGGTTGGGGGCTGCCAGTTACCTCAGTACATTTGACTTAACGTCTGGGTACTGGCAGATCGCCTTGACTGATGGGGCAAGAGAGAGGTCAGCATTCTCCACACCAGATGGGCAATACCAATTCCGGGTGATGCCCTTTGGGATGAAGAATGCCCCTGCCACCGTTCAGAGGTTGGTCAACCAGGTGTTGGTTGGGCTGGAGGATTTCAGTGCCGCCTACCTGGACGACATAGCAGTGTTCAGTGCCACTTGGGAGGAACATCTGCACCAACTCTGGGAAGTGTTGAAGGCGATGCGGAGGGCAGGCATCACGATCAAGGTGAGTAAGTGCCAGATCGGGCAGGGTTCAGTGGTGTACTTGGAACACCAGGTGGGGAGCAGCCAGGTGGCGCCCCTACAGCCCAAGATTGATACCATTCTGGCTTGGGAACCCCCCAAGACTCAGACAGAGGTGAGAGCCTTTTTAGGACTCATCGGGTATTACAAGAGATTTGCCAAGAGGTACGGCACCATTGTTGACCCCTTGACAGAGCTGACTTCCAGGAAGCAGCCCAAGAAAGTGAATTGGACTGACACCTGCCAGAAGGCTTTTGATGCCCTGAAATCTGCCATGTGCACAGCGCCCGTGCTTAAGACACCCAACTTCTCCCAAGAGTTAATTGTGCAGACAGATGCTTCAGAGCATGGTGTGGGGGCTGTGCTCTCACAGCTAAATGAGGAGGGCCTAGACTAACCCATAGCCTTCATTAGTAGGAGGTTACTTCCACGGGAACAGAGGTGGAGTGCGATTGAGCGTGAGGCATTTGCTGTGGTCTGGGCGCTGAAGAAGCTGAGACCATACTTGTTTGGGACTCACTTCCGGGTTCAAACAGACCACAGGCCCCTCAGATGGTTGATGCAAATGAGGGGTGAGAATACAAAGCTGTTGAGGTTTCCCATTTTCCTACAGGGGATGGACTTTACGGTGGAACACTGCCCTGGTACAGAACACGCCAATACTGATGGTCTGTTCAGATTTTTCCACCTTAGTGAAGAGAACTCCCAGGGGGGTGGGTAGTTCTCCCCACATTTCAGCTGGAGGGGACATGTGTTAGACCTGGCACCATTGGCGTGGGTCTCCTTTCCATTTTTTGCCTTTACCTCCTGTGTTTTGCTGTGTGTTGGACTCCATTTTTGCTGGTCTAGATGCTTTGGGCACTTTGCCACTGCTGTTCAGTGCCAAAGTGCAAGTGCTCCCTTTGTGAATTATTGTTATGGATTAGTGATTCCATGATTGGCTTGTTTGATTTACTTGTCATACCCTAGTACAGTGCACTATGTGTGCCCAGGGCTTGTAAATCAAATGCTGGTGGTGGGCTTGCAGCACCGATTGTGACACCCACAGAAGCAGCTTGTAAAATGTGACTCAGGCCTGCCATTGCAGAGCCTGTGTGCAGTCTGGGACTGCCATGTTGACTTAGCAAGTGCACACACTTGCCAGTCCCTAAACCTTCCCTTTTCTACATATTAGTCACCCCTAAGGTAGGCCCAAGGTACCCTTGTGGGCAGGGTGCGTTGTATGTGAAAGGTAGGACATGCCCAGATGTGTGTGGCATGTCCTGATAGTGAAATACTGCCAATTTCGTTTTTCACTATTGCAAGGCTGTCTGTTCCCATAGGCTAGAATGGGGAGTTTGTCCATAACATCTTATAAACATAACTGACCCTGGAAACAAGATAGGAAAATAAAGTTTAGTATGCCAGAACTCAGAATGTTAAAATACATCTTTTAGTGAGGGTGATTGTTACATTCTGTGTTTGAAAATACCACTTTTTGGGAAGTAGGTATTTTCTTGCCTAACCATCCAGTGTGCCTCTGCTAGGTTTGTGTATTGCATGTCTGGCTTTTGGATGACAGGGGCTGGAGAAGGGCAGTGGCTCCAGAAGCCTGATGAGTCAGGGCTGGGCTGAATAGACCTGGGCTGCATTTAGAGTAGGGGGTGGAGATTTCCTTTTCACCTGAATGGGCCTGGTCTGCCTTCAACAATGCTGTCTCCACCTCCTACCAGGAAGTTGCACCAGGGAGGACAGGACTGGTTTTGGCTGGGTACAGACACTCTCTGCCTTTAGAGAACAAAGGATTTTGGTGTATAAAAAGAGGGGGCCAGACCCCAGACTTTTAGATCACTTCCGGGGAATCAAGAGGCACCTTTGCCAAGGAGAAGAGCCGGATAAGCTGAGGGGTAATACTGCCCCTGTGCTGTTTGCTGTTTGGGGTTGGCCTGCAGTGGCTACTTGCTGCCAAGGAAAAGAGAAAAGGACTTTGCTGTTTGCTTTGCCACCTGCTTGAAGAAGAAGATCGCAAACACAAGGAGATGATGGACGGAGTGCTGAAACTTTTTAAACACTCACCCCCAGTCACAGATCTGGGTTGAATCCATCATCATTCTTTAGCTCACTTTGCCACCCCAGTTCAGACACAGCTATATGCAAATCAGTCTTGACCCTGTGCCTCATGGGAACAGTCCAGCCCGAACTGCCAAGCCATGTCTTCCCTGGACTGGAAACAAGCATCCTGGGACCGGTTTCGGGCTAACAGCCCTCATCAGCCAGGCTAGCTTGAATCCAGTGGCAAAGTGAGCAAGGGACCCACGTCTGGGCATACCCTGCCAACTTAGGGCGAACAAAGCAAACACAAGGAGATGATGGACGGAGTGCTGAAACTTTTCAAACACTCACCCCCAGTCACAGTTCTGGGTTGAATCCATCATCATTCTTTAGCTCACTTTGCCACCCCAGTTCAGACACAGCGAAATGCAAATCAGACTAAAGATTCAAGCTAGCCTGGCTGATGAGGGCTGTTAGCCCGAAACCGGTCCCAGGATGCTTGTTTCCGGTCCAGGGAAGACAGGGCTTGGCAGTTCGGGCTGGACTGTTCCCATGAGGCACAGGGTCAAGACTGATTTGCACATAGCTGTGTCTGAACTGGTGTGGCAAAGTGAGCTAAAGAATGATGATGGATTCAACCCAGATCTGTGACTGGGGGTGAGTGTTTGAAAAGTTTCAGCACTCCGTCCATCATCTCTTTGTGTTTGCTTTGTTCGCCCTAAGTTGGCAGGGTATGCCCAGACGTGGGTCCCTTGCTCACTTTACCACTGGATTCAAGCTAGCCTGGCTGATGAGGGCTGTTAGCCCGAAACCGGTCCCAGGATGCTTGTTTCCGGTCCAGGGAAGACATGGCTTGGAAGTTCGGGCTGGACTGTTCCCATGAGGCACAGGGTCAAGACTGATTTGCATATAGCTGTGTCTGAACTGGGGTGGCAAAGTGAGCTAAAGAATGATGATGGATTCAACCGAGATCTGTGACTGGGGGTGAGTGTTTGAAAAGTTTCAGCATTCCTTCCATCATCTCTTTGTGTTTGCTTTGAAGAAGAAGATCTCCAAGAGCTTGAAACTGAGCTTGCCTCCTGTTCTGAAGTCTCAGGAACACAAAGACTTCATCCCTTCTGTCTCTCTGCATCTGGAACTACTGTTTCAGCTGCTACAGAAGGAATATGCAACACCGACGCCGGCGAGCGACGCCGTAACCTGCATTGAAGCCGTGGGCAGCGCTCGTGAAGAGCACGACGCACCGCCCCGACTTGCACCGTAGGCCCGACGCCTGCTGACGCCGTGCCGCATCTACTCCGAAGCCGTCATCGAGGCCGCTGCCTGCACCGGAGCCGAGGACACTGCTTGTGACATCCTGACGCACTGTCCCAACTCGCACCGCAGCCCCGACTTCATCGACGTCAGGTGCTTCATCAACGCAGAACCGATCCTCGACGTGGGTGACTCCCGAATCCATCGACATCGCACCGTCATAAGGAACCGACGCCTCGCCGCCATTCGTGATGTCACCTCCCCGACACAGTAAGGAACCGACGTCTCACCTCCCCTGCGCTGCAGTAAGGAACAGAGGCATCACCTCCCCTGGGGTCGTAAGGAACCGACGCTGCAGGCGCCAATGAAGCATCATCTCCCCGACGCCGTGCACTGTCTTTGCTTTCATCAATTTCAGGTACTGTTCTTTGTGGGTCTGCTTGACTCCGGGCCCGACGCCGCGCACCTCGCGGTCGGCGCCGTACTTTGTGATTTTCATCTGTCGCGATGTCGTAATCATCCAGGTGGAGTTATTTGTTGCTAGGAACTGGATTTAAGTGAATAACCTATTTTTAAGGATACTTGTGATACTGTATTGTGGATGTTTGTCGTTTGGTCTTGTTTTTGTTTAGATAAAGATTAGTTATTTTTCTAAACTGGTGTGGTGTCCATTTGTAGTGTTTTCACTGTATTACTGTATGTGTTCACAAATGCTTTACACACTGCCTCTGAGATAAGCCTTTCTGCTCATGCCAAGCTACCAAGGGGGTGAGCAGGGGTTATTTTAGAAGTGTATCCCCCTTACCCTGACTAGAAGCAAGGGTCCCTATATGGACAAAGGTACCTACCTCTGCCAACTAGAGACCCCCATTTCTAACAATTCTGCATCCTCTCTCTTCAGGGTCAGGAGCCTATCCCTCCCAGCTACTGGAATCAACTCCCTCAGGAGTGCACCCCAATACTTATATTGGACCCTACTCATTCTAAGGGCCCTCTCAAAGGCTGCTAGCCACTTATCAATGTCATCTCCCTCGGTGTACTTGGGTACTATCCCCTTGGGAAGTTTGTGATCAAAACCACCACCCCTGGACGTCTCAAAATCTTCATCATTTTCACTGCCACCATTTCTTTTCTCCTCCTCCCTCTACCATTTCATCTTAGCTAATTCCAATTTCTCCTGCTCCAAAGCTATCAAAGCTTAATTGAGCCTTAAGCTGTCTCTCTGCAAGGGACAGTGGTGGTTCCTGAGTAGGGGACCCTACAGGGGAACTGCAGGGCTAACAACAGAAAAAATGGAAGAGGCAACATCCTCACCCCTTTCCCGGGTGAGGGTGGGGGGAACACTACCTATTCCCCCTGTATCTCCTCAGCTACCCCAGTCCAGGCCTTTAGGGACTTAAGCAACCCTGCCTTCCTAATCTTGTTAGAAGCAGGCAGCCCCCTCAGCCTACACTGTACCCTAAGATCAGCCATCCTGAACTGGGACAGTTTAACCAGGTCCAGCTCCATGGTTCCCTAGTTTTGGGTCACAACAACTAGGCACACAGACTTAGAACAATTTGGAAAAATCAAACCAATGGATTAAAAACTGTTTTAGTCCAGATTCCAAAAATCAAACTCAAAAGTATTGTTCTAAGGCAATTTAGAGGATTTTTAAAACCTTAATTCACTTTACTGAAAGGTGTACTCTTTAAACGCAAGTCCTCATCCCACCGCTGCCAGCAAATGTTGGAAAGTGGATTATTAGTAGGGGCAAATGTACATCTGCCACTGGCAATAAGGCCACTAACACAGTATAGGGCTCAGAATAGGTCTTAGAAAATGATTTCTATGCTCAACCCTTGGTAGCTTGGCTGCGAGCAGGCAGGCTTAACTTCAAAGACAGGTATGTAAAGCATTTAAAAACACCAATTCAGTAAATAATTAAGACACAACACAAAATAAAAATTCAACACCAATTTATAAAAATAGGAAATATTTTTATCTTTTAAATGACAACAAAACAAAAAAAAAACATTGTAGGGAACCAGATATATGAATTTTTAAAGATTGGTCACTTTCTAGTGCTTAGAAACCAACAGTGCCCCTTGTGGTCATTTCGTTGCCTCTGACAGGGACACATTCACATTTAGCAATTGTTCTGGAGGGTCTCTCACCAGTCTTGTGCAGCCCCCTCCAGCAGGCTGGGTCCTGTTAGAACGCCTTCCTGAAGTTCTTCTTGCGGGTCCCAAAGTATCCAACACACAATCGAAGGTTCTGGAATCTCCAAGAGGGTCCTTGAAAGTGTGAGACTTCAATTCCCACAATTCACTTGGACAAAACCCTTGCAAATCCACTAGTAGTACTCCAGGCTGGGGATTCTTTGTGGTGATGGTCCAGGTGAGCTCTGTTAACCTGTAGCTCGCAGGGAGTCCACTCTTTAGTCCTTTTGAAGCAGGTTTGATCCACAGGGCTGTAGTTTCAAATGGTGAAAAAAGGCGCCATCTTCAGGGTGCAGGCCTTAGGAAATGCACATCAAGCTTCCAGCATGGCCAGTCTTGCTTTCTTAAGTTTCAAGCAGCAGATCTGAGAGGCACCGCCCCTCTCAGATACTTATTCAGTGTTCTCTGGGGTCAAGCAGGAGGGCACTCCTGTCCAATGAGCTGCAGGGTACCACCCAAAGGTCTGACCACTTCCTGCAGAGTGTGGCAAAATGCTAACCCAGAAACCACTATTCTTCCAAAATTCAATATGTCAGAATTTTTAGCAGGGAGAGAAGAGCAGGCTAAACACACCCCTAGGATGGCTAATCTCCATAGTCTCTCCCCCTTGCATCAGCTCATTCCTTCCTTAATCCTAGCATCTGGCTGGAGGTGAACAGGGTAAGGTTGTAAATGACACTGGGGTCCTCCCCTTCTCTTGAAGTCCATGGTTTACGACTCCTCCCCCTGCTCTGGTATTCCTATGCCCAGCAACCTCTCCTACCCGAGAGGCTTCCTAACCCTAGGGGTCATTTATCACCTCTTCAAAGCAGCCAGGCTCACCCAGTTATCTCTGACCAATCAGGGCAGAGCAGTCCAGGGTTGAATTTTGCCTTACAGACAAAAAAAAGTCTTATAACTTCTAGTCTGTACATTTTACAATAAATTCAACATTATCATATTGTTGTATTTATCATTACCATTCTACTGAGTCCTTTAATCCTAGTTTTATGGCTTTTCTTTCTCCAGTTATTAACTAATAACCTTTTCCAATGTTAACCTATGGCATGGGATTTGCAATGGGAAAAGTGACTTAGGCCATTTTTCCAGCACCAGGGCTTATAAAAACATATTTTATAAGTACTCTACATATATCTACAGGACCCCCACCCCAAGAACACCTAGGGGAGACTTTAGGGGTTCTGAATATGTAAAAATATTGCAGATCCTCCCTCCACAGTGCTCCTACCACCAACGTCAATTTTGGGCAGCATTTTATGACAATGTGGGGAGTGAAATGTGCAATTTCACTTTACCCAGGGCATATAAAACTCATTTTATAAGGGTCCACCTTATAGATACCTGACCCCCCAACCCTGGGACACCTAGGGGAGACCCTGGGGGTACCTAATATGCCCAAACATTGTAGGCTAACCATATTTAAGTGCCCCAAACACAAAAGTCGAGTTTGGGCACAATTTACATTTTAAAGCAGTCATGTAGCACAGAGCCACTTTTAAACTGAACTCAGGCTTCAGCAGTGCACACATGCAAGTGCAGAAAGGTCTGCTGGCCTCTAAACTGCCATGCCCTATTATATACTAGGGACTGATAGGTAGTTTCAATCCCCCTGCGCTATTATGTACTAGGGCCCTATGGGGTAGGTCATGCCAATTACAGAGGTACCCCAACCCTTAGTGTACCCTAGTGTATGTAGGTGTTTTCACTGTATTCTAAGTGTTTTCAGCATAGCACTGGCCCTGGGCCTGGTTAGGCAGAGCCCAGGGTCAGTCAGAGTCAGTTACCACCAGCACCAGTCAGCAAAACTTTGGGGGTGCCCAGGGCACAGGATGACTTTGCAAAAGTAGTTGATTATGAAATCCCAAGCTTCTGCCTTGAAGGAGTCCCAAACCACTTGTACAGAAACATTATTAGCAGAATGAAGATTAAAGAACTCAATTCCAAGTGTCTGAAAGGCATGTGTGTAGGATTCATCCATTACAAGAACACTGCTAAATCTTCATTGTCTGTTTGCATACGGAGCAGATAAGTCTCCATGCATAAATAAGTGACATCTGAGTTATTGCAGTGACAAACTGTTTATCCATTTTACTGGGGATAGGTTGGGCAAATAGATGAAAAAGGGAGATCGAAAAGAAAAGAGAATGAAAGATGAAGAGAAGCATGAAACACAGGAAAAGGCACATATCTACAAACAAAACAGAAGGTTAATGGTGGTGAGGCCACATGATGAAGACGACACATCTGCACTCCAAGATGGATCAGGATGTGACCATGTATGGCAGAACATAAAGACACAGTGACAAAGATTGAGACTGAAGTAACCTGCAAGAATCAAGGACAAAATAGACATTTGCATCAATGTGTGCGAACAGAATTCATACAACTATCAGTAAATAGCTATCAGTCAGTGAGAAACTTTAGAAGTATCCATGTCTTCTCCTTTACAGTCATCCTAAAACGTCCTCAGTTTGGTAGGATCTTCATATGTTGTTGTCTTGTTTTTATATGTAACTTTGAAAAGATATGGATGAAAAAGACCAAATCTTACATTAAGAGCTCTTAGTTCTGTTCACATTTCTAAGAATTGCTTTCGTCTGTCTGCAGTGGCTTTAGCAATATCTTGAGAGAAATATAAGTTATGACCAGACCATGAAACTTGTTTCTTTGCAGCCATAATGACCTTTCGTAGGTCAGTATATTCGACAAAAAGGATAATAACACCTATGGGTCTGTTAGATGGGGAAGCAGATTTCGATTTATACCCTAATCTATGTGCTCTTTGAATATATAAAGAAACTGATGATGGCAAGTCTAACACCTTAGGTATAATGGTTTGAAAAAACTGGATAGGATCACTCCCTTCTGATCCTTCTGGCAGGCCATAAATTCTAAGATTATTCCTCCTGTTGTGATTTTCCAAACCCTTCACTTGTTTTTGAAGAAGAGATATTTGTGAATGTGTTTTGTTGATCTTTGCATTAGAGTCCTCTAGGTTGCTCACCCGTTGTTCAACATCAGTCACTCTATTTTACAAGTGACTCTATTTGTCATTCAGTGTTTGTAATCTCTTATAAGTTTCGTCAATACGTGGTCGCAAAGCTCTGATCTCTTCTAGGAGTAATTCCATTGATATGGAGGAAGGTGTTTTGACTAGTGAAGGAGGATAATTTTTAGGACATTTATGTGTAGAGCAGCTAGGGTTTAGTGACACTTTAGGTATAAGGGAGCTGGAAGTATTTGCTGCTAGGACAACTTTGCTAACAAGGAAGGGGCATTTATTTTGCGTGACATTATGAGGTTCTTCCATATTTTCAGGTGCAGGTGAAGATCCTTCTGAGTTCAAAGTATTTCCAGAAGATTGAGAAGAAAAATTAGTATCAATTTATTTTAATGTTCTCATTTGCCAATGCAGAAAACTGGCTAACAAAATATTGGTAAAATTCTCAGAATTTGAGGAACAACTGGTTGATAATGACAAAAGATATCTGAGCTGGAACTAAAGTAATCTAAAAAAAATATCTAGAAACATTTTGTTATTACCAGCTCTCCCTGAGCCTGTGCCATCTGCAGGAATAAAGGTGTTTGTCAGTAATCAAAAATGAAAGAGTATAATCCCACATACAAAGGATGGCTGAAGTTATGGCAGAAAATGAAAAGAGCATTTGACAGTTGTAATTATCTAAACTTGCTCCAATAACATGCAACTAGGAAGGGAAAACATTACGCTTGAAAAATTTCTTTCTATTTGGGACATTTTACTTGCTACACACAAATAAAATGCTATGTTGCCAGCCAAAAAGCAAAAATAAATTGCCACATTGCCAGCAAAAAGCAAAAGACTGTAACAAATATGTGAAATGCAAAAGGCAACAGGACACTCCATGAGCTGACTAATAAATTGCATTCCTTTCTTTCCTAGTTAGTTTTTCAATATAAACTCATTTCAATTTGCATTTCCACTGTTATAGATTTATGGCCTGCCAGTGACCTTTATTCCACAGCTTGTAAAGATTATAATCTTTTTTCTCCAGCTGTATTTGCTTTTAAACTAGACAGCACATTATTTTGAGCAGTGTTGGAGCTTTTAATGTGGAATTCTAAAGCAAACAAAGTAGGTGAAAAACAGAACTGCTTCAAAGAACAAAGTCAGAAATGTATTCAGCAAGTTCTCTGTGCATCATAAATACCAAGAAATGGTGACTGCCACCTGAAGAGACAGCTGGTTGATTCATGCAAAAAGCCTTTCACAATGCAGCAGCACTGAAAAACAGTTTCAGTTTTGGAATTAAAGAAAGGGATGACTCACGCCTTGTTATCTTCTAGTTTTGGTATGTAGAAAATAAATTAACTGCTGTTATTGTGGAATTGGTCACAGAGCTGAATCAGTAGGTGGTCATTTTCTCTCAGCGTCAAGCCACACCTCCCTCCAACCACCTTGAACCATGCACCTGGACTCTGCCTGTTATGAGTTCTGCCCCAAGTGGTGCCACACCAGTCCTTGGAAGTGGACCTGAGACTGCTCTTCTAGCCCAACTGTGTTCCTTTGGGCCGAGCCAATGCATCACCTAGCAACTCCGCTTCAGAAATGCCACTGCACGAAGCATTACCGACGTAGGATCCAGCAACTCATGAGAGCCACAAGGCCTCCTTGATGCAGGACCTCGCATCGCAGCCCCGGAACTCCTCAGAACTGCCGTTGCGTGACACATCCTCGACACAGGATCTTGCATCGCAGCCCGCAACTTATCAAGGCTGCCGCTGTGAAACGCGTTCTCAACACATGATCCCACAACCCTCCACAAACAGGGTTTAAGGAACTTTGTTCAGCTGGCCTAACTTGGTCCCAGTATCCAGTCCATGCTCCATTGCAGTCAGCCTGAACTTGTGACTTTCTCTCAGTCCACACGACCAAATAACCACAGTTGGCGCTTTGTGCTTTTAATCACTATATTTACCTACATTTTTTAAATTGCATATCTCGGGTTATACTAATTACATTTTTGTCATTTTGCTGTCAAATAATTTATTACATTTTACTCTATTTTAATAAATAGTTGTGGGATTTTTCTTGAGTTGTTTTTTTGCTTTATTACTGTTTGAAATGCTGCATAAGCCAGATTTGGTGCTTAGTGGACTAAAGTGTCCACTGTAGGGGCCTGTGTTTGACCTCAAGGTCACAGGTTCTAATCCCAGCAGGTCCACTCAGCCTTTCATCCTTCTGAGGTTGATAAAAGGAGTACCACTGAGTTAGGTAACAATAAATATCTGTTATTCAGTGCCAAGATACCTTTCGCGGTGTACGTGCGCTTTACAAATATATGTTATGCTTAAATCTTTTACACAATTGCTCTAAGTTAAGCCTGACTGCTTTTGTGCCAAGCTACCAGAGGGTTAAGCTCAGGTTGATTTGGGGTGTGCTTGTGTTTCACCCTGACAAGAATTGTGGTTGCTGCTTAAGTAGGGTTTCACCCTCCTCAACCAGTAGGCCAGTTACCTACATCCCCTCTCTGCATAAAACGTTGTAAAGTCAAGTGTCAGTGTATTGTTTGAATTCACATAAGCATTGTGAGAAGTTGGCCTGGCATATGCTGTCCACTAATTATAGTGGGCACCTTGCACCAGTCCAAATCGACTCTTATGGTAGGTAGGTTAAAGACAACCTTATTGAAAGCTATCCTAGTGGTAGCTGTGGAGAGCAGCCTTCAGGCTAAGTCTTGAAGGAATGTAAAGCAGCTTGTTTTACCAGTCTATAATCTCTTGAGTGACCAAATGAAAGAGCACCACACCAGGTATATATTCAAAATATATGTATTTATTACTAAACACACCCCTCTAGTCTCTTTATGAGGCTAGAGTTCGAAATACATAGGTTATAAGATCTTAAATCACAGTAATAGCACAAATACACGTTTGGGCCCTAGGGAGCGTACCAAACCATATACCAATAAAGTGGTATGCGAACCACGACTGAACTAGACACTAGGCCTAGAGCCTCTAGAAGTGCTTGGACCACAAGGAACCACCCAAGGTAGTGACACAGGGGACCCACGGGAGACAGCGTGCAGTGTAAATACACAACCGCGATACGCCGTTAACTTCTATGGAGAAAGTCGGGATCGGGAAAATAGAGGAAAGGGACACTTAGAAGAGGACTAGGACAAAACCCTTTGAGATCTAGGACTTTGAAGAGTCTCTACCCACGGGAGCACCGGAGTACTCGTGTTACCTCACCCAGGGAAGCCGGGTGCATAGGTGCCTTTCGGGGTCGGGTTTCGTCGTCGGTTCTTATGGCGATCTGCTGCAAAGTGCTGCTGGCGACCAGGAGAAAAGTGTCCGGGTGGATCCAAGAGTGGATCGGAGTTCTGAAGAACCTGAAAGCAGAGGGGACAGAGTCTGGGTCACTAGCCAGTGACCAGGGAGGCGATGGACAGATGCCCACCGATGTCGAGTGCTTCAGATTCGGTGACGGTCGTCTTGACTCTTCAGCCACGAGATCCGGGAGGCGTTGTCGGCAACCAGGAGCAGGATTCGGGCTGTTGCTCGATGTCTGTCGAGTGCAGAGGTGTCGGCGACCAGATTGGACCCAACAAGCCTTGGCAACGGCAAGTCTTGAGTAAGATGTAGATCGTCGATGATGCAGACCAGCAAGGTCTGGGAACTCACCCAGCGAGGGTAAGTGAGGGCAGGCCTGGAGCAACCAGACTGCCAAGTAAAGAAAAGATTGGCCTTCGTTAAGGGCTACTAGCCAACGGGCTAGCGACCGCGAAGGAGCCTCGTGACGCCGCACGTGGAGCTGGCTTACAGGACACTCGTGGAGTGGGGGCCAGTGATCTTCGGTGCAGGTGGTGCTGGAGGCTAGGAGCTACTCGGAGCCCAAAGCACGACTTCTTGGGAGACCCAGAAGATGGTGCACTTGCAAATGTGCTCGGTGTCCAGGGGTCACGGTCTCAAGTCACCCACGATAGCCACGGGCCTCAGCTTTGCTGGGGACTCAGGGTAGCCTCGGGGAAGTCTGAGAATCCACCTCTGGTGATGCGATGACTTCGGCGTCCGGCAGGAGCTTCAGTGATGCGAACCGGACAGATGCTTCTTTGGTGCCTGCCAAGCAGAGGAGTCACTCCTTGACCCCAAGGGAGATTCTTCAGTCCTCTAATCGTGAGTAGAGCGTCGAAGGTCCAGGATTCTGTTTCAGAGTTTCGTCCAGGTATAATCTACTCTTGCTGTGGCAAGGGTTCCCCATTTAACCAGTAAAACAGGGAGGGACTAACTCTATGACCCCACCTATGGGAGGGTCAAGGGGAGGGGTGGCTACACCCACTTCCCTTTGTCCAGTTTCGTGCCAGAGCAGGGGCAGGTAGCCCCTGAGCTGGTTTGAACTGGCATATGCACAGAGGAGCCTTTTGCTCCCCCAGTGCAGGACTTCAAAGCACTCTAAGAGTGCACCCACCCAGCCTAATACACAATATCCTGTCTGGGGAGGTGGTCACACCTCCCTGCAACAGGAAACCTATTGTCCAGGCCTCCCCTGCCGGAGTTTCGTCCAGCAGCAGGAGGCCAGACTTGTGTCTGTGGCAGCAGCATCCATTTTGTGATGCCAGGGCTTCAGAAAGAAGTTACCGGGTAAGCCAGAGTTAACATGTCTTTCCCTCTAGAAAGGGTGGAATGCTACCCCCGCCGCCAGGATTGGCGGGGGGTAGTATTCAAGATGTTTGACACCAAACATGACATGTTTAGGTGCAGCCATTCCAAAGTTAGCATTTTACCGCGAGGATATAATGCGCTTAAGAGTATATGGTCAGGCTGCACTACAAACAGCATCAGAGATGGTCTCCGAACGCTGCAGAGGGGCCCTGCTCATGCAGGGGCACCCTCTCACATAGGAACCATGCACTCTGCCTTTAGGATTGATAAGGCCTGCCTTAGGAGTGACTTATAGGTTTATATGTGTGTATGTATTTCGTGATATAGGTAACCTATATCACAGTAAAGGTGCATGCACCACCTTACCCAGGCTGCAGTAGCAGACCTGTGGTGTCAGTTTGGATGGCCTTCCAGGGGTGGCATAATACATGCTGCAGCCCCTGGCAGGCCTCTGAGGTACCTATGCCCTTGGTACATAGTATACCATATACTAGGGACTTATAAGGGCACTCAGATTCCAATCAGAGATGTGCCTAAGGCACATGGAAACCTTTTACAGAGAAAGCAGATAGACTGGGGCCCTGAATAGCAGGATCCCAGTCCAACTAAAGTCATAAACCAGCAAAACACCATAAAAAAAGTGGGGGCAACCATATAGTCAGATTCCACCTTCCTACATAACCCCCCCAAACGAAAGGAGATAAGGCTAACCTTGGCCAGTTGAGCCTTCATTGACTAAGTGGTCATATAAGGAAGCACCTGCACTAGCATGGTTGCCCCCTGTCTTATGGTCCACTAGCAATCCCTCACCCTAAGGGTATGAGAGGGTCTCCACCATGGGGAATCACTACCTGTGGTGTGCTTAGGTAAAGTACAAGGCTGGTGAGGTGTCTGAGTAGGGAAGTGAGGCCCTAGGAATGTTGGCCTCAGCTTCCTCAGATCACTAGTCACCATGTATGCCTGTCTTTCCATGACTGAGTTGCACTTTGCTCTAAGGGTCAACCTTTGGCTGCCTACAGCTGGGGGTTGGGTCCCTTTGGATGGACTACTGGAGGGACATGGCAGGTTTGGAACCTTCTGGTCCCAGGTTTGCCCTTGCCTACCAGAGTCCTTCTGGGGGAGGTCCCTACATAAAGGTATGGGGGATCCCTCAGTGTGTAGAGGAATTTTCACCTGGCTAGGGCTACTAGACTGGGTGCCCCTAATCTGCTGATGGGGGCTTCACTCTGGACAGGGGGCCCTGGGGGGTCCACTGACCTCCCTGACCTCTGCAGCCCTGGGCTGACTGAGGCAGGGTAGAGAGGGGCAGGTTACCTGCTCCAGACGGGGAGTACCACCTTGGAAGGGTCCTCTGCCATCAGGGGCGTGGCCAGGCCAGGCCTGACTACCTCTGTGGCAGTTCCTTCACTAGGGGTAGGGTCAGTTCCCTGAGGAGGCTGACCCTTACCTACTGTCTGGGGGAAGAAGACTTTTCTTCAACCCTTGTGCTCTCTTTTGGGGGAGAGTGGGCCATTCTTTCAGGCTCCATCTCTCCAAATTCTTGGGCTGGGGCTGTGGCCATCACAGCCCCACTAACCTCTACAGGGACGCCCAACATCCTAAGATGGGTTTGGTGTTCAACTTCAGCCCAGGCTGAAATTTCCAGATCATTGCCCATCAGGCAATCTACAGGTAGGGTTGGGGACACTGCCACTCTTTTTGGGCCTGTGACCCCCTCCCAGCTGAGATTGACTATGGCCATGGGGTGATCTGTTCTGACACCATCAATGTTGGTCACCTGGTATTTAAACTCAGGTAAAAGCTGGTGAGGGGGACTAGTTTCCCTGCCACCATGGTGACACTAGCCCCTGTGTCCCTAAATGCCACAGCTTTCTGACCATTAATTATTGGCTCCAATCTGTACCTGCCCAATGCTATGGGACCCATGGTAAAGGTGGCAAATCCTATACCACCATCAGAGTCAGAGGAGTCTGTTGAGGGGTCCCTGTCTAAACTAGGGCCCACCTCTGTTCCTCTTGCAAAAGCACCTAACTTTTTGGGTGCACTACTCCCAACTGGAGGATTACTACTGGTAGTACCAGGAGGGGTGGTAGTAGTTGTGGGAGGAACATTTTCTTTATTGCCAATCCTGGGGCAACTGGGATCAGTTTTCCAGTGCCCAGGCTTTTACAGACATGGCAATAGGGTTTCTTTTCAGGAGAGGAAGGAGTTTGGGACCCACCCCCAGAAGAGGAATTTTGGGGCCCTGTAGGGGACTTATCCTTAGATTTATCCCCACCTTTCTCTTGGGACTTAGTAGAATCTTTCTTCTGGTCACCACCCTGATTTCTAGTTTTTACTCTGGTTCTGACCCACTTGTCTGCCTTCTTTCCCAATTCTTGGGGAGAGGTCAGATCAGAGTCCACCAGATACTGGTGCAAAAGCTGGTTTTGACAATTATTAAGGATCTGCTCCCTCATAATCAAATTGTACAATCCTAAAAAGTCCTGCACTTTGTTGCCATGTATCCAACCTTCCAGAGCCTTTGTAGCACAATCTACAAAATCAACCCAGTCTTGAGTCTGAGCTTTTGGGTGTCTCTGAACTTCAACCTATACTGTTCAGTGGTTAGGCCAAACCCATCTATCAGAGCACTCTTCAAGACTGTGCAATTGTCAGCATCCTCTTCTCTTACAGTGAGGAGCTTGTCTCTACCTTTGTCTGCAAAGGAGAGCCACAAGATTGCTGCCCACTGCCTCTGGGGGACCTTCTGAACTTTACAGGCCCTCTCCAGTGCAGTTATCCATTTGTGGATGTCATCCCCACTCTGGTAGGGAGGGACAATCTTGTTTAGGTTTCTATGGTCATAAGACCTTTCCCTATCTCTAGGGATATTGCTGCCACCATGGGACTCTAGTCCCAACTTTCTTCTCTCTCTAAGGAGATCTAGGGATTCTCTATCTAAAGCCAATTGCTTCTTCCTGATCTCTAGTTGAGTTTCCTCATACTGGACCAGTCTCTTTCTTCTCTCATGAGAGGATTCCCTCCTGTGAGAAGAAACAGAGCTCCCTATTGAGGTGCCAGAGTGGTTAGACTCCTGAGAAGGAGACCTAGACTTTCTGAGCACACTCATAATCCTTCCTGGGGGACAAAGGTGTGGTTCTCTAGATCCTCATCTTCATCTTCCCCAGAAGGGATTGGGTTCTCCAGGTCAGGGTCATTGTCACCCTCCTGGTCAGTTTCAGAGGGGGGCTGGGGGTAGTGGTACCCCTGGCCCCTTCCTCATCTGCTGGCCCACCCTCTGCTCCTACCCCTTCAGTCTCTGAAGACTTACTAAGATCATAAGCCACCAACAACTCCTGGAGGTGTTGGGTGGTGGGACTTTGGCCTGTCCTTAATTTCCTCACGTTACACAAAGCTCTCAGTTCCAAGAATGGGAGTGTATCATACTTGGAGGGGAAGCTCAATGGCTTCCTGCAGGGCATCTCTAGATCCTGCTTTTAAAGACATTACTAGTGTGGTGTGGTGTATGCACTACCTACTCTAGTGTGGCCTACTAAACTCTCTTGAGTTGTAGAAAGGGTTGTGCTATCCCTTAACACACAACTCTAAGTTCAGTAGAACTTACTGATATTCTAAGCTTAAATTATATGTACCTTAGGTACCTTTAGTGGTTTTCAGTTGATCAATTCAATTGAGATTATCTGGTAAAACAATAGCAAGCTGGAATCCCACACGCTGCACACCAATGTGAGAAGTTGGCCTGGCATATGCTGTCCACTAATTATAGTGGGCACCTTGCACCAGTCCAAATCGACTCTTATGGTAGGTAGGTTAAAGACAACCTTATTGAAAGCTATCCTAGTGGTAGCTGTGGAGAGCAGCCTTCAGGCTAAGTCTTGAAGGAATGTAAAGCAGCTTGTTTTACCAGTCTATAATCTCTTGAGTGACCAAATGAAAGAGCACCACACCAGGTATATATTCAAAATATATGTATTTATTACTAAACACACCCCTCTAGTCTCTTTATGAGGCTAGAGTTCGAAATACATAGGTTATAAGATCTTAAATCACAGTAATAGCACAAATACACGTTTGGGCCCTAGGGGCGTACCAAACCATATACCAATAAAGTGGTATGCGAACCACGACTGAACTAGACACTAGGCCTAGAGCCTCTAGAAGTGCTTGGATCACAAGGAACCACCCAAGGTAGTGACACAGGGGACCCACGGGAGACGCGTGCAGTGTAAATACACAACCGCGATACGCCGTTAACTTCTATGGAGAAAGTCGGGATCGGGAAAATAGAGGAAAGGGACACTTAGAAGAGGACTAGGACAAAACCCTTTGAGATCTAGGACTTTGAAGAGTCTCTACCCACGGGAGCACCGGAGTACTCGTGTTACCTCACCCAGGGAAGCCGGGTGCATAGGTGCCTTTCGGGGTCGGGTTTCGTCGTCGGTTCTTATGGCGATCTGCTGCAAAGTGCTGCTGGCGACCAGGAGAAAAGTGTCCGGGTGGATCCAAGAGTGGATCGGAGTTCTGAAGAACCTGAAAGCAGAGGGGACAGAGTCTGGGTCACTAGCCAGTGACCAGGGAGGCGATGGACAGATGCCCACCGATGTTGAGTGCTTCAGATTCGGTGACGGTCGTCTTGACTCTTCAGCCACGAGGTCCGGGAGGCGTTGTTGGTGACCAGGAGCAGGATTCGGGCTGTTGCTCGATGTTTGTCGAGTGCAGAGGTGTCGGCGACCAGATTGGACCCAACAAGCCTTGGCAACGGCAAGTCTCGAGTAAGATGTAGATCGTCGATGATGCAGACCAGCAAGGTCTGGGGAACTCACCCAGCAAGGGTAAGTGAGGGCAGGCCTGGAGCAACCAGACTGCCAAGTAAAGAAAAGATTGGCCTTCGTTAAGGGCTACTAGCCAATGGGCTAGCGACCGCGAAGGAGCCTCGTGACGCCGCACGTGGAGCTGGCTTACAGGACACTCGTGGAGTGGGGGCCAGTGATCTTCGGTGCAGGTGGTGCTGGAGGCTAGGGCTACTCGGAGCCCAAAGCACGACTTCTTGGGAGACCCAGAAGATGGTGCACTTGCAAATGTGCTCGGTGTCCAGGGGTCACGGTCTCAAGTCACCCACGATAGCCACGGGCCTCAGCTTTGCTGGGGACTCAGGAGTAGCCTCGGGAAGTCTGAGAATCCACCTCTGGTGATGCGATGACTTCGGCGTCCGACAGGAGCTTCAGTGATGCGAACCGGACAGATGCTTCTTTGGTGCCTGCCAAGCAGAGGAGTCACTCCTTGACCCCAAGGGAGATTCTTCAGTCCTCTAATCGTGAGTAGAGCGTCGAAGGTCCAGGATTCTGTTTCAGAGTTTCGTCCAGGTATAATCTACTCTTGCTGTGGCAAGGGTTCCCCATTTTAACCAGTAAAACAGGGAGGGACTAACTCTATGACCCCACCTATGGGAGGGTCAAGGGAGGGTGGCTACACCCACTTCCCTTTGTCCAGTTTCGTGCCAGAGCAGGGGCAGGTAGCCCCTGAGCTGGTTTGAACTGGCATATGCACAGAGGAGCCTTTTGCTCCCCCAGTGCAGGACTTCAAAGCACTCTAAGAGTGCACCCACCCAGCCCCAATACACATTATCCTGTCTGGGGAGGTGGTCACACCTCCCTGCAACAGGAAACCTATTGTCCAGGCCTCCCCTGCCGGAGTTTCGTCCAGCAGCAGGAGGCCAGACTTGTGTCTGTGGCAGCAGCATCCATTTTGTGATGCCAGGGCTTCAGAAAGAAGTTACCGGGTAAGCCAGAGTTAACATGTCTTTCCCTCTAGAAGGGTGGAATGCTACCCCCGCCGCCAGGATTGGCGGGGGGTAGTATTCCAAGATGTTTGACACCAAACATGACATGTTTAGGTGCAGCCATTCCAAAGTTAGCATTTTACCGCGAGGATATAATGCGCTTAAGAGTATATGGTCAGGCTGCACTACAAACAGCATCAGAGATGGTCTCCGAACGCTGCAGAGGGGCCCTGCTCATGCAGGGGCACCCTCTCACATAGGAACCATGCACTCTGCCTTTAGGATTGATAAGGCCTGCCTTAGGAGTGACTTATAGGTTTATATGTGTGTATGTATTTCGTGATATAGGTAACCTATATCACAGTAAGGGGTGCATGCACCACCTTACCCAGGCTGCAGTAGCAGACCTGTGGTGTCAGTTTGGATGGCCTTCCAGGGGTGGCATAATACATGCTGCAGCCCCTGGCAGGCCTCTGAGGTACCTATGCCCTTGGTACATAGTATACCATATACTAGGGACTTATAAGGGCACTCCAGATTCCAATCAGAGATGTGCCTAAGGCACATGGAAACCTTTTTACAGAGAAAGCAGATAGACTGGGGCCCTGAATAGCAGGATCCCAGTCCAACTAAGTCATAAACCAGCAAAACACCATAAAAAAAGTGGGGGCAACCATATAGTCAGATTCCACCTTCCTACAAGCATGAAAGGACAGGAGGGTTTCTTTGTGTTCACTTTCCATGGATGAATGTAGTTCCAGCAGGTCAACCTTTGTTTGAGAGGTGTATCATTTGAGCAAAAGAATTTGGCCAAAGAAAGGGACATTAGTGCACACTTATGTTTTTTTAAAAAGGGCTGCCCACCAACTGCCAGCATCCTTAGCCCTGATCAGTAGGAGAAGCAGAGCCCAAAAGCCGGCCCTGATCGACCAGAGGTTATCTGGTTCCAATATGTGAATCCAATTGGTCATTATGGGAAGTCTACCATCCACAAAGAAATCAGAGTACCAATACACCTTAGATAGCTGGTTGCAATGGAACTGTACATCATCTACAAGAGACAATGGTTCACTCAAAATATTTGGGGACAGTGTTATATCTAAATGGTCAGTTTCTATGGGCACAACTCTGTTTCTGAATATAACCAGCCCTTTAGGCATATTCAGAATTCACATTTTTTTTGCCGAGGTTCTTTACATCTTGGCAGAGAAAGGCTGATACCGAAGTCAAGATATCTTTGCTGTCACCCTACTGCTGCTACTGCTGAAAAGGAGGAAGACTGCCTTGAGTGCAGGGTACTTGTCTTAACCACTTCACTGCTACTGCTAGGCCTCCCCCTCAGGCCCCTCCCCGTGTTAAGCCTTTTATGGCTATTTTGAGTAGTTCATGCTTAGGCCTCCATAACTTTTTGTTCACGTAAGCTATTAATGCCCAATTTGTGTCCTTTTTTCAAGCATCCTGGGGATTCTAAGGTTACCCAGGGTTTGTGATTCCCCTGGAGGGGACTGAGAAATTAGCCAAAATATAGTTAAATTTGGGTTTTGGGGGGGGAAAATGGGAAAAAAGTGCTGCAGAAGAAAGCGTCTATTTTTTTTCCTGCACAGTGCATCAACGAAGGGTTTGTGCTGCTAAAATCACCATCTTCCCAGCTTTCAGGAACAGGCAGACTTGAATCATAAAAACAACATTTTTAACACAGTTTTGCCATTTTACTAGGAGATAGCACATTTTAACTATTTTTTGTTCTTTCAAACTCCTTTCAGTTTGTGGCGGAAACGGGTGTGAAACCCATGATGGATCCCGGAAAGCTATACAAACTTCTGAATTCAGCAAGGGGTCATTTGTGTAGATCCTTCAAGGTTTTTCTATAAAAAGTCACAGTTAAAATAAGAAACTATTGAAATTGAGTTGAAAAAAACAGCCATTTGTGTCTATGTTTTCATCTGTAACTTCTTACTATGGCAGATTTTCGAAAGCAATATAACGTTACTTCCGCTGGACCCTTCTGGTTGCGGAGATATATGGGGTTTGTAGGTTCTCCAAGAACCCTAGGTATCCAGAGCCAACAACTGAGCTGCACCCTACAATGTTTTTCATTGTGTACCGACTATACAGGCAATGCCTATGATAAATATGATGTCTCCTAGGTCACGTTTTGGGGTGTTTTGTGTCATAGGCCCAAGGCCCAGCCACACAAGTTGTGTACTATTTTTATTGGGAGATGTGTGGGAATACAGAATAGTAGAACATTTGTTATCACCAATTGAATATCTCTGCTTTTCTGCCTTTCAAAATGCTCTCTGAAACACATGCCAACATGGGCACCCATAAATTTGGAGATGTACAAACAACCACTGCTCCTAAACTCAGTATGTGGTGTACATTTCAGAAATACAGAGTTGTCTTTCATACCCTCTTTCCATTCTGTAGAATTTACAGGAATGGATCACACGAGGATCAACGGTAATCCTTGCATGAGGACTACTGTTGACCCTGGTGTGATCCATTCCTTAAGGGGTCACTAGGCCCAGGCACACAATTGGGGTAGTGTTTTTATTGGGACGAGTATGGGAATGCTGGGTGGTAGGAATTATGTGGATCCTTGCACATTCCTGTAGTTTACGTCACAGAAATACACAGAAAAATAGTGTTTTTCTTCACTGTTACATCTTTGCAGGGTGTTCTGGGTGATCCACACAAGCCATACCTCTCTGGACTCCCTCAGGTGTCTAGTTTTCAGCAATGTCTGGGTTTGTTAGGTTTCCTCCAATGGCCGCCGAGCCCAGGACCAAAAACGCTGGTGCTCCCCTTGCAAAACCAGGTCTTTTTGTGATAGATAATTTTGATGTCTCCACAAAACATTTTGGGCACTCCCTGTTGCGGGCACTTGGCCCATCCACACAAGTGAGGTAGAATTGTTATCTAGAGACCTGGGGTAATGCTGGGTGGTAGGAAATTTGTGCAGGCCCAGTGATCCCACAACTTTTGCACACAGAAATGTGAAGAAAACTTTACTTTTGAGCTAAATTTGAAGTTTGCAGGGCATTCTGGGGCCGATTCCGATTCGGGCCGGAATTCTCTCTGACCGAGCCGGACCCGGAGAGAATTCCGACCGAATCGGACCCTAGCAGTCCGACCGAACGAGTACGATGCGCACGCATGCAATCGGACTCGAGTCGGTCGGACTCCCATTGAAGTCAATGGGAGCCTGTCGTACGACGCGTACGCAGGCTCCCATTGACTCAATGGGTGCGAGGCGGACAAGGGCGCCCCCTACAGCGTGTACGCGTCCATGTGCATCGCAGAGTACATGCACAGGTAGGGGGGACCCATGGGTCCCCCCTGTGTGCGACTCGCGCGCCTACGCGTACAGGGGGGTCCGACGCGGACCCCCAAAGTCCGGCTCCGACAGCTTTATCGAGCCGGACGGCGCGAGTCGATCGGACTGATCGCGGCGCGCATCGTACTTACCCGGCGGGGAAACGTCTCCATAGCGCGGTGCGAGTCGTGTCCATGCGAGTCGGTCGGAGCGTGTTGAAGCCGCGTTCGAGTCGGTCGGAGATTTTGCGGGTGCCTGCATCGTACTCGCTCGGCCGGACCCGCGTACGATTCGGTCGGGAAACAGGGCTCCGAATCGGATCCGGTAAATCCGAATCCGATTCGGAGCACTACCGGCCGAGATCGGAATCGGCCCCTCTGTGTAAGAAAATATTGGGAGATCCATGCAAGCCACACTTCCCTGGAGTCCCGGGGTGTCTAGTTTTCAGAAATGTCTGCGTTTGGTAGGTTTCCCTATATGTGCGCCGAGCCCGGGACCAAAAATGCAGGTGCCCCCTTTGCAAAACCCCGTAGTTTTGTGATAGATCATTTTGATGCCTCCACAATACGTTTTGTGCCCTTCCCTGTCGGGGCACTTGGCCCACCCACACAAGTGAGGTAGCATTTTTATCATGAGACCAGGAAGAATGCTGGGGGGTTGTAAATGTGTGCCGTCCCAGTGATCCCACAACTTTCCCACACAGAAATTTGAGGAAAATGTGACTTTTTAGCTAAATTTGAGGTTTGCAGGACATTCTGCGTAAGGAAACGTTGGGGGATCAAACCAAGCCACATCTCCCTGGACTCCTCTATGTGTCTAGTTTTCAGAAATGTCTGGGTTAGTGGGTTTCCCTTGGTGGTCTCCGAGCCTGGGACCAAAAACGCAGATGCCCCCCTTGCAAAACCAGGTTGTTTTGTGATAGATAATTTTGATGTCTCCACAATACGTTTTGGGACCTTCCTTGTCACAAGTACTTGGCCCACCACACAAGCGAGGTACCATTTTTATTGGGAGCCCTGGGGGAATGCTGGGTGGTAGGAAATTTGTGCCGGCCCGATGATCCCACAACTTTCTCACACAGAAATGTGAGGCAAATGTTACTTTTTAGCTACATTTGTGGTTTGCAGGGATTCTTGGTAAGAAAACATTGGGGGATCCACACAAGCAACTCCTCCCTGGACTTCCCCAGGTGTCTAGTTTTTAGAAATGTCTGGGTTTGGTAGGTTTCCCTTGATGGTCCCCGAGCCTGTGACAAAAAATGCAGGTGCCCCCCTTGCAAAATCAGGTTGTTTTGTGATAGATCATTTTGATGTATCCACAATACGTTTTGGGCCCTTCCCTGTCATGGGCACTTGGCCCACCCCCACAAGTGAGGTAGCATTTTTATCAAGAGACCTGGGGGAACGCTGGATGGTAGGAAATTTGAGCTGGCCCAGTGATCCCACAACAGTTCCACACAGAAATGCGTGGAAAAAAATATGTTTTTGTCAATGAATCAAACTTACAATGGCTTCTGGGTAAGTAAACCTTGTGGGATCCACACAAATCATACCTCATATTATTCCCTAAGTAACCAGTTTCCAAACAAATGCGAGGGCAGAAGTGTTCACTACAGAGAGAGTCTGCACTGATGGTAAAAGGCAAAAAAACACCAAAATATTATTGCACAGCCATCCACTAGTCAATCACAGGTATACTGTTTGTATTTGGCCCAAGGGTAAGTAAATAGTTCATAAAAAAACTTTATTCACCAATGACTTTAAGAGATAAAATTTGCAAAAGTCATTGTATTATTTCAACATCAGATCAGAAAACCACTGATTTACAGCTTGTGAGCTGTAAAGCCACATCAGGGCACCAACCGTTTTACAGTCCATTCACACGGCTTTAATACGATATGTACAAAAAAACATTCACTCTGCCAGCTGAAGGCTCAACACAATACAACACTCACATTTACAAACAGCGCCATTCAAGGGCCCACAACAATCACACAACCAAGCACCCAAACATCAGACAACTGGCAAACACACCTCAAGCAAGTCAATACACATACTGGCTACCAGCCACCAACACACCGCCAGTCCACGCACACCACCAGTCAAGCACCAGTCAATGCATACTGCCAGCCAAGTGCCAGTCTACACATACTGCCTGTCAGTCGCGCTCTGCTCCTTTCCGCTCCTAACTCGAACGGCAAGTGGGGGCGGAGCCAAGCATGGATAAAAGGGGCAGGTCGTAGCAAGAACACGCTTTGTGTTCAATTACGGATCTGCCTAGCCGTGCCACACTCATTGATTTTTCACTTACCTGTACTGGTCTAGGTGTCCTGCAGCTGGGTCTATCTTGTTCCTTGTTGGGCGGTTCTGACGTGTTCCTGCTCGGGACGCTAGGGGCTTCCACTTCCGGGTCACAGCTCTCTCCTTCCAGGTTCCTGACCGGCTCCGTTTTCCCTCGTTGAGACTCTGTGTACTCACCGCTCTGTCTCCTCACCCCTGAGTTTCTCTTCCTCTCGCTCTGTGGACAATACAGCCTCTCGCTCTGTGGGCTTTACAACGAGAGAAGAAATACATGTTTAAAAGAGTCCACGTCTCCCTGGTATGACAGTAGGACTATATTATTGTGTATCCTTTAAAGGTCATAAGTTATTCATCTGAAGTTACTGATCCACGGAGTGTGGAGATTTGCTTATCCTTTTATTTTATTTTTCCAACTCTGGCTGGCTGTAAAGAAAAATAAGATATATGTTAATCTCCTGACTTTACAAGGAGAAGCTATATAGCTATCAGACCCCGCACCTTTTTGTGTAGTCTTTATATTTTACATCCTGTCTAGGGAAATATGTTTTTTTCCTAGCATTACCTGGGATGTATATTTTTGGGGTCTAATGGATTGGTACAGTGCCATCTGTTAAGGTTAGTTCCACTTATCGTTTTCGCATTTATTTGCATAGATATATTAAACATAATGTGTAACGCTGGTTTTTTTCTGTTCTTAGACACATCATTCTTATATTTGTTTCCTGCTTCTCTAGATATCATTTGAATTAGAAGAGGGATGTTAACCAGGTACATATACATGAATAGTATTTCATGATCTTATAGAACACTACCTCCAGACACATGAAGTTAGGATAACTTGTTATATTTCTTTTTTACATAGGAGGTGCTTGCAATCAACCCCATACAAAATCCATGCAAGATGTATCATCATGACACATCTCCTTCTCCCTTTCCTTCTTTTGTTTCCCCTCTTCCCCCACCTTCATCTCATTGGCTTTGACTAGGTTGGGCTGATTTTGGTGATTGTGGGAAGTTGGGATCCAGCATCAGGTCTTCCATATCGCCTCTGCTGAAACATCAGGTGAGACTCATTGAAAGCGAAGCCAACATTTAATTTCTGTCTGGGCAAGATGGAAGAACTTCAGATCACCTTAGCTGACATTGCCCACATGAAAGGGAACTTGCAAAAAGAAACACAGGCTCTGACGCTGAGAGTGGATGCTTTACAGCAGGCCTCCAAGACTGCGTCCTCAACGGCCGCTGAGTCAGGGACCCATAGTAATCTGCTATCCTCCTTCAGTACTATCCCACCTGTGTATCACATTACGGCCCCATCCTCTATACCACTAGCTCCCTCAGAACGGTTTCTAGGAGACCCTGCTAAGTTTGCTACTTTTATCAATCAGTGGCAATTGCATTTTATGTGCAAAGCATCTTGTTTCCCCACAGAACAAGCCAAACTGGCATTAATTTTGTCTTATTTAGGGGGAACTCAGCTACTTGGTCTATCCCTTTAGTAGATCGCAATGACCCCGTGCTATACAACTAAGCTGAATTTAAAGAGGAGTTGCGTCGATTATTCGACAGACATTCATTCATGCAATCAGTAGATACAGAACTGTTAAACCTGAAGCAGGGGTCAAAGGACTTGATGACATATATCTCCTGTTTTAATAGGTTGATAGCTGAGGCAGGATGGCCTGAGGCCAAACGCAGTGCTCTTTTTTTTATAAAGGTCTGAAAGATGAACTAAAAGAAGTTTTAATAGACTGTGTAATAGACTTTGTGGTCAAACTAGATCATAGATTACATGAGCGGGGGCGAGAAAAAGGACGTTCTGAGACTAGACTCCCTATGTTTAAAGAAAGGAAACCAGAAGTAGAAAAAGGCATCGAAGTCCCTGAACCCATGCAGATAGGTAGCATTAAGGAGCCTTTGAGTGATGAAGAAAGACAGAGGCGTAGAGACAAAAAACGATGTCTTTATTTTGAGAAACAGGGCCCTACCTTCTAGACTGCTCTGTTAAACCTAAACGATGCAATGAGTCGGGAAACTAGCAAACCCGAGAACTGTGGAGACAGGTTACTCGGGTAGGTCAGGTTTGATGCTCTCCCAACTGTTGGCTCAGAGCCATGCCTTATCCCCCGTGTCATTTTTTTGTTAGGGCACGATTGATCTGGGGAGATCGATCCGTAGATATCCAGATCATGTTAGACTCTGGGGTGACAGGGAATTTTATTGACTCTCAATGGGCTAAAAATATGGCAATCCCAGTCAAACCTAAATCCGTACTCAAAAGTAGTAAAGACAATTGATGGGAGCACCATAAAATCAGGCCCTGTCACACATACCACTGCAGAACTAGAGCTCTGCATTCATGAGCATCAGCAAGAAACATTTCACTTTGACCTGATTTCTTCTCCTCAGTTTCAGGCAATTTTAAGAATTCCTTGTTTAATGTGTCATAATCCAGATATCAATAGGAGAGATCAGTCTTTAGTATTTTCTTCTGAATATTGCGCATTGGGCTGCTTGAAGGGTTCTACACAACCACAACACATAGCCTTATCCACAGATTCCAGTGTACCTGAAAGAGGTGTTTGATAAAGAAAAGGCCTCTGTCCTACCACCTCATCATCCATACGATTGTCGCATAGATCTAGTTTCTGGAGCTAAAATTCCATGCAGTCGGATATATGCCCTGACTGAGAAAGAAAACATCTACTTGAAAGAGTATTTGTATGACTTGCTCAAGAAAAATATTTATTCATCCTTCCAGATCAGCTGCTTCCTCTCCCCTTTTCTTCATTCCCAAACAGGAAGGAGGTCTCCGGTATTGCATTGACTATAGAGCCCTAAATGACGTGACTATAAAGAACAGATACCCTCTACCCCTTATAAAATCATTACTCGATCAAGTGAAAAACACCACCATCTTTACAAAACTGGATCTGAGAGGGGCATACCATTTAGTAAGGGTACAAGAGGGCGATGAATGGAAAACGGCTTTTCGTACCAAATTTAGGCTTTATGAGTATTTGGTAATGCCTTTTGGCCTTTGTAATGCCCCTGCCACTTTCTCATTTTTTTTTATCAGCGAAGCATTGAGAGAGGTGTTGGATGTTAGTGGCATTGCATACATTGATGACATTTTGATATACTCCCCTACCATCACAGAACATATTGGACATATAAGAACTGTGTTAGAACGACTCTGGGAGAACAATCTCTATGTTAAATTGGACAAATGTGAATTCCACACTACTGAAGTAACCTTTCTGAGGGGGCGCTAGGTGGCGCATGAGAAAGATGGCCGCACGTATCTGAGGCTCTAGCTGCTCGGCGTAATTATCCGAAAGAATCCGGCCCTGGAAACCCACAACAAGAAACAAATGAAGTGGGAGTGAAGAATTCCTAAACATCACCATCGATTGTGACTTTCCGGGACGAAAAAACACGCCAGGAAGACTCCCGCTGCACCGTTTGCCTGTAGGAGCGGTGCATCGGCCTGTGTCAGGCCGTTCTCGGCTGCCGCACAGAACGTCACGCAAGACCACGGAGTCTGCGTCCTGCGAGGCCCGGACGTTCCGATTGCCCCGACGCGCTACTGCAACTGAGAAGAGCTTTGGGAAGAGGAGCAGGGCAGAGATCTTTCAAGCTCCCCTCACTCTTCGCCACCATGAAACGGTGCGAAGGACGGAACGCATTGCACAAGTAAGGAGGTTGCATGGCGGATGGAGCGGGGACAGCATAGGTTGAAAGGCAGACAGCGAGGCCGGGACATTATATACAACAGAGACTGTGGCAGCGGCGGTCAAGCGACTCATGCTTGCAGTGCTTAATAAGACAGCCATTAAAGCAAATGAAGAGTAACACAGGCCCGCAACTCCATTTTACCCTGCAGGCCTAGGAAATACAAAGCACAAAATGGCAGCTAAATTGAACGAATGACCCCCGTGTGGAAGATGAGGCCGCATTTTTATGGGCTGGATTGAATGAATGCCAAGAAGCGGAGACACAAAATACAAATATAACTAACAGAGTGTTCTCAGAACTGGGACACGATAAACGTCTGCTTGCAGAAAGTGGGAATAACAAGCCATATCCGAACTATATAGACCTCTATGACAAAGTGATATACTGAATTACAGAATCTCACTGCAAAGCCAAAAAGCACTACGAGGAAATACAACAGTGCTTTAAATCCGAGACGCTTAGTAAATGGGAAGGCATATCAGACATAATAGATAAGGCCTCCAACGCTTTGCGGCTGGACGAAGAATCACAGAAGGGGACACTAACAGTGTGCAGCGCCCAGAAAGTGACCAGCATATGTGTGGCCATGGGGAAAACTGATGGTAAACAGGCGAAAATAAACTTTGAGCCCAAAAAGGGAACACACTCGCAACAGGACGAAACTGAACGCATAGACATGGCACCTCCCCAGGACTCCGCGCAATCCCAAGAAGATGAGCTAAAGACCCTCCTGCTCGCTATGAAACAGAGCCTCACTTCCATAGAGGCTAAGATTGACTCAATGACACTCCGCATGGACTCCATAGTACTCAAACTAGATAAACATGATGCACGCATCACGGGGGCGGAGCGTCGAATCTCAGAAGATAAATCGACTGGGGTCCACAAACAAATAGCGCAGATGAATAAGGTGCTAAAAGTGATCGCTGCCAAGAACGAAGATTTGGAGGCACGGTCCCGGCACAATAATATACGCGTCATAGGAATACCGGAAAGCGCAAACACAGGCCGGATGGAAGAATTTATTGAGCGCATGCTTTGTACGGTGTTTGGAGCGGAGTCGTTCTCCCCACATATGGTGGTAGAGCGGGCACATTGCTCGTTGGGCCCTCGACCGCCCCCAGAAACACCACCACACCCAATTATTGCAAGATTGCTGAACTACCGAGATAGAGATGTTGCACTAATATTAGCAAGGGAAAAAAGAAACCTCAAATTTGAAGGGGCAAGACTTCACAATATACCCAGATTTTACACTTGCTGTACAGGAGGCCCGCAGGAAATTCATTCAGGTGAAACGGAAACTAAGAGAGGTGCAAATAGACTATGCTCTAATGTATCCAGCGCGCCTGAGAGTCACGCACCAAGGGAAACAACACTTCTTTGTCCAGGTCCAACAAGTGGAGGAATTTCGAAAACGGAACTCACGGAGGGATAAACGTCAGCTACAAGAGGCCTCTCCCTCGAGAACAACAACATCTGCATCGGACTGAACTGCACAGAGATTGAATGGTTTCTTCACCTGTAGCTGCCACTACACGACGTCATACGCCGACCAAGGCTGAACTGATCTCTTGAAATAATGCAATAATCCGGACTGATTGGATGGAGCTAAAAGATGGAAAGCGATACCGCTGGACATAAACAGTACGACCACAATGAGATGCGTTAAGCAGATAAGTGGAATATAGGGGCATGTTAATAAATATGAACCGCGCACCCCTTCCCCCCATTGCTTTCCTGTACAGGTGTCCTACCAACGGAAGGGGAAGGGAAAATCATGCTAGCCCTTGGTGCACCTGAAAGGGAAATCCCACTATGATTCGAGATGACTTTATTGTTTTGGTTTGTGGGATGTTTGGGTGGGGGGGGGGCTGTGATTCCGGCAATATTGAGATGTCGTTGTGGGAGGGGGAGGAATGGGGAATAAATGTTGAAGTTGGTACACACCAAGGTAAACAACATATAGAGACATATATGCATGCACCCACAGTTACTGTTCGAACGGACGTCAAAACCTCAGTGCAATATCCCTTACAGAAATACAATGACATAAAATAAGAAGCTGCAGGAAATACATTTGATGACATGGAATGTAAGGGGGCTAGGTGAACCACGCAAATGTAGACAAATACTAGCTTATTTAGAACGGTATCACATTCATATAGCAATGCTTCAAGAGACACATCTAGATCCTCATAGGACCCCATCTTTTGCTGGGAAATGGGCGGAACATCGTAATTTCTCGTCCTACTCTACTTATTCTAGAGGGACAGTAATCCTAATTAAAAAAGTATTCCATTTATCCCATCAGGAAAGACTCGAGACCAGGAGGGACAATACTCGATGATGTGGGGGAAGCTATGTTCCGAATCGGTCACATTGGTCACCTGTTATGGGCCAAATGTAGAAAGCCCAGAGTTCTATGCTGCACTATGGGGGAAAATACGAGAAATAGGGTCAACGCACTTGATTTGGGGTGGATACTTTAACACAACATCGAATCCCCAACTGGACAGGTCCAACCCCCTCCCCCACCATTATTCCAAAATGCATAAATTGCTGCAGAGCATAATTGCCGATAATGACCTTATAGATGTATGGAGACATATACACCCTGGGGTGAGAGAAGGGACACATTGTTCAACATTCCATTCGTCCTGGTCCAGGCTAGATTATTGGATGGTCTCTAAAGGAGTGGGACCCTGGATTACTAAGGCAGTTCATTTAGCTAAGACACATTCTGATCATGTGCCGGTTCTACTGACACCAGCCCCACCAAACTTTACAATGCCACATAGGAACTGGAGACTCATGCCTCAGATGTTATTAGATACAGTATTTCATGCAGAACTTGGTCAAGAAATATCTGACTTCTTTCAGTGAAACACAGAAACAGTGCCACGTATAGCCACGGTATGGGAGGCCTTCAAGGTCACTATCAGAGGGTTTTGCTTCGCTAAAGGTTTGGAGTCCTTCAGGATATCCGCACCACATTTCACACTTGAAATAGAGTTGAAAAGGATGGAACATGATTTGAATGACAGGGTAGACGGTATTCTTCAAAAGAAACTGAGGGATAAGCTGACTGACTACAAAGAGACAGCAGAAAGAGAATGTCTTTGTCGTGGAAAATACTTTAAGGCCCGAAAATACAGAGAGGGTGAACGGCCTGGAAAAGCGTTAGCTGATGCAATTTGGAGACCTCGCTTTTCCAATTATGTGTTAGAAATCACAGATCATGAAGGTCATACCCATAGAGATAATGCTGCAGTACTCCAAGTGTTTAAGACCCATTATTCCACTCTATAAACCAGCAAACGACAAGCGCAGATAGATTTGGCCACATATTTAGACGATGTGGCATTGGGATGGCTAGGCAGTGCACAGTGACAGTTTCTAGCTGTGCCGCTAGAAGAGGATGAAATTCGTGCTGCAATACTGCAGATGAAATCGGGTAAGGCACCAGGTCTTGACAGTCTGCCGATCGATTTCTATAAAACCTACATAGACCAAATTACACCCATATTAAAAAATGTATATGTGGAGGCATATGAAAACGGGATTCTCCCCCAAACTATGAGGGAAGCGCTGATAACATCGCTCTTAAAACCAGGAAAACCGGCTGTCCAATGTGATTCGTATAGGCCGCTGTCCCTCATCAATAATGATGCCAAAATCTTAGCCAAAGTTCTGGCTAACAGGTTTACTTTATTAATGGAAAAGCTGGTTCTGCCAGATCAAGCAGGCTTTATCCCGGGGAGGGCGACATCCCACAACCTCTGCACCTTGTTTTCTATTATGCAAGATATTGACCCCGAACTAGAGGCGGTGGCGGTCTTCTTAGACGCTACAAAAGCGTTTGATTCGGTGGAGTGGGATTAGGTATTCAGGATATTGCAGCGAATGGGTATACCAATTGGCTTTCTTGCATGGATTAAATTACTATATAGCTCCCCCTCAGCCAGAATATTACTTAATGGACAAAGTTTGCCTCCGTTTTCGATCACTAGGGGGACAAGGCAAGGCTGCCCGCTGTCCCCCCTATTGTTTGCCCTAGCCATTGAACCTCTAGCGTGCAAACTAAGACAGCACCACCGAGATAGAGCTCTACGCTACCCCATGAGACAGGTACTTATTTCCCTCTATGCTGATGATGTCACTCTATATATCAGGCAGCCACAACAAAACTTGAATCCCATACTTAGAGAGTTCATTGTTTTTAAGGAAATTTCAGGCGTACACATAACTGGGGAAAGTCTCATATTTATCCACTGACAACTGCTACAGCACCTTTCCCAATGGATTACCTGATAGCGTGGTGTGAGTCGGAGGTGAAATATCTAGGCATACGTGTCACAGCAGATCGGGCAGAGCTAATGCGGCTTAATTACGGTACAGCGCTAACCTCAATAGCCTCTTGGGTTACACAATGGATATCATTGTCCTTATCTCTGGTGGGAAGAGTATCCCTGATTAAAATGATAATTCTCCCAAAATTACTTTACCTTTTTATGAATATACCATATTATCCTGGCAAGCATTTTTTTGCCACACTTAAAACGGAGCTGATACGCCTGACTTGGGGGGGCAAGCAACCGAGAATAAAATGGGAGACACTCACTAAGATATATGCACACGGTAGCTTCGGAGTCCCCAATTTGGAACTTTATTATATCTGTGCTCAAGCCCATTACTCGACATACTGGTTTAATCCACCCCCATATATGCCACATATAGCAGTTGAACAGGGATACACTGATCCAATCCGTCTAGCAGGGGCCATAGCCAGTACCCCCAATCCAAGAGAGAAAAACTCTACAACTGTGGCTTGCACTGTGGGTGCATGGAAACGCATTGCCGAGCTACTTAAGGCCCAAATGATATACTCTCCCTTATTGACACTTCTTTATCATCCACATATACAGGTTTTACAGGAAGATGGCTTTAAGCAGATGCTACATAATGTCAACATAAAAAACTGGGGATATTTATACATTGACAGAAATTTCCGTACAAATGAGCAATTTTTTAATGCAGTAAAGCCCACGCCCATGGAAGTGTTCCTCTATGTGAGATTGAGGCAAAGTATCAAAGCGAATACACCATCCTTTCCTCTAGAACCTCCGATACTATCCCCGCTGCATAAATTGCTGCAGTTAGAAACACCTAAACAGTTGGTCTCTTTATTGTACCATAACATTCTAAATGCCCACACGGCAGACCCATGCACCGCTCGAGGACAATGGGAAAAAGAGCTAGGATTGGAACTGACCGATGAACAGTGGGAATACTGCTGCGCACAGACCGGGCGAATATCAGCTATGAGCCGCTTACGCATCATTCATTTCAAATTCTTACATCTCGTATATTATACACCGGTCAAGATGCACAAGTTCCACATTAGAGACAATAACCGATGGGATAGATGTGGGGCGGAGGGAGCGGATTTTATGCATTTAGCCTGGGATTGTAAAAGTGTAAATTAATACTGGCAGCAGGTTTTCACAGCACTGACACAGATGACAATAACACTGATACCCGCTTCCCCCATGTTGGCTCTTTTGGGATATACTGCACCGATAAACGTGGGGTACAGGAAATATGTAGCACTTGGACTGATATTAGCTAAGCGGAAGGTGGCCTGCAGGTGGGGACGGGGCAGAGCCCCTAAATTGAAGGACTGGCTACGAGATCTGATATTTTGGCAGGAGCAAACGTTGACATATGCTGAACTGCTACCACCGACATCTCGCCCATGTGATATATGGGATCCACTGAAGACTTATTTGTTATCACATCCAGTAGATGTTAGCTAGGGTCTAATGTGAGGGGGATAGCCACCATTTATTTAACAATCAAGGTAAAAGATGTGGGATTTGAAAGACAGGATCTATTTCAAAATGTGAGATGTGTATTAATATATAACAACGTGAATAGACAGCTTGATACGTGGTTGAATATTAATGGTGAACTGAGGAGAAAAGACTATTGTAAGACGGTAGACAATTGATATATAACGTTAAGCATGTAACTGCATATGTAAAATACAAGGTAATCAGAAGATTGCTGAAGGTGGAACAAATGATGCATATAAGATATACAAGTTATGTATTACTGGAAATGTACAAACGTTTGTATGTTTACAAATACCAATAAAAAGATATTTTTTTTAAAAGTAACCTTTCTGGGTTTTATGTTGTCCCCCAAAGGGGTGACAATGGATCCCCAAAAAGTTGCTGCTGTGACAAAATGGCCCTCCCCTTGTACTGTAAAGGGAGTTCAGAGCTTTCTAGGGTTCCCCAATTTCTATGGGCATTTCATAAATGACTGTGAGTCTTTGGCTTCCCCCATCACAAGGCTTCTGAAAAAAGGGATACCTTTAGTTTGGACGCTAGCTGCTGAAGAAGCCTTTTCTGCGCTAAAAAACGCTTTTTTTACAGCTCCTGTCCTAAAACACCCTGATTCTTCTCAGCAATTTATAGTTGAAGCGGATGCATCACAAGTAGCCCATGGGGGTATTTTATCCCAGAGAAACAGCGCAGATAAATTTGGCCACATATTTAGACGATGTGGCATTGGGATGGCTAGGCAATGCACAGCAAGAGTTTCTTGCTGTGCCACTAGAAGAGGATGAAATTTGTGCTGCAATAATGCAGATGAAATCGGGTAAGGCACCAGGTCTTGACGGTCTTCCGATCGTTTTCTATAAAACCTACATAGACCAAATTACACCCATATTAAAAAATGTATATGTGGAGGCATATGAAAACGGGATTCTCCCCCAAACTATGAGGGAAGCGCTGATAACATCGCTCTTAAAACCAGGAAAACCCGCTGACCAATGTGATTCGTATAGGCCGCTGTCCTTCATCAATAATGATGCCAAAATCTTAGCCAAAGTTCTGCCTAACAGGTTTACTTTATTAATGGAAAAGCTGGTTCTACCAGATCAAGAAGGCTTTATCCCGGGGAGGGCGACATTCCACAACCTCCGCACCTTGTTTTCTATTATGCAAGATATTGACCCCGAACTAGAGGCTGTGGCGGTCTTCTTAGACGCTACAAAAGCGTTTGATTCGGTGGAGCTCCCCCTCAGTCAGAATATTACTTAATGGACAACAAAGTTTGCCTCCATTTTCGATCACTAGGGGGACAAGGCAAGGCTGCCCGCTGTCCCCCCTATTGTTTGCCCGAGCCATTGAACCTCTAGCGTGCAAACTAAGACAGCACCACCGAGATAGAGCTCTACGCTACCCCATGAGACAGGTACTTATTTCCCTCTATGCTGATGATGTCACTCTATACATCAGGCAGCCACAACAAAACTTGAATCCCATACTTAGAGAGTTCATTGTTTTTGAGGAAATTTCAGGCGTACACATTAACTGGGGGAAGTCGCAACGGGTTAATGCAGCCCAGATACTGAGTCCAGCTGTCGCATGCACTTTTCTGACAAGTTTTCGCCTGCAGGGATTGCAATAACTGAAGGTATTAAACTGCTGCTCAGCCAGCTGACGTTTGTCTTCACTAAACTCATGGTGAAAGAAGAAGGAGTCAAGACACTGCCGGATGTACGGCAGAAGCAATGCCCCGTGCCCCTGTCCTCTCTCTCTTCCTTGCTTTCGCCTTTGTAATCTGTCTCTCCCTTGTAACTCGGGCAGGTGGTGTGCTGCCACTTTAGGTACATAACCTGCTAGACCCAAACACCACCTGCCCTCACTCCCTATGACTACATACGCCAGTGTGCCAAACCTATCTAGAAAACCCAGAAGCTCCTGAAGGGGATCTATGTCACTGCGACTGCTCCCAGAGTTGCACGTGGCACCAGAACTGCCTGAGTCATACTGACTCCCCCAACTTGGCATTGTCCTATGTGTCTGCCAACCCTCCTCTATCACACACTTATAGTACCATATCTAACAACCTTATGCCATTCTTATGGCTTCTGATATCATTGGCCCACTGTTCCAAAACTGGATGAGTAATTGGCACCCTGCATTTTTTTTGTTCAAATCTCTTTTATTAGTTTTTTATACATCACAAAAGAAAATTCAGCACAGCAGTTACCAAATGGTAGGCATAAGAGGGCATCACATTGGAGACAGATGGCATCCTATATGTGGATGGTCTAGAGTAGGCGAACTATAGAGGTCAACAAGCAAGTCTTGACAGAGGAATGCATGGCCAGGGATTTGGCGCATCCGGCGCAACAGGAGTCGGGCCGGTTGCGTGCGATCGTTGCCCTAATGGCATTAAAATTCAGGCAATCCATGCCAGGAGGACGTCTATGGCTGCGTTAGCCTGGTGCGCATTACTACAGGGCCGAGGAGAGTTCAGATAGTAAAGTATGTCGGGTGGTGTAAAATGTCATGCTCAGATGGCTCTGGAGTGATAGGCATGAGAGGTGTGGCCATGTGTCATGTTGGGCGCTCCTCAGGATGGTTGTTGGGATCGCCACAGGTGCACGTGGGTCTGGAGACCCGAATTAAAGGCACTTTCACGGTAGGGATTGGCCCTGGCACGACGCGCACCGACCGATTTCGCCCATGTTGAGACCATCGGAACCCAGTGGTGTCCACGGTATTTGTGATTAGGCTTTCTAAAAGAGAGTTGCAGGAATGCTGGCTTGTATGAGAAAAAATAAGAAGAGAGAAACGAAGAAGACAGAAAGTAGACGAATACAAAGAACATAGGGATAGATGAAGAAAGAGATGGGGAGAGGGGCGCGATGCTGCGTCATCCGGGTCGGAGGAGGCTCGGGCAGAGGAGGGAGGAAGGGGAGTCCCTATATACCACGGGTTTGTGACCTTAGAGTGGGGGTTGTCAAGTAAGACAGGGGTCTCTCCCATGTCAGCCTATGTCGTTTTCGTAGGTTTCCCCTCTTGGGAGTATAGGATCGTCAAAAGTTGAAGGGCTCTCAAGCGGGGGGACGGATCGAGCGTGTTCCAACCTTGAAAGGTGTAGGACCAAGGGCTGCCAGGTGCGTTGGAATTTAGCATCAGTGTGCGCCAACCTGTGGGACAGAAGTTCCATCGCCATGGCATGCCAAAGGCGTGTGAGCCATATCGAAGTTGGAGGAGTATAGGCCTTTTTCCAATGTAATGCAATGACTTGTTTTGCAGCAGCAAGCATGTGAAAAATTAAGCACCAGTCCGTGTGCGTCATTACTTTAAGAGATGTTGGTCGAATACCCAAAATGACTATCCCCGGGTCATTGGGTAGGGGGAACCCCACCACTTCCCCAACGTGATTCAGTATCTCCTTCCAAAACGGGAGAATGAGTGGGCATGTCCACCAAATGTGTAGGAAGGAGCCCTGGGCCGCCAGGCATCGCCAGCAGAGAGGGGCAAATCCAGGGAACATCTTCTGGAGTCTGAGGGGAGTATAGTACCAGCGAGTCATGATTTTATATGCTGATTCCTGCTGTGTTATGCTTTTAAAAATGCGCGGGATATCTCTCCACAGCTGTTCCCATTGCTCAGGGAGGATATCATTCTCAAGGTCCAGCTGCCACTGTCGCTGGTAGGTATGTGGAGGTACTGCGTGGGAATGCTGAAGAACCTTATAAGTCCGGGAGATCAACCCTCGGGTTCCATCAAAAGAGCGGACTAGTGATTCAAAGGGCGTGGGCTGACGCGTGGCACCGTCCGTGTATGAAGGGGCTCGGAGCCAGTGGCGCACTTGAAAGTATTCCAGGCGCGCGGTTCTAGGGAGATTGAAGTCTTCCTTGCATTGATCAAATGGTTTGAACGTTCCCTCCGCAAACAGTTGCTCTATAATACGGCATTCACCAGCCGTCCACGCTGAAAAGGATGAGGGGTGGGGAGCTGGGGGGAAGTCAGAGTTAAGCGCCAAAGGTGTGAGAGGGGAAGGAAATGTGGTGAGGCCTCGGGATACAGCGATTCTATCCCAGATCTCCAATACCGTCCTCGTGGGGGTAGCGATATAGGCACTTTGGTGTCTGGCGTTCCTCCGCAACCAGGCCAAGTCCCATAGCGGGCGGCAGGCTACAGCCCTATCCATGTGAAACCAGTGTTTTTCACTTGCACGAACCGACCACTCCGATATATAGCGTAGGTGTGTCGCCCAGTAGTAGACGAGTAGGTCGGGGCAAGCCAGCCCTCCCCGGTCTCGCGGTAGCATTAGAACTCTAGTGGAAAGGCGCGATTTTCCCCCGCCCCAGATAAATGCGACTATCTCCCTCTGAAGGCCTAGGATGTCCCTATGGGGAATCGGTGTGGGGAGTGCCTGAAAGAGATACAGGACTTTCGGGAGGATTGACATTTTAACTGCATTAAGGCGACCCAGCCAAGAGATGGGAAGTGACCTCCAACGACGGAGTTCAGCTCGGATTGAAGCTCTACAGGTCGGCCAATTTGCCTGGGTCCATGTGTCCAGATCAGCCGTAACGTTGATGCCGAGGTATCGAATCGAGACTGGAGCCCATTGGAAAGGATTGACATCCTTCAAGTCCTCCAGTTGCTGGGGGAGAAGAGTAAGGTTGAGTGCATATGATTTAGGGAGATTGATCTTAAGACCTGATATCAGCTCAAACTGGGCGAGTACATCTAGAAGAGCCGGGAGAGATGTCGCTGGGTCTGTAAGTGTTAAGAGGAGATCATCTGCGAAGAGAGCAATCTTGTGGTCAACCCCCCCCATTCGGATGCCCCGGATGTCCTCCGACCTCCGGACGGCAATCGCCAAAGGTTCCACCGCGAGTGCAAAAAGGAGCGGTGAAAGCGGTCAACCCTGACGCGTGCCCCTGTGAATGGAGAAGGAGGGTGTCAGGAGACCATTGAGGCGGATACGCGCGGTAGGCGCCACGTATGGGGCCATAATACGAGTGATCATAAGCGGTCTGAGGCCTATACGACGGAGGACCGCCCTGAAAAAGGACCAGTCGACCCGGTCGAAAGCCTTTTCGGCGTCGAGGGAGAGAAGGAAGGCGGGTATCTGGCGGCGGGAAGCTTTTTGCACCAGATGGACCACGCGGCGAATATTATCTGCTCCTTGTCTCTCTTGTATGAAGCCTACCTGATCAGGCTCAACGAGGCCTGGGAGAAGAGGAGCCAGACGTTGTGCTAGGATTTTAGTGTATAGCTTGGCATCTACATTTAATAGAGAGATTGGCCTATACGAGGCACATGCGGCGGGATCCTTTCCTGGTTTAGGGATGAGTGCGATCTCCGCCTCGGCCATTGTCGGGGCCACAGATCCAGTCTCTGTAAAGGAGTTAAAGAGACGTACCAGATGGGCCCGGACCTCCGGGAGAAAGAGGCGATAAAATGCCAGCGTTAAGCCATCGGGACCTGGCGATTTCCCCATTGGCATGCTTTTCAAAGCTTTCTGAAGCTCAGTTGCCGTGATGGGCTCTTCTAGTTGCTGTTTAGAAAAGGAGGTGATTGGCTTCCAGGGGCAGGCGGTCAGAAAGGGCGCTATCTGTTCCACGCAAGTATCTCCCTTGCTGTACAGGGTAGAAAAGAACCTGTTAAATTCCGCCTGCTTAGCTCGTTCTGAGATGGCCCACTCTCCTCCCGGCAAAGAGAGCCTGGAGACGTGGCCACGGGAGATTTGGAGGCGTAGGCGATGCGCTAGCATGGGACCCACCTTATTACCCCCTCCATAATATTTTTGTTTGAGGGTCAGAAGGGACTGTTCCGCTTTATTCACTCGGAGGGCTTTAAGCTGGCCCCGAAGTGATGCAAGTTGCCTTCGCGTTGGGAGAGATGGCGTCTGATGACTTTGTCGTTCTAATTCTTTTATATCGCGAGAGAGTTTGTCTTCCACCAGGCGGGATTCCCGCCTGCGGGCTATGGCAATAGAGGTAATAGTGCCCCGGATCGTGGCCTTAAAAGCGTCCCACTGAATATGTATGGGGGTTTCCGGAAGGTCATTAGTAGTAAAATAGGATTGTATGGCCTGTCTCAATTCCGCCACATCCACTGGGTCGCGGAGGACGTGGGGAGGAAGGCGCCATCTGGGAGCAGAATTTAATTGTCTGCCCACAGTGGATAGTGTGATTTCTAGGTGCGCATGATCGGAGATAGATATGTCCGAGATCTCCGCAGATTCCAAGGAGCGAATGAGGGATTGGGATATAAAGAAGTAATCAATACGGGAATATGAGCGGTGGACATGTGAATAAAAAGTATAGTCCCGTGTTTCCGGTTCCCGATAGCGCCAAGCATCAATGAGGCCCAGGGCTTCTATATCGTGTTTAAGTATTGCAGACATAGCCCCTGCTCCCTGAAAAGTCGAGGTAGTGCGGTCCAGGCCAGGGTCCCATACCAAATTGAGATCGCCCCCAAAAATGATGGGATTGGGTTCTCGAAGGAGTAGGGACCGAAGCAGGTCGCGCAAAAAGGCATCCTGCGCTTGATTAGGTGCGTATACGTTAAGCAAGGTAAGCGGTTTACCCTGCAGTGTGACCGCCAGCTTGAGGAACCGACCGTCTTTGTCCCGTGTGGCGCGTGTAATTTGCACCGAGAGGCCTACTTTGAAAAGAATAGCTACCCCCGCCGTCTTGGTGCGTGCGGCTGCCCAGGACTGCAGAGGGTATTTAGGGTGGGACATGCGCGAAGTATCTGTGCGTAAAAGGTGGGTTTCTTGGAGGTAAATAATATCTGGGTCGTGCAGGAGAAGATATCTCCATATTTGCCGCCTTTTGTTTGGAGTGTTTAAACCTTTAACGTTTAGGGAAATACACTTAAGAGGAGCCATTAGTCAGTTCAAGGTGGAACACGCTTTCACAGGGTCGTGAGGTATCGATTCCCTCCCTCTCTGGATTCTGGGTCCAATATGTTAGTGATAATCGTAGTAGGCAGCGTGGGCAGTGGAGGTGTCCGTCCCAACAAGGAAGGAAGGGGCCTGTCTCAGAGAGTCTCCGGGGCTCCAGCCATAGAGCTGGGTCAGCACCGCAGGTGTGGACCCTCTCCCCAAGAATCCAAGGAAAGAAAGATAAGAGAGAAAGAAATATAGAAGAGAAATAACCAGAAAGGACCAGTGAGGTCGAACTACAAAAAGGCCAACTGGGCCAGAAAAACCCATTCCAGTCCAGGAGCGGCCCACTGGTGAGAACTAGGGCGGCTCTGAGGGAGTCACTCCTCTTGGGGACTAAGGAAATGGCGGGGTGGGCCATGGAATTGCTCGGTGTCCGCAGCGTCCGTCCCCCAGTGGTCGGGCCGCTTTATCCGTAGTGGGGGGTTTGGGGCCCTCTGTAGAAACTGTCTCTATTCCCCTCAACCGAGCCTGGTCCGAGGCTCATAGGATGTAAGATATGGCGGGGACCGGGGGCGCCGTCGGGGGTAGGGGGTGATATGAATGTGTGTGCCACTGGGGAGGTATAGCCGCTAGGTGAGTTCGATAGTGACCTTTAGTCGTGAGAGTATGCATTTCAGGTAAACAAACTTTTTAACAGTAGGTACTAGGGCAGGTATATGCACAGTCCGTTCCAGTTCGGCAAGGTGAAGATAGAAAGTCTCTTCCATTGCAATGGATTCTTAGTTAGGTACACTTCAATCTCCAGTGCCCGAGCCAGAAAGGGAGGAAGGGCCGGATCGCGATGCACCCTGAGCCGAGGACTGCGAGGCTTCAACCGTCTTCAGGTGATGAATGATGTCTTGTTTATCCTGGAGAGATGTCATGTTGGCCTTAGAGGACCTAGTGCGAGGGGGTCGCACCCTCGACCATTCAGGGCGAAGGGAGATCCGGGAAGCCGGTTCGGTATGCTTGGGGGAGGGGGGCGGAGTTCCATGCGACATGCAAAGAATTTGGAGTGCTTCCTTAAGGGATCTCGTGAATCTACGTTTCCCCTCCCAGTGGAAGATCAAAGCAAAGGGGTGGCCCCACTGATATTTGACATTAGATGCTTTCAGTTTGTCTGTCACTGGTTTGAAGTCCCTGCGGCGGCGCAGGGTGAGGGGGGACAGATCTTGGAATAGTTGTATATTATGTCCTTCATATGTCAGTGTCTCAACTGTTCGAGATGCTTGTAGGATTGCCTCTTTCTCCTTATAGAAGTGGATCCTGGTCAGGATGTCAGGGACCAGGTTGGTGTTGCCACGCGGTGGGGCCACCCGGTGGGCGCGGTCCAATGTTGGAGGTGAGGAGTCATCATCCCCTCGCACCGCTTGAAGGAGGTCCGCGACGTAGGTCGTTATGTCTTGTCCCTCTGCGCCCCGCGGCACGCCCCTTATGCGGAGGTTGTTCCGGCGACTCCTATTTTCTAAATCCTCCTGTTTAATTTGGAGTTCTATGTGTTGCTCTTCGAGTGCAGACACCCTACGCCATAGTTCCTCCTGGTCCTCTGTGCGCGAGTCGAGAGTCCGTTCCAGGTCGTCCACCCTAGTGCCGATGTCTGTGACATCCCGCCGAAGGTCCGCCAGGCATGTTTTGACCTCCAGCTTGAGAGATGAGATTTCAGACTTTATTTCGTGAAGGAAGTTGGACATGAAGGCCTGCGTGATAGGGGCATTATCGGGAGTCGCCTGCTTGGTGTCCATTGTGAGATCTTCCTGTGAGGGTGCCGATGTATGTTTATTCCATAGGTCTACCACTGAGGTGTCTTTAGAAGGTGTTTGTGCAACGGTTTTCCCTGCTTTGGGTTTAGTCATATCTCCAGAGGTGGAGGTGTCTCCCAGTCGAGGTGTCGCCCACCACCAAGTAGGGGGCTGCACCAGCTTCACCCCAGGACAGCCCAGGAGCAGTGGATGCAGGAGAAAGCACCACCAGGTCGGATCTCTGCCAGGCAAGGCTCAGTGCAGCACCGGACAGACGGCCCAGGAAGCGTGAGGCGAGCGGCTCGAGGAGCACGAGGGATAGGTCCCATCTCCCCACCAGAGACGTTAGGAGTCAGCTCTGCCAGTGCGCAGCGGAGGCACCGTTAATGTGTGGTGTGGAAGAGGGCCAATACCTAGTCCGGAATGGACAGCCCAAACAGCCCGCTGAAGCTCAGCCCCGGGAGCATTCCAGTCTCAGAGGGGGTAGAGCGAAGGTAGGCGCCGCGGGGCAAGTGTGGGGCGCAAGAGTAATGATGATAGCTGTCCGCATTCAGTTTCCCAGGGGATTGTAGTGCGACAGACCACGCACTGCCCAAGCCCCTTGTCCCCCCCCGGCAGCCGTGAAGCAGGAGGCAGGCAGTAGAGGGCGTGGAGGTACTCAAGCCAGCCCATCCACCGCCCCTAGGATTCGGCCAGAAACTTGCTGGGAGGTAGGCCGCCGCCGCGCAGCTGGGTAGGAGTCACAGGCCTCAGTGTCAGCAGGGCATCAATAGGGAGCAGCTTGGCCCCTGTGGTCAGGTATCGGGGGACCAGCGATGTGTCTCTACCGGGTGTGTCGAGGCGAGTAGTGTCAGGGGGGATCCCCCTCCGCTCTCTGCAGCAGGTAAGTGTCTCTCGCTCCCCCGGCGCGTCTCTCTTCCCCCGGGGTGGTCAGCGCTGATCCCTCCTCACCTGGCTCATATTCGTCCTCTCCCCCCCCCCACCCGGTGTGGTGGGCGAAGCGGGGGTTACCACAGAGCCGGATTAAGCCCCCTGTAGGCCGCCCCGGGATATCCCCGTCCAGGCCCTGAAGTCGCCCAGGGCCCTCAATATAGCCAGGTGCCAGGGGTATGGGGCAGTTAGGGAGGAGATCGATCCTCAGCTCTGCGAGGTAGGGGGCATGCAGCAGAGTAAGCAGAGTCGCGCACCACAGGCCCTTTGTTGCTCCTAGGATTGAGCCAAAAGGGTGCCGCCGGACAGGTCTCCACCGCGCAGCAGGACAGGAGTCTTAAAGCTCGGTGTTAGCAGGACGCCAGAAGGGCGCAGCTTGGTCTCTCTCTCCTCGGTCAAATTCCGGGGGGTCAGCGGCGCATCCCCACTTGGGGGGGGATGGTGGGGGGAGGGTCCGGGAAATGGGCCCCCCGTCGCTCTCAGCAGCAGGCAGTCGGCTCTCGCTCCCACATCGTGTCCTTCCATCCCCGGGTCCAGCGCCTGTCTCTCCTCACCTCTCTCGTAGTTGTCGTCTTCCCCGCTCCAGGCTCTCCGGTGCAGTCGGGCCTCAGGAACGGAGGACGGCAGTTAAGGGAGCGTTCCCCAGCCGGCGGCAGGTCACTCCCTCGCAGCCCCACACAAAATGGCGGTCAGGGCCCGCACACAAGGCCACCTCCACTGTCTCGGGCCGCTCACAGTGCCGCCCAGGGTCCCCCGCGCAGTCCTCTGTCAGGAACGGGATCGGCGGAGCAGGCAGGCACACCCCCGCAGTCCCCGCCGCTCAGGGCAAGGCAGGTTACGGGCTCCCCTGCAAGCGGGATCACCTCCGTGGCACTTGGCAAGATGGCGGGCGGGTCCCCGTCTACGAGCCTTCTCCTCCCTCTCGGGATTGTCCGGACGGTCTGATGCTCCGCACACGGTCCCCAGGCTACTGCGGGCTTCAGGAGGTCAAGGGGGGTGGTGTTGACCTCACCCCCGTGCTTTTGATCGCTTTAATTAAGCCTTATGCCGACCCCGGAGGACGGAGCCCAAGCTGCGTGCGTCTTATCCCATCAAGGTCTTGGCCACGCCCCCACCCTGCATTTTTGATGTGCCTGTTTCCTTGCTTGCTGCAGAAAAGGCCTGCATGAAAATCTCTGTCAGACTACATGTTGGCGCACTGTGCAATAACAGTGTGACTTATGATAAAAACATTAATATTGCTGTTAATGAGCCAGACACTGTGCTGAGGTTGTCCTGGCCTGCTAGATTTGTAAAGTTAGCCCATCCCCAGTGCACACACATAAGTGATTTTGTAGCGGGAACTGTTATTATATAATACTTACTTAGTATTTAAATGTAAATAAAATAAAGCTATATTTCTGATTATAGTTATAACACTTCCTGGAAACTGTTATTACTGTAAGATATGAGTGCTTGCTGAATCAAACATTCTACCCCACAACCAGCCTTTAGGAGTGATCCTTTATTGTTCAACTTCACTAGGCCTGAAAGTCAAGGCCTCAAGAAGTGATACTTAGCAATTCCTTGAGCTTGCAGACGGATCTGGCTTCTCTAGTTCCAGGGAGTAAGGCACTACTTCTTACAAATTTTGTCATGTGCTCCCAAAGCTTTCCAGACCCCAGAGAAGGGGCCTGACAGTCTGGCAACAGGTGACAGGTGTGATTGGCTGGTCACAGATTGTAATAGATCCCAAACAGTGAGTGGGTGGTACTGTATCTGGTATCTTGCATTGTAGGGCCACTACTCCTTTCAGTGTTGTAACAGGGATGGGGTCTTGATTAAATCTGATGGGAGGGACAGAATAAGCCGGTACAAATCTGTCTTTAATTATGGCAGCAGTGGTGCAGATCCTGACTATTGAATCCAGAATATCGCTGCTACTTAATATTGAGGTCCAAATACCCTGACAACTAGAATATCAAAGTAGGAAATACCGATGGTGAGTATGTAGTGAAATTTCACCAAAAAAATTAAAGTTTAAAATATTGATTAAAATATTGTGGTCTTTCGTATCGTTTTTAGGCCGAGCCTAGACAGCGCTTACGCTGTCAGGTGATCTGTTGTATGTACTTTGTAGAGTCTGACCCATCCCACCGGTTTGGATTGGCTTATGTCTGTGTCACTCCAAAATCATAGCCTGCAAATGGCTAATGGTTGGTGCATGCCCCACCTTTTCCTACAAGTTAACTCCCATTGAGTATTGCCTCTGGAATGAGCAGCGATGTGCACGCTGCTTGCATTTATTTATTTTGTCTATCTAAACTATTCCCGAGATCACATTTCTTTGTTGGGTGTGCGGCGTGCTTGCTATCTGGGCTGCCATGGATGCTGCAGAGACAGGCGGCATGTAGAACTCGTGAGCCTGTGGATACATGGCCCCCTTCCTGTCCAGACTCGGCCCTTTCCTAAGGTCCTCTCTATTTTGAGGTTATTTTGTATATTGTTGTTTTAATAGCGCTTGGAGCCTATCTCTGTCCAAGCAGGTTGGAGCATGCAGACACTGACCAAGGTACCTTGACAATTTCCCTTTAATGGTTTGTTTATGGACTTTATAGAGTGCCAACGCGTTGTCATCCAAGCGCTTTGGATAGGCCCGAGGCACCGTCTCCTGGTGGAAATTTCAGCTGACCAGTTGCAAGCGCTTTCCAGGGCGCCAAAATACCAACTGGAACTAATAGAAGCCAAAACACATTTGTAAAACGTTTTCATTGTCAAATTTTATTGACCTGTGCTATTTTATACTTTATACTGATCTTGCACTTGAATCACTGCACAGCTCCCTGACGGCCTCTGGGCACATGTTTGCGCTTTATAAAACTTCGATATGAATTAACGGATTGATTAAGGAGGCGGGCCCCTGGCTGCCAGCATTCCTGTTTTAGCCACAATATTTATTCATAAATTAGTACCAAAGCGTAAGGAATCCTCATCCGTGAAATGACATTTCGCGTGTCCTGATAGACAGATCAGAAATTGAAGGACATGTTTGATTAACGATAGCGCAACAAGGCGATACCAGTGATAGAATATGTATAACAGAGCATATACTAAGGGGCCGATTCCGATTCCGATTCGGGCCGGAAAACATACCGACCGACTCGGTACGGGAATGTTGTCTGACCGACACGTACCGGCGCTGCCCGACCCACGTAGTACGATGAAATGCATGTGAATCACGACCGACTCGTACGGAACACAAGCCGAACTACCGAACCGCACGGAAACAAGCTATCCGGCCGGGAAACTACGCGAATCGAACCGACCGACACGCACCAGGAATGAACCCGACAGAAACGTACCCGCGAACTCCGACCCGCGCAGTATGATGCAATGCGTGTAAAACCAGACCGAGTCGCACGGAGCCCAAGCCGTACGATCGACACGCATACAAAACCCAGCCGAAGCAACCCAATACTCCGCGACCGACGCGTACGCCGCTCATGAAACCCAGCAGGAACACAGCTTGAAAGACTCGGAGAAGCCCGCACGAGCCAACTGCAGCGTCCTACTCGGTCAGTAGAACGTCTCCTACATGCCTAAAAAACTCAAAGGAATTTTTTTTTAAAAAAGGGCCAAACAAGCAATGACAAAGTCAATAAATACAGGGGGAAAAAAACATGGAACAAGGACACACCCCCAACTCCACCCATATAAAGGACACAAATCCCTACCATGATCCTTTGCAAATTCAACTGACCTGCCAGCACAGAACACCATAAGACAGCAACCACAGACACACTCACAACTCATCCATCACACAAGCCACACACCATTAGCACCTCAGAAATAGCACCCTCACATACACCCAGCAAAACCTACACTCACCCACCCTCACTTGCACACTCACACACACATCAATCCCCACTACCACCCATCACCATGCCCCCAAAGAAGAATCCAAAGTTCCTAGACAGTGAATTGGAATTCCTGGTAGATGAGATCCTCAGGGTAGAGCCACAGTTGTTTGGTACATTGGTCCAACAGACCCCCATGTCGCAGAAAACCAAGATGTGGGAGAGGATCGTCGACAGGGTGAACGCACAATCACCATGTTTGCGCACAAAGGAAGACATCCAGAACAGGTGGTATGATGTGCGCAGGAGGGTCAAGGACCTACTCAAGAAGGATTACGCCTTGAGTCAGCGCACCAGCAGTGGCCCTCCTGCCAAACCACTATACCTCAGGCCCTGGGCACATGTAAATATTACTGCTTCTTTTCATTCGTGTTGCATTTTATTCACACACCCCCTTAACACAAACTCCACACAACCCACCTGGGAGAATGCATTGCCTCACACTCTAATTAAATATCCCACAAAAAACTACCACACTTGGTTATGCTGTGTGAAGCATAGGGACACTTTTGGGACTTGTAGCCAAACAAACGCCAGGACAACACTGTCAGCCATCCTGTCAGCACAGGCACACTACCCCACAGGGAAGCAGAGTCAAAAGGAAGGAAGTATGGGCATGCTGGGAAGGGGGTGTAGGCAATAGCATGAAGGGAGTGGTAGTCTCAGCTCAACATCCCCCACCCACATGGCCCAGCAAGCTCACACTGAAGCATGCACACCTCACAGGGAGTGAAAAGCCACTTCAAAGATGTCTGACAATGGTGTTCTGTTGTGGGGAGCACAAGGCCCTGCTGGGAACTGTGCACCAACCAACAGCAGGACACCACTGACTGACATCCTGAAAGCCAACTTGCACTCCCTGCAATGGAAGCACGTTCCATGGTGGGATATCTGGCTGGGTGGGAAGGAGGACTGACAGCTCTGACCATAGTTACCAGCAGCTTTACTCACACACACCCTTAACACAAACTCCACACAACTCACCTGGGAGAATGCATTGCCTCACACTCTAATTAAATATCCCACAAAGAACTACCACACTGGGTTATGCTGTGTGAAGCATAGGGACACTTTTGGGACTTGTAGCCAAACAAACGCCAGGACAACACTGTCAGCCATCCTGTCAGCACAGGCACACTACCCCACAGGGAAGCAGAGTCAAAAGGAAGGAAGTATGGGCATGCTGGGAAGGGGGTGTAGGCAATAGCATGATGGGAGTGGTAGTCACAGCTCAACATCCCCCACCCACATGGCCCAGCAAGCTCACACTGAAGCATGCACACCTCACAGGGAGTGAAAAGCCACTTCAAAGATGTCTGACAATGGTGCTCTGTTGTGGGGAGTACCAGGCCCTGCTGGGAACTGGGCACCAACCAACAGCAGGACACCACTGACTGACATCCTGAGAGTCAACCTGCACCCACTGCAAGGGTGGCATGCTTCATGGTGGGAGAACTGGGCTGGGGGGAGAAGGAGGTCCGGATGTCAACCAAATACCACCAATGCTGGTCATGCACACACCTCAACATCCACATTGAAATGCATCAGGTTGGCAGGACAATGAGCCACACCAATATCAACCTCTGACTGTGACAACTTAGGACAATGCAATGTACAGGGCCGCATCCAGAGGTACAGTCACAACTGTCATGTGTTTGAACCATTGATGCCTGCAGAAACATAACATACATTGTGTGTCTCTTCCAAAAACAGGTGATGATGGGGACACAGCAGCAGATGAGGAGCAGTCCCTGTCCCAGGCGCCGGTGGCCCTTGAGCCCTCTGGTGTGGAACAGCCTCTGCCCTCATCGGATGGCGAAGACCAACCTGGCACCTCCGGTGGGAGTCATCATGCAGCACCAGCAGGACCACCATCTGCACCCCCTGCACCCATTCCTCCAACATCTGCCAACACACAGACCACCCCCGCCGACACGGACAGACCAAGGACACTGGATGACAACAGCACAGGGACCCCAGCCCACCGTGAAGCAACGGACAACAACCCCAGTACCAACCCCCAAGGGGGCCTAGGGTCACCTGTGCGTGCCACCGCAGCTCCCGCACGTGTGGCCAGGAGTGGTGGGAGGGGTGGTAGGCAGAGGTCGCTGTTTGCAGAGGGGTCTGGACTGCATGATGACCCACAACTGGCACGCATTGCTGATGCGTACCAGAATAGCACCGGAGAGGTCAGCCAGGTAGTGGGGATTCTCAAGGACATTCAACAGCAGCAGGCTGCCCATCATGCCCGCTTGGACTGCCACATGTCCCGTGTGGAGACACACATGTCCCGTGTGGAGACACACATGTCTGGCATGGAGTCCAAGTGGGACACATTGGAAGAACTGACAGCGGTGCAGAGGGACATATTGACATGCCTCCGCCAGATTAGCACCAACATGTCCACACCTCCCTGTGTGCCCACAACATCTGGTGCTGCAACAACTGCAACTGCCACAGGGAGGGAGGATGACTCTGGTGGCGAGTCCTCTGCACCGCAGCGGCCTGCACGTGAGGGTCCCCCCAGAAAGAAGAGGGGTCGTCCGAGGAAGGACAACTGAGAGGCCGATGGCCATGTACATCCCCCAGGAACCCAACACCTGTTCTGGAAATTCTCCTTTGTGTGCAAACTGTTCACCCTGTCGAATGCAACCCAACTCTCCCACATGACATGGGGAGTTTAAGTTGGACTAATGTATCAGATGACTGTGGACTTTACTCAGGACATTTCTGCTACCAATACTTCCAACTCATCTAGGAACTTTGGATTCCAATACCAATGTACAGCACCCACCATCCTGTGCACTATCCTCACACATGTATGTATATAAACTCACTAATACACCATACTTGCCTCGGTTGTGATTCCAACGTTGTTTTTGTCATGGAGATGATGATCTACTAAATGACACTGTGCATGCTAACTGCCACAGCAAGTTCAACACTGTCATGTGAGTCATGGCGACGTGACACATATGAGGGAGACACACCACTAGGGCTACACAACACATAGACACCAGGGCCATCTGACTCATCGCCAACACTGATGTTGCCAGGAAATACAGTGGAATGCACAGACACCACACCTATTCAGAGTCTGTGTTAACTAGCCCACAGGTGCAGTAAGCAAATGTCAGTCAGATGTGTGACCACAGACAACGCACATCCCAAAGTGAAGCACAGGTTTATTACACATTTGTAACATGTTGTTTCCACTACAAATGCAAGGTAATCCCACGTGGCAGTGGCCACCCAGTCAACAAGTGTAGAAGAAATAAAGTCCAGGGGTGTGTGGCACATCACCTGTAGGGAAACGACTGCTTCCACCCTGAAAGCTGAATCATGGTGTCGGGGGATCCGAGTTGACCAAACAACTCTGAAAGTACCCTGTGAAGGACAGACATGACACACAGTCAAAAGCACTGAAGAACAGGACAGAACTGCAATACTCATGCCCAATACATGTCACAAGATACCTACACAAAACCAAGTTAGCATGTCAACACTGTTGGGGAGTACAGACTACCTGTAAGGACACATCGCTGCACGCATCCAGTCAAGTAGCACATGGCCACACTCAAACAGCAGCAGAGCACCACCCACACATATCATGCAAACTCACATCATTGACATGACATCTCTTGATACTCACATTCAGCTGAAGAAGTTGGTGATGAGCTGTGTGCGGACATCACCCTCATCATCATCATCAACACTGGCATCGTGGCCCAGGCCAGGATCCTCCACAGGTGGCGGATGTTGGTCATCGTCATCCAGGATGAGAGGCAACTCCTTCCGCACTGCCAGGTTGTGTAGCATGCAGCAGACGATGACAATCTTGCACACCTTTGCTGGGGCATATGGGAGGGCTCCTCCTGTCTTTTCTAGGCAGCGGAAGCGGCTCTTCAGGAGACCAAATGTTCGCTCGATCACTCTCCTGGTCCGACCATGTGCCTCATTGTAGCGCATCTGGGCTGGTGTCACAGGGTTCCTGGGGGGTGTCAGCAACCACGGCATGTTGGGGTATCCGGAGTCACCTACATACAGACAATTGCACATTAGCTGAGTTGGAAAAGAGGGCGGAATACAACATTGCAGAACACACACAATGGTGCAAAGTCAGTACACACCGACTAGCCAGGCACGCTGGTTCTGCATCTGTGACATCATCCTCGGGATGCGACTACTCTTCATCACGTAGGCATCGTGTGCCGAACCGGGGAAACGGGCACACACGTGTGAGATGCTCATATCTGCAAGACATACCACCAGAGCATTGATCGAATAGTAATGTTTCCTGTTCCTGTATGCCTGCTCATGTGCCTGTGGTGGTACCAAAGCCACATGTGTCCCATCAATGGAGCCAATAACATGTGGCATCCTCCCCAGGGCATAGAAGTCACTCTTGATGTCAGTGAGTTGTTGACTTTTAGGGAAATAGATGTACTGGTTCAGGTATCTCAACATTGCCTCCAAAACATCGCGTAGCACACGGCTGAACATGGTCTGTGACATCCCACCAGCAGACGCCACAGTGTGTTGAAAGGTACCGGTGGCAAAGAAGTGTAGGGCTGCCATCACCTTCACCTTGGGGGTCAGCGCTGTAGGGTATGGCCGGCCAGGTTGCAAATGTGGGGCCAACCGCACCGCCAATTCCTCAATCAGCACCCTGTTGAAGCGGTACCGTCGGATGCAGTCACGTTCAACCATCGTTGCAAGGTCAGGGAATGGTCTATGGACAGCTGGTGCCCTGCAGTGCATAGGTGAAGAAAGAAAGATTGTCAGTCACCCCACATATGTGGCATAGACCATACTCAATATCACATGATACATCATTACGAGTCACAAGTACCTGATGTGTGTGCCGTTCTGTATGGACATATATGGCACCTACATGCCCAACATCTAACATCACAGTTCAACATGTGTTGACAACAAGTTCCAGGGTGTGCTATGGGAAATCATTAGGCTGTGTCACAGTACCCATGTACTGCTGTCACGTTCCAAACACACACCACAGTGACATGTGAGAACAGATGTGCCACAGGCATCACAGCACATTGACAGGTAGATTCCCAGGGACCCTGTATTGCCACATGGACACTGGCATGACATGGCGTATCATGTACACGTCAGCAAAACAACCATGACTCCCACAGGTAGTGGCCCCTGTTGCCTCTGCAGGACAGACATGGACGTCTGTGACACACACACGCACAACATCAAAGTCCATGCACAAACAACGTGGATGTGGACACTGTCTCCCATTGTGCACATGGAATCAGAGACATCAGAAACACAACATGCACACAGACTGTGGAGGGCCATCACTATTGTGGCAATGGGTCACCCTGTGATGTACATACCTTCCCACATGGGATTCAGGGGGTATGTGACATGACATACACATACACAACCTGGAAATGTGACCATGCCACATGCTCTGAAATGAACAGTTGCACACCACAGTGGTCATGTGCACAACACACAAAGGATTCTGTCCCCATGAACACGTGCACAGCCTGGGAGTGGCTGCCCCCAAGTGCCACCCAAAAAACCACATGTTGACCCCCATACACAGAAAAGGTAATGCAGCCTTACATGCCTTAGGATACAGTGTGGACAGGCTGTGGTGTTGTAGGTGTGCCCCTGAGTCCCTGGCAAGTAAATGTGGCTGGCATACGTTCACCAGTGACAACCATGGTGACATATGCGAGTGACTTGTACAGGGACGCGTCGTACAGCAATGGACCGATCGGTGCGCACGCATTGGCCATTGCATATGATGTGGACGGATGTGTGTTGTCATCCGAAATACGCGTTGTACAGCAATGGACCGATCGGTGCGCACGCATGGGCCATTGCATATGATGTGGACGGATGCGTGTTGTCAATTGTCATCCGAAATACGCGTTGTACAGCAATGGACCGATCGGTGCGCACGCATTGGACATTGCATATGATGTGGACGAATGCGTGTTGTTTTTCTAAATACACGTTGTACAGCAATGGACCGATCGGTGCGCACGCATTGGACATTGCATATGATGTGAACGGATACGCGTTGTACAGCAATGGACCGATCGGTGCGCACGCATTGGACATTGCATATGATGTGAACGGATACGCGTTGTACAGCAATGGACCGATCGGTGCGCACGCATTGGCTATGGCCTGACATGGTAACGGACGCGTTTTCGAAGCTTGTACGAGTCGGATGCAGTGAATTCAGTTGGCCAGCCACAACAATGTTGCAAATTCATGGGTGTAATGAAGTTAAACTTTTGAAGGATGCTGTGGGCGTGTATAAGTGGTGCAATTCCATGGATTGGCCAGATTCAGAAGATGCAAACGACTTGGACCTATCACTTTGGACACATGGGACAGTATCTGCCTCTGCAGCACACATATAATGCTGGCTGTTCCCCTGAGAGCTCACTTGCCTGCACTACATGCTCCAGGACGACATCTGCCACCACCACTGCTGCTGTCTCTGCATCCTCTGGCTACTGCTATGGCACGTACTGTGGATAGAGCCCCAGCCTTCAGCACTGAGGAGAACCAGGCCCTGCTGGACAGCCTCCTTCCACAGTACAGCAAGCTGTATGGGAAACCAGTGGAGCAGGTGAGTGTGCTGTCCCCTGCCTTACTAATTGTGCATGTTGTCTGACTAGCAAGACGTACAGTGTGTACACCAGTGGGTAGCATGCTCACTGAGTAGTTGTCACCCCCCAAAGTGTGTAGTCACATGCACTGAACAGGTATAGTGCAGTAACAGTGCATTCCAACAAGGTTTTACTTCCCAGGCAATGATACCATGTAGTAACTGCTGGCAAACTGTTCATAGCCATAGTTGCACTACCTGTGTAGATCATATGCCCCTGTGATTGAGACATGTATATCCAACTGTGTGATGCACGAAAATGTTGCATGTGTAGTAATGGCCTTTTCACTTTGTCATCCTCACAGGTTGATGCCCACCAGAAGCAGGAGATCTGGCTGACCATCGTCTGGGCAGTACGATCTGTGGGGGTCTACAGGCGCAGGATCCGCAACTGCCAGAAGAGGTGGCAGGACCTTCGGGGCTGGACCCGGAGGATCGCAAGGGTCCAGCTGAAGCTGTCGCCTCCTCGCAGGAGGGGCGGACACCGGACCCTGACCCCCCACATGCTCCGGATCCTGGCGGTGGTCTTCCCTGACCTGGATGGGCAGCTGAAGGCCAGACAGCAGCAAGGAGGGGTAAGTGCTAGCCTCAACTGTGTACTATGACTGACATGCTCTATGCACTCCTTTAGCCTGGTTCCACTTCCACAGTCCAACTGTCATGTCGTCCTGGACTCATGTCCCTCACTTGTGTCATGCCCCCTCCTCATCTGATACACAGGTGTGGCCCTTACAGTCTGTGACTTAGGTCACTTGGGTACTGTGTACTTGCAGTTACCTGTGGTTCAAGTTGGGGACAGCATCAGTTACAGGAACTTTGTGGTGGGCTGCATGGGTGGTACAATTGCTCACATTGCCTGTGATCTGACATGTACTCTGGGTATGGCTTTAATATATGTTCCAATTGCTGCTCTGACTCACCACATGTCTGGGGTATGTGCCACACACCCATGCTGCTGCAGGAGACCAAGGTAGGGGCCTCAGAAGTATGTACATCATGTGTGTGACACATGCATAGCCACCTGCCTAGTGTTCAGGGTAATACCATGTTGCACATGGACCAGGACTGTAATGCCTACTCCGTACATCGAAGGCACTCTGTTCTCCCACTCCCGTGTGTCAGCATATATATTGGGCATTGTGAAGAGTGCACTCAGGTTTGTGCCTCTGTGTCACCGTGGTGTGGCCTTGCTATTTGGACTCCTGGAGTGTTTAACAATTTGGGGTGGCCAGCCATCTGAGTTATGACTATGGGATCTGCACATAGGTCAATGCATAGGTCTCTGATCCCTTGACTGTGCACAATGTTGTATGAAACATTGAGGTGCAGGCAGCTTTGGTTCATTCTCATCAGACGGTGAAGTGCTCATGTATATGGATTTGTGTTTGCAGTCACTCAAATGTCTCATTTGATTGACGTGGGATCATCTCAGTCCTTATGATGTGGGTGGCCAGGGGTGCACATGTGCACCTGTCAGCTACAGGGCTTACATTTCTAAACCTCCCCTGATTGTGACACAGTGCAGACTGGTGTTGTGTGTATGCACTGCCCCTGTGACAGGAGACAGTTATGACTGACTTGCCAGACAGGCCTGTGCCATGACATTCCAATCGCAAAGGGTGATCCAGCAGTGGTGTGATATGTCCTGCATGCACACCATTGTTGCATTGTCTATCAGGACATGAGGACATCATTGTGTCTGGTGATGGAAGCAAAACCCGCATATCAACAGAGACTTTGCCCATCACTTTTCCTGACACATGTACTGAGTCAGTGGCAGGATATGGCATGTGTTTGGAGTGACACATTTCCATATATACTCTTGGATGTCCAACAACTGTGTATGTGGTGCATGTGTGCACATATGATTAGTCGCATACAACAGGCAGCAGACAGATGGGTGCATGGACAGGTAGGATATGTGTGGCATGACTGACTGTCAGGCAGACAATGGGCTTCTTCAAATCAGTGTCAGCACTAATTGCAATGTCTAGCAAATGATGGCAGGGCTTGCTCTGTGATGTGCTGTACTTACTGTGGTGTGTGTGGTCAGTACAGGTGACTAATGTTGCTCTGTTTATCCTGATTGTTTGCAGATACATCCATGGCCACAGGAGGAGACAGCTCCATGGACCAAGAGGAGCGGCAGAGCCAGACTGGGTCCACTGCAGGGGAGAGCGAGGGACCCAGTGGCACGGAGGGTGAGGGGAGCCACACTGAGGAGACCTCAGCTACGACCACCTCGGCTGGGGAAAACAGCACTTCCAGTGAGGACTCCCTTGTGGAGGCGGGTGTCAGCAGACCAGAGGCAACGGCAAGCAAGTCTGTCCCCGCCACCAGCACCATCTCTACCCTCCCATCTGCTCCCATCCCACATGTCCGTGGAGGCTCCCGTGTAGGGGAGCGTGTCTCCTTCATGCCAGGCACTGCACCCCCTGCCTCTGTCCCCCCTGCTGCCCTGAGTGTGGAGTCTGTGGACTTACTTAAGCAGATCCATGTAGGGCAGACATCAATGCTGAGTGTCCTCCATGCACACACGGGTCTTTTGACACAACTGGTGTCATTCATGGAGGGCATGTCATCTGGCATGTCTGCCCTACATCGGACCAATCAGTCCATGGCCTCCTCACTGACGGCAGCAGTGTCCCTCCTGCAACAGACCCTCACCCCTCCTACCTCTGCCCCATCCACAATACCCAGCACCCTACCTGTCCCAAGCACACACACACCAGCACCGGCACGCACCAGCACAGACACAAGCAGCACACAGACACACACGCCAAAATCCAAACGCACACGCACGCACAGTCAGGGGACTGATACTTCACTCACAGGGGATGGGGCCCAGACACACACACACACATCCACGAGCACTGCGCAGTCCTCAGATACCTCTCCCTCCAAAACCCCTTCCCTTGCCTCACCTGCAACCCCCCCTCCCAGAAGCTCTTCCTCTGTGAGCTTGGCCTCTTCCCCACAGATACACCTGACACAAAGTCCAGGTGGAAGAGGTGACCACCACACACAGAGGGGAGTGCCCCTCACACCCGGACACCCTCTCCCAGGCACAGGCAGACAGAGGACCCCATTCGAAAGTCCCCCCGGACCAGGAAGGGCAAGACCCCACCACCACCACCACGCAGCTCCACCACACAGTCTCTCTCCTCCAACCCCCAGGCCACCACTGCACAGGTTCCACCGCCACACCCTGCCCCAGGTTCCCCCACACACCGATACCACATCCCCAAACTGCTTAGGCCTTCGCCCCCTACCACTTGCTCTTCCACCCCCAAACCAGACGCTCTGCCTGTTTGTGCCACTGGTGTGGAGACCGGGTCCCCCCCCTCTGTCCTGCTCACCTCATCTGCCCCCTTCCACTCTCTTGGAGTTATGCACTGCAGTGGAGTCCACAACCACCCCGTCTGACTCGGGCACTGCAGTGGGGACCCAGTCCACTCCATCTGACAGGCCCACTGCAGTGGTTGCAGCACCCACAACATCTGAGTTGTGCCCTACAGTGGTGCCGGCCCCCAATGAGTCAGACACCTCCACTGCAGTTGCCGGTGGCAGTCCTGCACCCACCACCCCTTCACTGCCTCCTTCTGGCATCCCCTGATCCTGTCCCTGCGGTGCCTGGCCTGCCCCTTGTATGCCCCTCCGAGGGGGATGTCCCCTGTCCGTACCAGTGCAGGCAAGCAATGGCTGACAAGTTGTCACGTATCACCCTGTTGGGACTGTGTATTTGGACTGGCCATTGGCCTTAGTTTCTTTTGGACTTCAAATTTTAATTTAACATTTGCTGAATAAAGCCTCTTTTTGTTTAATTGTGGTTTTTCTTTGGATGTACATGATGTAGATGAGTATCATCATGCATTTGCAGTTGTAATAGTGTTCAGATCAGGAAAATGAAGTGTTGCTGTGATGGACTCCATGTGGTCCATGGGATATGTGTCCTAATGTAGTCTGGATCTATAGCATCCTTTGCTGCAGTCTGGGGGTGTAATGTTCAGCATTTGACACATGGATGTACGTTTTGCATTTGTAAATTAACATCTTTGGCTTACACTGATGCACATCTGGTGGGCTTACCACTGTTCAATGTTTCTATTTCCCTGACTGTGTGCCCATCTCCACTGGACATGCAGTTTAGCACATCAATGTTGAAGGACTCATCTGTGTATACAGTGCAACTTGCTTGACACGTGTTTAGGGTGTATGCAGATGACTGACGTGACACTCCCGTACCCAGGCTGATGTGAGCAGAGCCTTCAGTGTGTTGTAGTTGTTGACTCACTGACCGAGTGTTCTGCTGACATGTTTGAGTCGTGCACAGACAAGGTTTGGCACAGCGGACCTTCCACAGGGGTGGAGTGCCCTCATGGCAGTGTGTAATCCCATGACATTGCCTGGGCCCGTGTTGTGTGTTGTGTGAGCATGTCTGTGTGTGTTCCCTTCCCTTTTCCTACACAGGCTGTGTCCCTAGGGATGTTCCTGTTTGTGATGCTTGCTGAGTTGTCCTGTGTTCATCCAGCATCTTGGACCTGGTTTCTCCGGGATGTGGGTGCATGGCAAACTAATGTTCATCAGGTTGTCATCCCTAGTTGTCTTTGTTGTCAGGGCTGGGGATGTGGGCAAACGCAGATGGGACACAGTCAGGATTCCCCTTGGCACTTGTTGGTTACACAAGTCATGTAATTTACAGTTTGTGGTAGCTTTCAGTGATTGTGACACGTGTGTGTGACTGCTGCCACTCCTCAGGGTCAGAGCTGCAATGTTGGAAGTTGACTATGTGTGTTCTTTGTGTGTCACCTTGGCTTCTTCATTGGTGTGTGACTGTGGCCGGGATCCCATTGATTGGGGTGGATTTCACGTCATGCCCATGTACGGCGTACTGTGCAGTGTGTCAGACATTCACGAGTCTTGTTGACTGGCCATGTGTGATGGGTTTCGCACCTTAGTTCCCACCACCCCCCCTGGGATTGTCATGGGTGCATGTGCAATGTCACCAGTCCATGTGAGCTTCACAGCTGCACATTGGTGGAGATCAAGGTGTGTGGTGTTGAGTGTGTGGAAATGTGAGTTGTTGCACGGCTAGACCCCTACCTCCATATTGGCCTTGGCTGACAGGCCGTGCTGATTGATTTGTGCTTGTGTAGGTGTGATGGTAGTTAGTTGCTCAGGACACATGGCTGTGGTTCACTGTGTGAACGACATCTACCTTTGTCATCACAGTGGGATTATCATGCAGGCTAGTGTCACCACAATGTGGTGTCCCTGGGAGTAGTGCTGTGGTGGGTCTGTCTCTTGCTGTGTTAGTTGCTGTTCCTACAAGCTTGTGTGACATGTGTAATTTGGGCTCCCTCTCATCTAAAAATGCCTGATTGCCCACATAGGGGAATCCGATCCATGAGTTACTTTTGTGTGGCACTGTATACACATCTGTGTAATTGGGATTCAGGCCTCCTCATGTGTTGTGTGGTTGCCTGGGGACACTGGCAAACCCCCCCCCCCCCATCACCTGTTGTGTTTTATATGCAGTGTGAGGCTGCCTGTTTGTGCATCTGCACCACTGCATTGGCATATCTTTAGTGTGCCATTGGCTGTATGCTGTTTGGTGGATTTCCCCTGCTGTCCCTGGGACTCCTAGGTCATCAGTCGGCACAATAATCATGGTTTGTATGTCCCATTGCTGCCATGGTATGGTATTTGTTCACCTCACATCTACAGTCTCCACAGGATATCTACATTTGTGTGTCCATTGGTGCAGATATGTGGGTCTGCATTATGATGGTCACTTCTGTCATTGTGTAATTGATAAATGTTGACAATGTCAGCCCCCATGGGTGATGTTTGTCTGCACATGGCCAAAGGTATGTCTTATTTGCACTGCACTGTTTGCCTCACCCAATCTATGTTGCTATGGGACACAAGCACTACTTTGCCACTGATGTGTTTGTTGTTGTGTGACCAAGAATCATCCATGCTGTTTGGCAGTTGCAGCTTTTTCCATGACAACACTTACCTTTTGGTCACTGTGATGATGGGGGTTTAGACCCCATTGCCACAATGTTCAAAATGTGCTTCAGCTATGGACCCCACACTTACATTTTGGTCACTGTGATGATGGGGGTTTAGACCCCATTGCCACAATGTTCAAAATGTGCTTCAGCTATGGACCCCACACTTACATTTTGGTCACTGTGATGATGGGGGTTTAGACCCCATTGCCACAATGTTCAAAATGTGCTTCAGCTATGGACCCCACACTTACATTTTGGTCACTGTGATGATGGGGGTTTAGACCCTATTGCCACAATGTTCAATTGGGCTTCAGCTATGGACCCCACACTTACATTTTGGTCACTGTGATGATGGGGGTTTAGACCCCATTGCCACAGTGGTCATGGTCTGCTTGCATTGTGGAGGCCACACACATTTATGTGTGACACATGTGATAGGGGGTCACATTGTATGTTCATTGTCATGTTCAGTGTTGTAGGCATTTGACACAGACTACACACGCTTGTCAGGATGTTGGGGTGATGTCTTTTTCTGACATTCCTTATGTTGGAGTATGCTGGTTGTGTCATGCATTACCCGTCCTATGAGTGGGGATGGTAGTGGTGGTAGGCATCCAGGCCCCCTGAGTAGGGGTGGTGGTAGTGGTAGGCATCCAATCCCCCTATGAGTGGGGATGGTAGTAGTGACAGGCATCCAGGCCCCCTGAGTAGGGGTGGTGTTAGTGGTAGGCATCCATCCCCCTATGAGTGGGGATGGTAGTAGTGACAGGCATCCAGGCCCCCTAAGTAGGGGTGGTGGTAGTGGTAGGCATCCATCACCCTATGAGTGGGGGTGGTAGTAGTGACAGGCATCCAGGCCCCCTGAGTAGGGGTGGTGGTAGTGGTAGGCATCCAGGCCCCCTGAGTAGGGGTGGTGGTAGTGGTAGGCATCCATCACCCTATGAGTGGGGATGGTAGTAGTGACAGGCATCCAGGCCCCCTGAGTAGGGGTGGTGTTAGTGGTAGGCATCCAGGACCCCTGAGTAGGGGTGGTGGTAGTGGTAGGCATCCAGGCCCCCTGAGTAGGGGTGGTGGTAGTGGTAGGCATCCAGGCCCCCTGAGTAGGGGTGGTGGTAGTGGTGGGCATCCATCACCCTATGAGTGGGGATGGTAGTAGTGACAGGCATCCAGGCCCCCATGAGTAGGGGTGGTGGTAGTGGTAGGCATCCAGGCCCCCATGAGTAGGGGTGGTGGTAGTGGTGGGCATCCATCACCCTATGAGTGGGGATGGTAGTAGTGACAGGCATCCAGGCCCCCATGAGTAGGGGTGGTGGTAGTGGTAGGCATCCAGGCCCCCATGAGTAGGGGTAGGGGTGGTGGTAGTGGTAGCCATCCATCCCCCTATGAGTGGGGATGGTAGTAGTGACAGGCATCCAGGCCCACATGAGTAGGGGTGGTGGTAGTGGTAGGCATCCATCACCCTATGAGTGGGGATGGTAGTAGTGACAGGCATCCAGGCCCCCATGAGTAGGGGTGTAGTAGTGGTAGGCATCCATCCCCCTATGGGTGTGTATGGCATTGGTGATAGCCATTCCCGCCCCTATGGTTCTGCTGTTGCTAGTGTACATAATTTCTGCATCCCTATGTGTGTGTGACATATGTCGGGTACGTGTCGTTTGTTTGTGTTGTGGGTGTTTGACTTACCGTCTGCGCCGTACGCGTCCGTACCGGTCCCGGTAATAGATGTAGAGTATTGGTAGGACCTGCGCGATGGGATTCATGGTTGGGTCGTCTCGTTCGGCTTTCTCGTGGCTTCGACTCGTACTCGTCGCTGGCTTGTTCGTCTCGTCGCCGTGGATCGTCTTGTGGCGCGAATCAGAGCTTATGTACAGCTCTCCCAGATGCTCTGACGTGCCGGACGTAGCGACGGGTTCGGCGCGTACGGAAGGCGCATCGTACTAGTCCGGCCGGAAGGTGCTGTGTATTTGCTTCCGTGCGACTCGATTCGGCGTTTACGGATCCGGCTCGGGCGGGGAACAGGAGCTGGAATGGGTAAGTACGGCTCGCTCGGAATCTGTGCTGTTATGCGCATCGTACTTGCTCGTTCGGACGACTGTTCGAATCGGTCGGGAAACACGCATTCGGCTTGTTTTTTTCCGGACGAATAGTGTTAGGTGCGCTTCCGGCCGAGATCGGAATCGACCCCTAAGTTGTGTGTTGAAAATGTTTCTCCTAAAACACATTTCTGGGTATGATATTTATTTAAGTGCTGGTTTTAGGTAGTGCTGCGGGTCGGCAGGGGCATATCTCTCAAAGTGCTGCAGGTGCAGTGGCAACGCCGCCCAGAGCTGTGAAGGGCCCACTGCACCCCCGTTATGGGTATTTTTGCCACCCCACAGGAGATAGCAGGGACCATTTACCTTACTGCCTTTAGGGCCCATGGCACTCTTGCTAGGCCATTGCAGACCTGTGGTCGACCTCGAAGCTGGGGCACCAGGTTCAAGTCTGGGGAGGGACGTCAACATCCTCTGATTCTGGGCAAATCACTTAATCTTCTCTTCCTAACAAAATACAAATGTGTCAGTCTGTAACGCAACTGGTACTCATGTAAAGCGCTCTGATACCTTCGGGTTAAGTTGGCGCTATATAAAGCTAAAAAAAAAAGTTATTTATATTCAATGAGAAGCGATATCAGTGGGGGAGGGTGCTGCCTTGACAAAAAAACAACAAATGTTTAAAAAAAAAAGAGGTGACAGATGGAAGACAGCATATTAGAGGGAGAGAAACGGGTTTCTGCTGTAAACCAGGAGAGCGAAATACTCTTCCCTGCACAGACTTCAAGTTAGATGAAAAAAACAACCAGAAACTAGAAATTATTCTTTGGAGTTGGTCGTTCATGTTCAGGGGGGGTAGCTTGCCCAACAATCACCCTGGCATATAATGTTAAAATACATTATAGGACAAGCGGGGTGCAGAAAGGGGGAGGAATGTGGATTGTAGGAGTACTGAGAGAGAAAGCACAATATATTTTGTGAAATAGCCTAAACATTTTGGAGACTTTCACTACAGAGTGAGGGAGTGAGTGTGTGTGTTTTTGTCTGTGCCTGTATCTAAAAATCTCTGACGAAATCTGACTGACGTCTCACCATACCCAACCGAAAGCACCTGGACCCAACTATCTGTCACAAGATACATTTATTGGGAGGGTGTAACACCCCAGACACCCCACTGAAGCTGCTCCCCGTTCATGTTTCATAGTATTTTTCAGTTTTTGGATTGATCTGTAGGCCTAATACTTCAGCAAAAGAAAAATAAATACTACTTCTGAGGAAGAATGCCAACTCTGAAATGAAAACTGAGACAGTGCAAGTTTCTGTGGTGCTACAGATACGATGGCACCCTCACACTGTACCTGAATGTTGAGTGAAGGCAGGTATACCTCAGGCACAACTGGTGGAAATAAGGGAGCGTCAGAGATGGAGGGAGGCCTCACAGGATGGGGCAGCCTCTCTCTGCCCCCCCACCCCCTGCCCATGGATCCCCTTCATACAAATTCACCTGATCCTAGTTCAATCTGATTAAGCAGTAAACAGGGGCTTGCGGCAATTGGTGCAACAGGTGTGAGCCGTTTTTCCATGATGCACACTAAAGCCTTTCCCCCATCCATCTGCTGGGGGCGTTGTGTTTTTTGGACAACGCTTCTCCCCTCCTTAGCACTTTAACCCCTGAATACAGCATTCAGTATCTGAAGGTAACCGATGAACATTTATAAGGCGCCTACCAACGTGTTGCATTGCGAGACTAATGTTACCTTTATCAACTTGTAATGCATTTGAGCTACAAAGAAAATTTTGTGGAAAACAGCTCGGCCACATAATTGCACCATTCCAGTGGCCCTGCTTGCAGGAACCCCTGCCTCTGTGCTGATATTGCATGCCCTAGGGAGCTCGCTGCCAATGACAGAACCAACACAACTAACTTTCACACTCCTACAAGTGTGACACTTCAGACTTTTAATATACATTAAAAATGACTAATACCCGCTGTCCAAGTCCTTCTTGTTGTTTTGGGTGGTGGGTATTAGTCATTTTAATGTATATTAGAATTATTAAAACAACTGTTGATCTGCTCATCACAAAATTAGACAAGCAGTGCCACCATGTGGCAGACTGTCATAAGTGCTGGTGTTGATAATAAAGTGCCGGTGCTGCGCTCCGGAAACCATGGCTCAAATTAAGCATTGCACCTGTGAATCTTTTGTAAGCAGCGTCTGCTGGCACCGAGCTCGCCATGCTTGTTAAAGTGTTCTGTGTGCTAGTGCTGTAGGTGTGAAACCAGACATTATCATATTTCATCATACTGAGGATGGCAAAGCAATGACCACTTTTGATAATAGTGCGTTAGGCATTTAATGGATGCATTTATTGTCAATTAGCATTTATATAACGTGCTTTGTCCCCTTGATATAACTTTCCGTAGTTCAGGGGGCAATTTTCCAACTCCTGCATCGCAAAGCTGGCAGCCTCATCCACTCGTACTTCGCGCCCAAGGCCTGCAGCGAAGCCCACCCCCTCCCCCACAAACACATCAAAGCCGCCTCCTCAGTCCTTGAATTGACAAAAAGCTGAAGACATGGCTCTTTACCTAGATATCAGACTCTGCCCTTCTTATCTAGCACCTGGACACCCTGCCAAATAAGACAAATAATCATAAATTAACATAACACATGTTTCTGTTGCGGATCAGAGTCTGCCTCGATTCTGTTAAGTCAGGTGGTCACCATAGTCACTACGTAAGTTTAATGAATTGAGTTTTTGGTAATCACTACGTAAGTTTAATGAATTGAGTTTTCGGTTGGCCAGACCTCAGGGTTGTGCCAGATTGCTCAGGTCTTTCCATGGTTAGTGTGGGTGCCCAGTTGCCAAAGTAATGAACACACACTGTAAGTAGTTTGTGTTAGCAAGTGCATTTGGACATCTTAGAAGCTAGTTTATTACATATTCGGGCATGCTGGGAGCATGTGCTTAGTCTTTGTCCTAAAGGGTGCTGTAGTAATACTATAGTGCACTGAAAAAAGCAGTTCATACCTTTGCATGGTGTGATCGGTTGATTAATCTGATTGTTCACATAACGTCATCAATGTAGGGGTGCATTAGATAATTATAAACATATTATACTTAATGTATAATCACAAAGTCTAAAGGATAAAACAAATTAAATTAAAAAATTGCATTTTTAGCACAATCCCTCGATAATATTGATGACCTGCATTTGTAGAACATTTGCATTTTTCATGTTTCACAGAGAATCCTTGAGTGATTCTGTGCATAACATGTACGTATGTAGAATTTTCATCTGATGGAAAATATGAGACAAATGTGCTTTTTTACATTAAGCTCTTTTAGGTCTCGCCTAGGCAGCGCTTGCGCTGTCTCTTAGAGACATGCTGTATTCAGGATATGGGCATGAAGCTCCGCCCATCTTTTTATTTGACTCCTGTCACTGTCCTTCATAAATGGTGACTTTTCATTGGTCAATAGGCTTAATAGTCCCTGTTTAGTACCGTCTTTTCTCTTCTTGTAACTTCCCATGAGGATACCCCCTGTTACATGTGTTGCTACTCAGTACCTTTAAATTACAGCCTTGGAGCACTGTTTTCTTACATGGCTTTCTCCTGCCTGCAACGGCAGGACACACTCTCCCACAACGCTTTTTTTTTCATATAACCAGCGCGGCCCGCCTTGGATGGCATAATGGTTGCCACACCTTTGTTTTGTTATTTGCTGTGCCAAACATGGCTGCATGCTTTTTTTCAGTTTATTTACTTTTGTTAAAACGGCAGCACCCACGTTTTAGCTTTAAGCATTTTAAGCTAAAGTGTGGGTGCCACAATTGCTTCAAAAGTAAAGAAATAGACAAAATGTTTTGATGCTTTTGAAGCAATCGCATCACCCGCGCTTTAGCTTAAGATGTTTAAATTGCGAGTGCTGCGATTGCTTTGCAATGCAATAGCTCTCGCATTGCTGAAAGTTTGAGCTATTGGCGTTGCATTATTATTAGTAACGCCAATAGCTCAAACTTTAAGTAATGCAAGACCTATTGCATTGCAAATGCTTGTTTGTATATTATTTAGTCAGGCTTTTTTCGTTAAAGTTGCATTGTTATTAAAAATATTCAATACTGCATAAATAGTATATGTTCTTATATTTTTGGGGGTTGTTGGAATTTATTGGGGCATTGGGCGCATAACGTGTTATTAAAATAATGTTTTATTTTATATTTTTTAATTTTTTTATTATATGTGTCAATTGTTAATTTTGTATTCATATATTTAATTATTGTATTATTTTTTAATTATTGTTTTATTTACTGAATTGTACGTTTTATTGGGGATAGGGTGGGTAGTGGTTTAATAAAAAGTTCAGTAATAGTACATTTTTAGATTTTTATAATTAAAATATTTTTAAATATGCCTGGCAACATCAATGGATTCAGTTTTGTCACTTTCAAAATGGTATTCGAGGAGGTCCCCCATACAGCATAGATATATGAGTTCCGAGGTAAAAAGCACAATCTTCAGAATCTTCAGAAGCAATCGCATCACCCGCACTTTAGCTTAAGATGTTTAAATTGCGAGTGCTGTGATTGCTTTGCAATGCAATAGCTCTCGCATTGCTGAAAGTTTGAGCTATTGGCGTTGTATTATTATTAGTAACGCCAATAGCTCAAACTTTAAGTAATGCAAGACCTATTGCATCATCCTTTAGGCCGACACAGTAACACAGCAAGGTAGGACCCCTGGGGAGACCTATGGGTATATATACAGCACATCTTGCTTAGGAAGATAGAGGAGACCGTGACTTCCCGGCTGACACACTGACCAGAGACGCTGAGGTTCCTGCATGCAGACGCTCCAGCTAGCAGTGGTCTAACATCCCTCGCGGGGTGTCCAACTCGAGACCAGGACGGGGTCCCATATTCTCTAAACTCTCAGGTAATGGGGTGGACTAGATCCTAGAGGGATTCTTGGCATAACACCTACACAGATGCTAGGTACATTTAGGTACATTTAGTTAGGGAGGCATCGTAGGAGTACGCACTTTTTATCATGTGTTTTATGTACTCGTATATATTCATGATTTATGCAAGATGGTACAACTATACCATCCCTTTACTTTTGTAATATTGCTAATCATATATCTCTGCTACAGTCTAATGGTTGTTGCAGCTCATATATTCTACACTAGAATAACAACTGTTCAATAAATTCTTATTGAAAACGACCAGCCTGTTTATTCTGTGTATCTCTCTGAGACAAACTAAGTGAGCATGAGTGACTGAGCGAAAGGTAAGATATTGTTTCCACGATCCTGGGGGATCAGGGTTGTCATGTTCTGAGGTTGCCAAGAACTATTCTCTCCCCGATAAGAGGAGACTCTAGTGACACTGTGAGCTAGCTAATACAGACAGGCTAACGTATCCGGTGGGGGTGCACGGAATCAGTCTGCCACCAGTCCCACAGTTTATGTTATCCAAACGCGCAGATCCTGTATAGGTTATATAGGAACTACATGACAGTACATAAGGCGCAGCCCCTATCACCACCACAACGTCACTATAGGTGACGTTGTGGTGGCGATAGGGGCTTGTACATATGCCCCCTATCCAGCGTTGTCTCTCCATGGTGGATTTCTGCTTGGGGATCACACTGAGCATGCGATCCCCAAGCAGGGATCCAGTCCACTGCACACGAGAGATACGTTTTGGGGGTGTGCAGCAGCCCTTGGGCATGGGTCTGTGTTTCCCTATACACCAGGACACAAGAGACTCACTGCCCTTCCTGGGGGAGGGTAGTTAGTGGGTGTTTACCTCCAATTTGTCCCCTTGGGGAAGGCTGAAAAGCCCACTAGATCACCAGGGAACATAATTATTTACTGTTTGGGCAGGGAGCGACCCCTGTGCATAGGTCTGTGTTCCCCCCAACCCCGGCTACAAGAGTTTCTGCCACCCCCATGGGATCAGTTGAGGGTGTTAACCCCCAATATGCCACCCTGTTGCAGGTAGTCAGTGTAAACAGCACTAAGAGCTTCAATCAACTCAGCTGCTAGACCCATCACAGGCTCCAAATGAAACTGTCACATTTCCCACGACCTTCGTGCCCTCAACTGGCTACCTTTCGAGGCGAGAATACACTTGAAAATTGCCTGTATGACGCACAAGGCATTACATCACAAAACTCCTAGTTACCTAGCTGACAAATTGGTGCTCTCCTGTGGTAACAGATCCACCAGGAGCTCATATAACTTGCTACTGACACCACAACGATTTGCTAAGAAGAAAACTTACAATCGGACCTTCTCAGGAATGGCCCCCAGGATTTGGAATGCCTTGCCCCCAGAAACAAGACGGAACCCTTCCACGGCATTCTTCAAAAAAGAAGTGAAATCTATTCTCATGGCCAAATTCACCTGAACTATTGGTGTATCCTTGTATATATTTTGTAATAGTTTACTATTACTGTTTTATGCGAAACTATATTTTTGCTTTGCGTGCCTCTATTACTCACATCTGCCTGTAAAGCGCTCTGATACCCGCAAGGGTCTTGTTCGCCCTATACAAAACCTTCAAAATAAATAAATAAAATGCCTGGGACCACAGAACGTCAGTATGTAGGGACTGAGTCCCCATACCACATCAGTACCTATGAGCCCCAATCCAGACTAGGTCATTGTGCTTTACCAGTCCTCCTAACCTACCCAGAGTGGCAGGTAAGTTAGCACTCCAGAACACAACACTCTAGTCCCCTCAGAGAACCATGGAAACAGATTGTCAAGCTTTTGTTTTCTCGCTCATGCCTGTCCATAATAAACAAAACAAAGACTCAAGAAGAGTTTACCATATTTATTGAAACTATCATGCTCTATTATAAAACTTGTGCGCTGCAATTAGAAAACGTATGCATCTCAACAGAGTGAGTAGCATTACAACTAAACTATGAACAATAAGAAGCCCTGCCATGGTGATTTATATATCTGCCTCAGCCTATCCTCACTCTGGAAGCACAGTGTTATATTTTAGATCTATGGGATTAGTGGCGAACCCCATACCTGTCATGCATTAATAGTTGTTCTACATCTCAGCTGGCGCAGCTCTCTCGTCTCGGGACCTTTGCTCTGCTAGAATGTCTTTTCTCTGTTTTCAAAATGGCACGTCTCGAGTGTATATGTTATGAGGTGTCTTCTTGAAAACAGCAGTTGTGAATGTATGTTGTGTCTAAGTGCCAAGCTACGTTTGCTAACTGATCACAGAAAGACCAGGCACAGTGTTGATTGACCGTGAACAAGAAGCTCAGACAGTCTGAACCAATGAAAAAAACATGTGCAGTGCTTTTCTAAAATAATGTTCTGGCACAAAAGTAAACATACCAAGTGTAAAGTGTCCAAGGCAAAGCAACCAAAACGTGCAAACAAACTAAAATATGAACAAACTAAGTGGGCACTAAAGGAAACACACGACAACCTGAGGGCCAGAAAGCACACTGGACCACCAGGAAATTATTTTATTTACTGTTTGGTGGGGAGCAGGGCCTCGTGGACATTGGCCTGTATCCCCAACTCCTGACCACTGGGGCACAACAGTCTTTCTGCCTCTCCTGGGCAGCAGATAGTGGGTGTTTACCCCCAATATGCCCTAACCAAGGGGAGCAACCGCCCTGAGCACAGGCCTGTGCTCCCCCTTCACAGCCGGGCACAACAGTCTTTCTGCCCCAGGGCAGATTGGGGGCTTTATCCCCAATATGTCCCCGGGGAGGGGGCAGATAACCCACTAAACACTACGGAAAAGATTGTCTTGGTTTGGTATGTCTGGATTTGATATGTTACCCTCAGTGGTGGCGGATCCCAGACCTAAACTCCGCAGCTATCCACATAACCAAAAAGGGTAGTTTTTCTTGTCAGAAATTTTATGTCTCCACGTTGTGTTATGGGGGCTTCCGTGTTGCGTGTGCTAGGCCCAGCCACATAAGTGGGTACCATATTTACCAGGAGAAATGTAGGAACAAATAATAGTTGAAAATTGTTATTACTAATTGGATTTCTCTTCATTATAGGCATCCAAATGTAAGCCTGTGTGCAAGGAACCATTTTGCAAAATGCCCTCTGAATCATATTATAGTATGGCTAACCTCAAGTTTAGAGATGTAAAAATACCCCCTATGTCCAAATTCAGTATCTTGTGCACATTTAAAAACGCATAGGTTTCTTTCAGACCTGTTTTTCACATTTATTAGATTTTACCATATGAATTGCTGCATGGTCCATACAGAATGAATAATTCATTACAAGCTGTAGATAAGCAACAAACACTGTATATCAATGTGACTGGAAATGTCAGATAAACGTAACGATATGTAACTTGTGTAAAAATAAATTACAGATGAAAGCATCACCAATTGCCTTTTTTCCTACTATTTTCTTTTTTTCTTCCAATGATTAGCCTCTTTTGGCAAACCATGAGCAATCTACAAGAATGACCCTATGCTGAATTTGGAATGTTATGTAGTTATAAATATATAGCTTTGTGGATCACCCATGGGTTTCACACCTCTTTTCTACAAACTGTAAGTGGGTTGAAACAAAAAATAGAAAATGTGACTGCCAGTTTAAAAAATGCAAAACTGTGGTAAAAAAATGTTTTTCTTTTACATCTCTGCTTGTTCCTCAAAGCTCGAAAGATGGCAACTTTAGCACACCAAACCTTTTGTTGATATAATTTTAAAGGAATAAACATGCTTACTTGGACTGCACCATTTCCCTATTTTTCTAACAAATACCAACATTTAGCTATATTTTGACTGTTTTCTCTTTTTCATCCATGGGAATCCACAAACCTGGGTGTCTTTAAGATCCCCAAGATGTTGGAAAAAAGGGCGCACATTTAGCTTGGATTCCTTTTGTGGAAAAAAAGTTAGAAAGGCCTAAGTGTGAAGTGCCACGAAAAAGGCTTCAGAACTGGGGGTGAAAAAGTCTCAGCAGCCAAGGGGTTAGTGTGCTTATCTGTTTTATATGGATTGGGCATAATGAATTTCAGTGCTGCATTATCTCCAAGGTTATGGCAACGCCATTAGCAAACACATATGCACAACCAGGTAATATTACACAAATTTCCAAGTTGCCACAATCTCCAAATGAGTGTCACTTATTTTAGTGTCCGAGTCACTCTTTTATTCTGGTGCTACGGCCTACCTTTTGGCCCAATCCGACTCTGTATAAAGTACAACGCACTGTCTGTGACACTGCACGTTCTTTCAAGGACCTCTGGCACTCAGACATATTGGCATAACCCATCATTCCTTAGTCGTCAGCAAGGGAGCAACAGTGCATGGTCCGTATTTAGAGTTTGGTAGATGAGATGCTCAGTCAAAGCACAGTGGATAGATAGCCTGTTCATCGTATTACAAGTGTTGTGGTCCATGGTGCACTTGTAATACAGCGCTCAGGATATCCACCACGTTTGTGTCAGAATATCTAATCTGCCAAACTCTAAATCAAGCTCTATGACTGGTTTCAGACTGCAGTGGCGGCTCGCAGAGGGAGTGCTGCGGGGCGGGGGAGGGGCAGGGTGGGGGGGTAGTGGACTCAGACATACGACGGAATGGAGTAAACTAAGTAAACAAATAAATAAAACTATTTACCTTGCGCGCGCTGCATCGCCAACTCGGCGATGCAGCGCGTGCAAGGTAAATAGTTTTATTTATTTATTTACTTAGTTTACTCCGTTCCGACGTATGTCTGAGTCCACTACCCCCCACCCTGCCGATCCCCTCCCCCTCCCCCGCCTGCCCTCCGCCCGCAGCACTCCCTCTGCGAGCCGCCACTGCTGCTTTCTGAAGCACATACTGGTTGCCAAGTGCTCAAATACATCTTTTATTCCGGACTGTAGCCACGGGGGACATTTGAGGGAGGGCCAGTCCATAAGAATCTTTGTCCCCCCCAAACGACGAGGCACCTGGCACAGAATAGAGGTGCGGGAGTTCAGAAGGTGGTACTCTCCGAATAGACTGTAGCGTTCAGCAGCTTCTAAATCAGTCTGTGTGCCAAAAATCAAGAAAGCCTCTTGGTGTGGTAGAAGCTTTATTCACCTAACCTGTCAACTTTGGAACAAGATGCCTATGCACCTCAAAAGCCAGGCTAACCTGCTGAACTTCAGGAAGAAACTAAAATCATGGCTGTTTTCCCTTCCGAATTAAGCTTTTCCCCCAAACTTAGCTACAGATCAGTATCAGATAGATGTCAGCACCAAGACGCCTTATGGCATTTGTGTGCTCTAGAAATGTATTTCAGAATTAAAAAATGAGCAATAAAAATGCATTTAAATTCAGTGGTGGCTGGCTTGTACTGAGGGTGGTAGGGCAGGGGTGGGGGGGCACAATTTGTTTTTTAGACTTACCTTGGTGAGTTGCAGCACAACGTCCTCCTCCCTCGGGCGTCGTCACAGGAAGCTCCGACACAGGAAACTGCACTACCCAATCCTGGTGCTGCTTTCACAGCCTGAAAGTAGCGCCAGGATTGGATAGAGCAGGCTCTCCCAGCACTACTAAGAGCACTGGAGGCCTGCGCGTTCTTAGACAGCTGGGTTAGAGAACTTTAAAATTTGCATGTCTGGCTGGCCGGCCGGCCAAAGAGACATGCGCATTTTAAAGCACATAGCTCTCTGCTGCTAACACTCGGCAGTGCTGGCCCCGTCCCGTCCTAACACTTAGTTCAGGATGGGTGGCTCTGGGGCTTGTCAAATGGAGGAGGCGACCATGTTTAAATTTTGGTTTTATCTTGTTACATTTGCTGCATGTTTCAAGACAGGTTAAATAAATGTCAGGCTGTTTTCTGACAAATTGATGCTTATTCTTCTATTGTGGAGATGTTTACTTTTCTTCCTTTGACTGCAAAGTGAGAGGGTTTTGTAAAGTGAACCACATGATGATCTCTATGTGGTACAGGCAGGGCCACTGGAATTAGGCAGCAGTGGAGGCCTAAATCATGCAGCAATATTAACTAAATGTGGCAAGAAAACACAAATTATCCCGTTTAATGTGGCATATTTTTTAATAGTATCACTTCACTATTTAGCCATTTTTGCACATGTTAGCATTGTCTGGGCAAAGGTTTCACTTTATTAGTACCAGTTCCGCATCCAAATACTGCTCGCTGTAAGTAAGTGAAAGGTGACCAGTCAACCTTTGCGAAGGACCTTCCACTGCACGGCAGCACACCTTGCAGAATTTTTGTAACTTTTGACCTGTTTGAGCTAGAAACAAAATGGTTTTTTTTGTTAAAATCTGCTGTTTATGCAGCAGATGATGGATTATGTGGTGAACGAGGTAAACGAGGTAAACTCATAATTATGCGGTAAATACCATGGCTGCAGAATCGTATAATTTAGCAGTCGCAGAATCGCATAATTCCAGTGGCCTTGTGTACAGGGAGTGTGAAACAAATGCTGTAGGATGGCAATTTGTTTCTAATTCACCAAAAATGTAAATACCTGTAAATGAACTGTACAAATATTTCAACATAAACCAGAAGGTGAAAAAGCACAAATGAAGCCCATTTTGTTTTGTAATTATGAAGTAATGGAAATAAAGATTTTAATAGGATCAAAACAAATCTTGTTTATGCACAAGTGATAAATATTGTACTGTCTTGCTAGTTTGTATAGCACTTACTACCCATATGTGTGGCACTGAAGCGCTTGCCTACATGGGCAGCAAGCAATGCCAGATAGGGTGGTATGTGGTTAGAAGGGTGTTGAGTTTGTTTTAGTAGAAATGTGCACTTTTTACAAAGATGTGGCACATTTCTACTGTCTCCTAACATTGTTGCACTGTGTACTGCCTAGCGCCAATGCAGGCACCCCCTGTGTCAATGTGTAAGGATGCCTGCATTACAGGCTGGATTGTTTTTGGGCAGGAAGGGACAACATCCTGCACAAAAACAATCCACAAAGGCATATTCCTCTTTCTATGTGTGCTGCACAATGCATCACACATAGAATGAGGAAGTAACAAGAATATATAAATACATTTCTCCTTGTTATGCCTCACTGGGGAAGGTGTACCATTTTGACGCATTCCCAAGTTTACTAGCTTTAGTAAATCTGGAAATGCACCAAATTCCATCGGTGGATGTATGAGAACACCCATTCTCCTCTCATGGAACGCCTTCCCAACACAAGGTAACTCAGTGCAGCAATATGCACTGCTTTGCATTAGTTTGTATTTGCTAAACTACACAAAGCCACACAAGGTGGCTTTGCATTGCTTAAGTAAATGATTTTGCGTCGGGCTGCACCACAAAAGTGAAGCAAGCCCGACGCAAAAATCTTAGTAAATCTGCCCCCCTAGTGTATAGTTCTGGGCCAGAGCTGCCATTATTGGAGGGAGAGAGAAGTGGAGAGAGATGCTGGGATGTGTATTGTTACTATCATCTTATATCTGAAAGCCATTGTGTGATGTAAAGAAGCAGCCATAGTGTATAGATATTTGGTACTTGCAGTCATGGACTAAATTAAAGACTTTCAATTGACCCACAGTGTGTGACAGATCTCTTCAGTTATTCCATGCCTGTTCAATTAGTGATGGCTGGTTAATTGGCTGCACAGTGCTGGTGAAGGACAGCCCTCATAGCAGATATGTCTTATGTGAATGTAAGAGGTGTAAGTTACAGTTGGTTGCCGACCGTTGAGTGTTATGGTATTAGTATCATCAGTGTGGGCCAGAAATGTTGTGTATGAACTTACATGACTATATAATACCCTGGCTAAGCATAGGTCAGCTCTCCTTAACTTACCTGCCTACCGAAAGTAGTTTGCTGGTTGGGTTGTTTTTAATCTGTGGATCATAAGTTGAAGATTGAGTTTGAGGGTGTGACTGCCTTTTCAGGTTCTATTGTAGGGATGAGTGGTGGTGTAGCTGTCTGGGAAATAGCCATGTTTTTAGCTGTGTTCTGAAGTGTAAAGGCTCCTTGATGCTTGGAATGCTGGCTGGGAGGTTGTTCTAGAGCTTGGCAGCTTGTACTGAGAAAGCAGCGCCTCCTACTGATCTCTTATGGTAAGGTGGTATGACAAGTGGTGGAATCCTGGAGTGAAGTGTCCTGATTTGCTTGTATTGCTCGAATTTAGCTTGTAAGTATAGCTGTCCTTTTCCTTGGAGGCTCTGTGAACAATGCAAAGTACTTTGAACATTGCCTCTCTTGCTATAGTTAGCCAGTGGAGTGATTGCACAACTGCAGTCATGTGTTCTCTTGGGTGAAGGCACAGGAGAGATATTGTAGCAGTGTGTTGGATGAGTTGTATTTTGCGTATTATAAATGTGGGTGTGCCAAGGTATAGGCTGTTGCTATAGTCAAGCTTGGAGATTACAAGTGTGAGGATGACTTGCACTTTCTGTTGGTATCCAAGATATGGGAGGATGCAACATAGTGTTTTCATAGTGTAGAAGGTACTCTGTTTTACATTGTTAACATGTGGTATCAAATATGGATCTGAATCCATGATTACCCCTAGGTTTCTGACTTCTCTTGATATTATTGGAGGGGCCTCATGTTCCATTACGCCACATGGTGGTAGAATGGTATTTTTGTCTCTGTCCGCAGGTCATAAGGTCTGTCTTTGTAGTATTTAGCTTTAGATGGTTATTTATCATCCATTTGTTTATGGCCTGAAGGCAGTCATCAATTTTTAAATTGTAGAGGTCTTTCAGACTATCTATTTTTATCAATGATTTGGCTGTCATCCACATAGTTGTAGCATGTGAAGTTGAATGATTTAACCAGGTTGGGTAAGGAGGTTAGGTAGATGTTGAATAGTAGAGGGGGTATGATGAACCACTGTGAGACACCACAGTGTTGTATGTGAGAAGCTGATAGGAAACCCAAACCTACCAGTCATTCAGAAGCAATATCCAATCAGGAAACTCCGGATTCCAATATGGCATCGTGCTTTGATTAAACTATTGTTCTGGGTCAAAGTTATCACGTCAGGTACGACATATTTGACTGACATTGCTCCAGCCTACACTGGCCTGTTGCGAAATATAGCCTGGTGAGATTAGGTATCCGCTCTACAGATTGGTATTTTGATTGCAGGAGCCACATAGTTTGTTAGGTTAACGTGCCTGCTGCAGAGGGGTGCAAATACCCTAACCAGCCATAGTATGAATCTGAAATGACCCAATGTAGCCTGCCATGTCATAAAGGGATGCTATGACTGACTGTCGGTCAAAAATGGCTTATATATCTTGATAAACCCTGCCAGAGTCAACACACTGAGGATTCATCTCCTTCAATCCAATAATGTAGAAACCATAATTAGGGCATTTGAGGCTGAAAGCTTTTGTATTATAATTGACCTGTTTAGACATCTCTGCTGAACATCAACTAACATTTTCAGATTTTTGTCTAATGTAATTTAAGATCTCTGTAGTATGAATCTGCTTTTTGAAGTTTATTAACTTCTATGAAATTCTGCTTTATCTTTATCTAATTTATGGCCGTAGCAGATAAATAGCTGTTATGAGGTCCTATGCAATTAATGTACTAAATGCTAAATATTAGGTGAACATTTGAGGTAGTGTTTTTAATGGGAAAAGTGTGGGAACACTAGTTGGAAGGAATTTTATGAATCCTCACAGATTCCGGAATTTACCTTCACAGAAATATGAAGAAAATCTGTGATTAAGACAAAGTTTGTAATTTGCAGGCCATTCTGAGTAAGGCAAAGTATCGGAATCCATACAAACTTCACCACCCCAGGCTTCCCTAAGTACCTTGGTTTCAAAAATGTTTGGGTCTGGAAGGTTTCTCTGGGTGCTGACCGAGTCCTGGCCTAAATGCCACAGCTACCCACATTGCCAGAATTAATCAATTTCCAAAGCAAAATCTTGATCTTTCCTTGCGTCTTAGGGGCCTGAAGGTGCCTTTAATTTCACGGGTGACAACTCAGTCACACAAGTGGGGTACAACTGTTATTGGGAGGAGTGTAGGAATGCTGGGTGGTCGGACAATTGTGGATCCCTGCAGATTCCATTAAGGCGATCTGCTTTCACTTTCATTTTGCTGTGCAACATCAGTGCGCACAGCGTGCTGCTCAATACAGCAAAACAAAAATCAAACTTGAGACTCGTGGGAAGCATTCCCATTGCATACCGACTTTGATTTTGGAAATGAAAATGTTTCAGATGTTTTTTCCAGAAATATTTTCTTTTTCTAGTATTGTGGATGACCCATTGAAGTCCACCACACTGTGAAATAAGTGTGGTGGACGTCAACGATTCATCTGCCCAAAGCAGTTAAAACCCACCAAATTCATGCAGCCTGATGTCCTGTCTAACAAGAACTGACAACAAGCTGTGGGGATATGATGGACACATTGCATTAACCCTTAAATCAAAACTGGGAAAGGAAGAGCGTATCTTTAAAGAGGTCCTACTCCTGAGCTCCTCCAAGGACTAGCATCAGAATTATCAAATGAAAGAAGTAGTTCCTCTGTCAGGCAGACGCACGTATTGGTGCTATCAGGCCGGAGTTAGTGTCGCTGGGAGATCTGTAATTCAGATCGTAATGCCCTCACACACCTGTTGGGGTGTCATGCTTCATCATAGGGCGCTCCTCGTCAGGCCAGCGCTGCAATGCCTGATGGGCCTGGTGGCTGCTTTAGCGGAGTTCTTTAGATCTGAGATTAAGTGGAATTTATAAGCTTATCGTGTTTTGGCCAATACACCTGGCTCACTGTGATTTCAAAGTACGATTTTGCACTTTATTTTCTAAAAGTGATCTTAGTGTAAGGTCCACAAATCACCTTGCATAGTGGTCTTTAAAATCCTAATAAAGCCTAACCATGGTTACTTGATCCACATTGCTTTTTGCAAATTGCTTAGCAAAGGCACCCTCTTCCTATTTGTTACTATGTGTTTTGTGTTGGAAGTGCTGACACTTTCTCTTTTAATGCATAACAGCCATGTCTACATTTTCTGGTATAGTCGCTGAAAAGTACAACCTACTTGCTGAGAAGTTAAAGTTGTGTTAAGGAGGGGATTTAGCTTTCTAGTGTACATTTAAATACGGCAGCAGTGGTGTAACAATAGCCCGCGGTGGGGGGTCGGCCCCCTAGCTCCAGGTGGCTCTTTTGGCACTGTGAACGGGCGGGCCTGAGAACTCCTGACTGGGTCTGGAGCATGGGGGGCCCCCTCCATGTACTTTGCAGAGGGGGGGGGCTCAGGTTTCGTTACGCCATTGTCTGGCAGTCTCTTAACTGTTTCATAACCTGAAGCTGACTTTTATCTGCACCTGTAGTAATAGCAAACAATCCCTCTGCAAGCAAATATCTTCCATTTCTAGTGCAGGCTTCCATGCTTAAAATACACAAAGCTGCCAGTCAGCCTACTTTACAACTTTACATCCTTCTACTTTAAATCCCATCTAATTGACAGAATTTCATGTTGGATTGTGAAAAGCCGATTGAGTGTTCTTTAAAATGTCCCTCAAGAAATTCACATATTCCGTCACATAGAATCACACTGTGTACACCCTTAACATGAAAACCAGAATATCAATAACAGAATATCGAATCGAAAATATCGACACATATGTAAGTACAGTTTTTCTATTCCTTATGCCACATACATGTACCTACAGAATATATCTATATCTTCTAGGTATGTACATGTGGATTTAGGAATAGTAAATCTATACTTCACTATATGCATTTACCTTTGAATATTCTGTCCTCGATATTCTTGTATCACGATATTCTGGGGGTCGTGATTTAGTAGTACCACCAGTATTTGGGAAAGAACGCACCTAGAATGCAGAGCTTTAATGTTTAGTCATAGCTGAGGGCCATGCCTCCTTAAAAGTATAATTCTGGCTACGGGCATACTTTATATTTTAGCTGCCAAGCCTCTCGACCTGCTTCTTCATCCTAGCTTGAGAGACACCTGACTAGATCCCTTTACAGAATAGGTCACGTTACCTTCCTCACTGCAGCCCGTCCCCATCTAACATCCCTGCCAACTTCTCTCTCTCCTGGCAGAAATCAGTGCCAGCGCCACTGTCCTCCCTCTGACAGGAATCCTCTCAACAATCTGAGTGTTCACAGTCCTCTGCAATCTGACCAATCAGATGCACTCTCCCGCTCACATTTCAGGCAGGGACACAGCTCCTCAGCCAAACCACCTTTTACATAGCTGTACATGTGTAATTTCATCTCATGCAATCGCTGCGCAGACGGAGCTTCATAATTTATTTGAGTTTTTAAATAGTGTACAACAAGTCAAATCGATGTCAGAGCGCTTTACAATAGGCAAAGAAAAGTAGTATTTCAAAAAAATCAGCCCGAATTTCTATACATATTTACATTGTGATGCTGCTACTTTGTGCAATTTTCAGCCAGATTGTCGTGAGTGAATGCGCAAACACTATGCGCTACTCCAAGCTTTTATGGCAAATGGGCTCTAAATATAGCTCATTCTAAATAAATCTTATTTTACTATACACTTTATTTCCAAAATAAAAGTCCAGAGAAAATCTGAAATAAATACATATAGTCAAACGTTTAAATTATTTCACTTCTGCATTTTAATCCTCAGTACTGTGGGGATTGCTTTCTCAGAATGTGCTTACACAAGAATGCACTTCAATAACTACATTATAAGACTTGGTAACTCGTTGTGAATTCTCACAACTCCCTGCAAAGTTCATCCACCAAGAACATATCTGGACTACGGTCCCAAAAACACATTACTATTAATTTTAGTTATTGAGTGCAGCGTGCACACAACACATTTGTTTCAGGTAGACACTCATTCTCAAACGGATTGACTGAAAATCAAGGACTTAAATGTGAGTCGAAATGGCATACTGACAGATTTACAAAAGAAGTCTGCACAAGCTGATGTAGAGTTTGTGTAATGGAAAATCCACTAATTTGTGGAGAAAGTGATCAATCTTCCACTGAAGGATTCTCCTCCAATAAGTAATACATCGGTTTAATTATGTGTGCCATGTTGGTAGCTTGAGTGCCTTGTAACAAACATAAACATACTCTCCCTATGACAGCCAGATTTTCCATCAAATGAAATTAGAGGATATTCTCTTGCCACCCAGGTCAAAATCAGCTAATTTGTTTGTATTCTGATGTACATATCCATTTCCACGTGCTCAGCCAAAGTTGATATTCTGGCTTAACCTCTTCAGGTGGCACTCAGAAAGGCATTGATTTGGTTGAAAATTAGGACTTGAGCCCTCTCCATCTTAGAACAAAGGAATTTCAGACTAGGGTCCTTCTTAAATGAACTTTGTCTGTTGTCAGTGCTCCCATCAGCACAGCACTTCCACCAGATACTTCCAATTGCTAACCCCTCATTACAAAAAGTATTCAGCTGAATGCTCTACGATAGCTGTTTCTTGAAAATCACACCGCTTCAACATCAGCGGCGGCTCCTTCATTAAGGTGGAGGAGCGTTGCCCCACTGCTCTCAGCAGTGAAAAATGGAAAAATAAAATGACAATAAAACATGTTATTATCATTTTATTTTTCCTTGCTGAGCCAAGTCCAGGGCGGGGTGGGGCCAGCATCCTGGTTGACAGCAGCAGTGGTGGCACTGCTGCAAATACTCATGTTGGTTTGGCCGGCCATCTTAGGATGGCCAAACCGACATGCGCATTTAGATCACTCCACCCAACCTGTGTTGCACAGCCGGGTGGAGACAGGCACAGGCTCCCATAGCCCTGACTGAGCAGCAAACCAGGCCGCTCAGACCAATCCTGGCTCTGCTCTCATGCTGGGTATTACCAGTGTGAGAGCAGCATCTGGATTGGTGTAGGTAGTCTGCGAGCCTGCCGGGAGTCGAGAAAAGCAGAAGAGGACTGAGACGGCGGCAAACAGGTAAGTGCTTTTTATTTATTTTTATTTTTCCCCCCAGTGCTGCCCCCTGTGCTACCCCACCACTTTTTTTCACAGCAGCCGCTATTGTTCAACATGCTTGTAATCAACTGCACTTTTCTTATCACACGCAAATCATATGTACGAGACTTCTTATCCAATCATCCTCAGTCCAAAGACCTTCTAGCCTCTTACACTTCACTGTGTTATGCAACTGTAGCATAGACATGGCTCCGCAGAGTTTTACTCTGCCATTTGCAATAGAAGCCCATTTATACGCTCAAATAAGCAGCCTCACACAGTACATTCACTATACATCTTCTCTGTCACACCTATCAACAACAATTGCAATTAACTAAGTCATAACCACAAGGTGCCACGATTCACAAAGGTTTTTCCATGGATAGTTGTGACTCACTCTTGTAAAACTCCTGGCTTACTCCTGAATTGCAGAAGTTCTCAAATTGTATCAAGAGCGTACACCGCTGAGGAGGTATAATTGATATAGTACTCTGCCTTGTTTCCTCTCTCACACTGGCCCTTTTTGGTGTTAGTGGCAGGTTGTGGATGCAATGGAAATGAAAATGGAACCTTTTTTGGAAGACTGTTTCCAAGGGAAGGATTATGGTCCATTCCACAGTTCTTCCCTCAAACTTTGATGCATTCCAAAATCCTCACATTTCAGTAACCCTGTTTCCGCTGGTTCCATAGTTCTACTACCTTCTGCTATCTACTTTATCGCTAGCTATTTTCTTTTACTTATTTAGAATTCTCCACTGTGCTCCACTGTGTCGCCCCTAAAATATAAATGTAATAAATAAATAACACAGGGCTTGCCTGGTTGAGGTTCCATAGACATCCACTCCTTTGTGCAGTCCAATGCCATTTTATATCTTTTATAGTTCCACCTATGTTTTCTCCCCTGTGGGACAATGGGCCATATGAGCCACAGATCCTGAATGCAATTCTGGCTCTATGTTTCCTAATCTTCTCTGTGCAATGGCCAACCTTATGATGTCATGAATGATAAGAGCAGAACATGTGGTGGGGGCATTCCTTGTGTGTACCGGAAGATGTGCAGGCGTGCTGCATTTTCAGGATCACCCATTACTAGACACTCCTGTTCTCTTTGGCCTCTGTGAACCCACTGCACTTTCCATGTACGACTTGTGACTAACCAGTAGTAGTAGTTGCTGTCCACAGAATTTGCAACTCTACGAGAACCATTCTTGTTAATAGCAGCTTCTAGTCAGGAACCAGCAAACCTGAAAAGCAGTCTTTAAATCCTGCCACGCTGACCAATGTTACTTGTCTAATGTTCTTACCAATGTATCATCTGTCGCTACCTGCCGCTACATTTTTTTGCAGAGAACCTTCACCACCCTACAAAATAGCCCTTAAACCATACTAGGTTTTTACCAATCATGCTAGTCCGATGTTCTTGCAAATGCCCTGCATGAGACCTAAGAATCCATGAGGAGAACTCCTACTCGCCCTGTGAAATAGTCTTTAAATCTTTCAAAGTTTTGACCAATGTTTATTGGTTTAATGTGCCGACAGAATAAAAGTGTCCTGCTACTTTTGCCCCACCTCCCTCTATACATGCAGGCCATGTGCCCGGCCTAATCCTAATTTGAGCACAGCTAAGCACTTTGTTATAGAAAAAATACATGTTACACCAGTTCTCAAGCTGTAACTCTACTTATGTAATTTATGCCATCTGATGCCCCCTGTCAACATGCACTAAGAGACTGGTTTGTAAAGAGCGTGTTTTGTTCTCTGGAATAGTGATCTCATTCTATTGTCTAATTATAATCTTTGCATGCTAATTCACATTCACTAGTGCTGACTGGGGGATTGGCTGTATCATTAATTGTCACAATGTACCACTGTTCTCAGTGAACAGCTTCCCTATATATGCATACTTTCCCCAGTGCTATGCAATTAATCTCTATATTAATTCTTCACTAAGTAATTTATGTGTCTGGACTGTTTTCAAAGTAATATCCTCCATATTTCGATGATGAGATCTTTTACAATATTGGTTGATGTTTATAGGAGCCAATTGTGAATCATTTGCCCCTTGTAAACGCTAGTTCATTGTTTAGGTTAGTTTCAGTTAGTTTCAGTTAATTTCAGTTTTCTACAACTGTGGGAGGTTGTTTTTCCCAGATACCCCATCTTACACACTTCGATACTCAGGCGCCATCTTTTATTCTCCTTGGTGTCCATGTCTTCTTGGAAGTTGGAGCTTTGTGGTGTACCCCTCTATGATGCAAAGTCCTGGGACCTTTACAGGTGCCCTGTCTTACTATTCCTCAGTGCCTTACCACACCACACCTGACACCCAACATAGCGATGCAGTTAGTTGATATTTTTCTCCCAAACCAGAATATCTCTCCTGGGACTCACACTTGGAATGCTGTGATTCCTTCCCTGTAAGTTTACTCTCACAGTTCTCAGCCATGATGGCGCGTTTCTTTTGGGATTACTTACCATTGGTAAATTGATATTAATCATTTCAAGTATATAGAAATTTTCTCTTCATGTGTAAATACTTCCACGGGTGCAATGCCACTTTTGGGACACTTTTCACCTAGTCTTTTCACTTTTTAATTTTGTTTTATCCTGAATTTCAGGTTGCAGTGAGACAGGCTGGCCCACTTCCCTCCAACTGAGAAATCTGTGTTTTTCTTGTGCTTTTTCCTTGAAATTCAGATGTTGCCATATAAGATTTTGATAGATGGTTTTACGGGCCATGGTGCTTGGACTCTATAAGTTTGATTGTCCTGATGATGAACTCTGGAATTATTTACTCGAGGTTGAAACAGCATTGAAACATGAGGTTGATAGAACGATTAACTTTTCTAGAACTTTCAATACTTATGAACTGAGATAAATCTTGGTCATTGCTGATCTTTATTAATCCTTCAATACCTTTTTGTATATACACGTTTTTACTTCACAATGTATCACTATGTGATCATCTGAGCACTAGCACCTTAGCTACACCTGTACATTGCTTTAAAGTGCATTCAGACGTTTTTTTGAAGATAATTTGGTGGGGATTGCTGCGTTTGGCTTTCTTTTCTGATTGATTCAACTGGGAGATAAGTTCTTAAATCTTCTACATGGTCACCTTCTCTATAATGATACCACTGTGAGCCCTTGTTGTTTTATATATTAATAATATGCAACCAGATGCATGGTCGCAGTCTGGGCCAGTCCTAAGCCTCAGTGGGTTTGCCCCTCGCGGAGCAGGACCATACGTTCAATTATTAAAAGAAGTGGCTCGCACTAGCACATGTGCAAACAAAAAGGTTTTGCTTGTCTTGGAGAAAGCATAGCTAGATGGGCAGTTTTTGGAAGGGAAGTCATCTATGAGAGGATGCCTGGGAGTACCTTGGACCCCCGTGCAACCTTCCCTAACTGTACAGCACTACATAATGCACAGTTAGAACGCCTTCCTAGGGTCTCATTGCCAAGCGCCTGCATCGATAATATGGTGTGGGCACTTGGGCAAGTGTTCCTTCTTTCCCATGGGTCAAACTCATATGCAAATGAGGAAATGCCCCCTTAAAGTTGCGTGGATATGAAATATGTACCCGTCCAACAAGTAATAGTCAAGCAGGCTTTTGCAGCCCCTTTTGTAATCCATAATATCAAATGTCTGAGGGGCAACAAAAGCAGGTGGCAACTGTTTCTGAGGGCATTGCTGTAATCTGGCACTAGGACTTTTTACTAGTTCCTGCAAAGCTACCTATCCTTGTGTTATTCTCATATTCCAAAGATGGCAATGACTTGGTGAAGATACACTGAAACAGCTATTAACAAGCACGATCATGTGGTACCCTAGGTAAATCATGCTGGTTAAGCCACCCCTGCCCTCACACATACAAAGTATTCATAACCAAGCTTAGTCACCTCTCTTCCTTTGTTAGAAACCTCCACTTGCAGCTGGACTCCACTACCTAACCTCTACATTGCACTTTTTCTTTCATGCTTCTCCTCAGAATGATAATCCTTTAAGACTTAGGTAGATTAATCCCCTTTACTATACTACCCTTTGGTCATCAATCCCACATTGAGAGTTCTGGTCCCCTCAAGCTCCACAATAATGACTCTTACCTCAACATAAATCAATCACCCCAGTAGCATCATGTAACCCTCTCCTCCATTACGCAGCGCCTTAACATAGTCACTTTTGCAGCCTCAGACAGCTGCTGTCCCAACTGTGCACCATCCAATGAGCATGTAGAGTGCTGCATCTTCCTACTGCTTCCTAGCTCATAGATCCAAAGAGTCCCTGTCATACTTACACTACCCTCACTAGTCAGAGTCTGAAAGAATTTCCATTCATATACAGTCCATTCAGAGATGCTGCACAATAGATTTGACTATATGACAGTACCAGTGCTCTGGAACCTGTCAGCCTCTCCTCTTCAAAGTCTATTCCCTAAAATCAGTCAAAGCAGTCCTCCGCTCTCTCTTCTCTACCATTCAATAACAGGAATCCTGTTATATTCTGCTTAACCTTCATCTAGACCACATTTTCCTCTCATAATCCCAGGTTGCTGCCCAGGCTCCTCCTCCATTGCTCCAGACCTCTAGTGACATATTGCGGAGTGCCACTGCTCCTCTCCCTATACAAGGTTGCTCCAGCCCTGGTTTGATGTGTGCAGGTCTCAATCTAGATTACTAGGTTCTGGTACAACCACTCCCTTCTAAATTATGTCACCCTTCTATTCTTATGCCTCAGTATTACCTCTGAAATGATGTGGATCTGTTCGATCAACCCAGCAAGCCATTTCTCAAGAAGGGACCTCCCTGAATAGACTAGACCGCAAAATGGTCACTCAGTTGAGCATACAGTGTCCATGTTGGATGTAAGTATCCGACTCTCACAATCCTTCATCACTGCAAGCTGACTAAAGTAAAGTAAAGCCCACAATTCAAATTGCCTTATTAGGAGGGATTTTTAATAGTCAATCAAGCCGACTATCAACTTTTTACATATCACCACTAAATATAACAAACATATAAAGGCACGTAAAACAAATATATAAAAATACATAAATCACTCACTCAAATAGGCATGTCACCACTTGTTAAAATAATTGAAGACATAGTTTAACAATGTGTAGGGGGCGGAGCAAGCCACGACGGAAGATGGCCGCTCTTTGAGTGTGCTCCTCCGGTCGCTGTACAATCCTGCAATTATCCTGCTCACTGGGTGCATGTAGGGCACTGAATTTGTAGAGCGAGTACACCGGAACACCAGGGCTACTAATATTTTATTTCTGAAATGCTGGGATTGCTGCTGAAGAGAGCCGGAGGTCCTGCGCAGGGAGGCCTGTATCGGAAAGTGTACCTACGGGACCGCGCGCTCGCGTGAGCTACGCCCGCAACGCAAGGCACGCAAGGCTGCAACGGCTGCTTTCCTGCACCGGCGGGCCGCGATCTCCTGGGGAATGCTGGACAGATGCGAGTCTCCCGAGCGCTACAATGAGCGAGGTGAGGAGCAAGACTTGGTGCGGCCGCAGGCGGCAGAGGGCCTTGTGTGCACTGCAGGTTGTCGGCCCTACTAAGGGTGATAGCAGAAGGCGCCCATCGACATACTGGGCCACTGCCAGCTCTAACCTATGCGGGCCATAATCACTAGGACCTACAACGCGCTGCGGGGGCCGCGACTGAACTGGTCAGCGAGTGATGTCACTGCCTAGATATGTGGACACCGCTGTTATCGTAGACGGTGGTGCAGCGACAAGAAGCAGGTCTACACCATTGCCGCGCCACCCCTGCTGACTGTCCCCTCCGGGTGCTGCATATGGTACGAGGCCCCCGCTGCTGAATTGACATACTCGGCTGCGCGCTTGGGCGAATGGTTGAAGCGCTGACCCCAGCAGGCTGACCTAGAAGTGAGCATATGCAGACTGAGGCGCTAAATAATCGGCGTAATATCTAACCAACATCACTGTAGGCTATAACGCGAGCCGCTTCCTCCGAGGGTAATTACGAACCAGCAGTGAGGACCCAATTCGAAACTCGGAACTGTGTAGGTCGCCTTCAGCTCTGCTAGATCACGCTTATCCTGCCTCTGCGTCACAAACACAGGACAATCTGTACTTCTCTGAGGCCGCCCAGCGGACGAGGCGCTCGACTCGGGCTGGGGCGACGGAGTTAGGCAAAATGGGCAAACCAGATCATAATCAGCCCAAACTCCACTTCGAACAACCAAAAAAATCGGCTGAGACTGGACCCGAAGACCAGCAACAAGCAGAGAGCGGCGCGAGCGGTGTGATGACAGGCGATGTGCAGGCTATGTTCTCAACAATACAGGCAGCCCTTTCAAGTATAGATGGGAAGATAGATTCTTTAACATACAGGGTGGTCCGCATGTCTGAGAGGCTGGACAAGCACACAGAACGCATTGATATGGCGGAGCGTCGTATTTCAGAAGCAGAAAATGCTCACCAGCAGATGGAAGTGCGCCAAGGAAAAATGGACAAAAGCTTGACTAACCTACTAGCAAAGGCTGAAGATATCGAAGCGCGCTCCAGACGAAGTAACATACGCCTCATGGGTATAGCAGAAACAACAAACACGGGGCCAATGGAACGCTATATTGAACAACTACTCATATCCCTGATGGGTAGGGAGTCATTTTCTGATGTGTTTATTATAGAAAGAGCGCACAGATCGTTGGCTCCCCCACCACCGTCCGGAGCCAGGCCTCGACCAATAATAGCTAAGTTATTAAACTACAGAGATCGTGATGCGGTGCTTCGAAGGGCCCGGGAACTAGGTAGCTTTTCGCACGAAGGAATGGACATTACTATCTACCCGGACTTTACGCCACTGGTCCAGGAGGCTCGGAAGAAGTTCGTGCCCGTAAAGAAGAAACTAAGAGACCAAAATATATCATATGCAATGCTCTACCCGGCCCGATTGCGGGTTACAGATGGCGGCAAGAACACTATCTATAACGACCCAAAAGATGTGCTTAAGTTCCTGCAACAAAGAGGTCTACGAGGTGCACGCAGGAGATCGCCGAGAAGCGAAATGGAGGAACAGTCGGCCACTTCTGATGTCGAATGAAAAGACTGCTTGGACAGGTCACAGGCCAACTGCGGGTCCACGCCCATTGGACTACGGCAGGAATTGCGAGTAATGGCTTAGTGGTGGCCCCTGGCATGTGCCCTGAGGGCTGAACTGTGTGCTGTCTGTAGATGATGCGGTGTTGTGGTCTCCGATTGCAACAGAGACACTGGACTGAGGCTGCGCAGTGTCGCTAATAGTTGAGGTGCCTGTAAGAAAATGCAGACCCGGACACGGACAACAGCTAAATGTACCCGAGAACTATGCAACAGTGTTAACTCAATATGCTTGAATGCCCCGCATCTGCACAAGGTTTATAGTGCTAACGGAAATGTTTGGTTTGATTTGGTGTATAGTTAAAAATGCAGTATGGTTACTGCCCTGCTGGCCGCGGTGAGCAGTGGCTTCCCTGTTATGCGGGCGACCACCCATGTGATCTAAATCACTGGGCATCGGACTGGTAGCTCTCGCCACCCTGTGTATACCACATTATAAGGCCCATTACGATACCCGGCGTAAAAAAATCCGCCAGGCATGAAAGCGGCAAAAATCCGCCCGCACACACCGTCTGAACACCGACCACGCCATTACGAATACACAAACCGAAAACCGCCATCGGCGGAAAAACCACACAAGATACCGCCCGCCCTCGTCCGAGTCGGAGTCAAACCGCCCGCCACAGACGGAAACACGCACGACAACACAAAACCGCCCGCCCTCACGGCCGACACACCGCACGTGAAATTACGATCGCACCGCCATGAGCGCGGGTAAACCACAAATATACCGCCCGCCAGCGCAAACAACGCCGATGAGAATTGACACGGCAGAAGCCATGGCGCCCACGTCCCTGCACAGAAACCATCCGCTGACAAAAACAATCACACACAACATGGCCAACAAGTCCACACAGCAAGGCACGCACAAATACACAAGCACAGTACACATCCCGAAAACACCCCCCCTGGACAAACAAAAAATACAAAGGCCAGAACACCAGATACAACACACCTGAAAACAACAGACCATGAGGACACACCCACATAGGTAAGTACAAAAGCAGCACTCCCACAGACCACAACCCCTTGCAACATTGCAAACTAGAGAGGAGAGGAGAGGACACAGTGACACAGCAAGGACAGCAGCACACCACAGAAACGCACACATCACCACCACCACCACCACCACCACCAAACACCGGCACCACAAACCCCCTGCACATTACACAACTTACACCGCACCAGCACCACAAACACCATGGCACCACAAAGAATGCCCAAGTTCACGCCCATTGAGCTGACGGTCATGGTCGACGAGATCATCAAGGTGCACCCACAAATCTATGGGAACCTGGTCCAGCACACACCACTAGCCACCAGAAACAGAATGTGGAACCGGATCGTAGACCAGGTCAATGCAGTCGGGACCCTACCCAGGAACAGAGTTGAAATCAACAAACGGTGGAATGACGTCAAGAGCCTGGTCAAGAAGAAGGAGAGCAAGAACAGAGAGCTGGCTGCCGTCACTGGCGGAGGGAATCCCGCGCTCTTCAAGACCTTCAAAGCGTGGGAGGAGAAGGTGCGAGTCATTATACATCCTGAGATCCTCGCCGGATTAGCAGGGGGAGTGGAGGCTGGTAAGTACAAACTAATGTATACCAGCACACCGCTATGTACTCACATGCACTACCACCATGCCACAGCTCCCAGGGACAAACACCCCCATGTCCAGCACACAATACACAACACATCACACACACATGCAACAGACACCACCACACACAGCCCAAACCTAACAACTGTAAGATACGTGGGGGCATGTGTACACTCAGCCAGCCACGTAACCACCAACAGGTCCCCAAGTATGCCAGAAGCGCCACAACGAGCACCCACCACACCCATGTGTCCGCCATAGCTGCACTAACCGACAAGTAACAGGTAAGTGGCAGGAACACAAAGTGCAGTGGGTGGGAGGGTGGACAGCTCAAGTACAACACACACCAGGCCCCTAGTCCCACAGCACAGCAAGGAGGAGCATCCCCCACACCCCACACCCACGTGTCAGCCACCGCAGTGCACACCGACAGCCGAAAGGTAGACATCACGGTCCACAACAATCGGTGTCAGTGGGTGTCCAGCCATCACCACGACCCACAACACCGCCCCCACCCCCACAGACCTGCAACATGGAGCACCCCCCGCTTAGAACCATGTGGCATCCAGTACAGTGCACGCACGAACAACCTGCAGGTGGGAAACTGGACAGGGCTGGATTACTGGAGGCATGAGGACCGTAACACGACCAACACATGGGACATGTCACGTAGCAGACGAACACGCAGCACCGCCCACCGTCACGAACAAGTGAACAATGTGCACACGGACATGAACCACAGACTCACACCCCACATGACCCATCACAGACGCAGCAACACCCAAGGAGCCACGTCTGCATGCACAAGCCACACTGAATATAGTACCACACGGCAGCCACTGTGCAACCCATCACACACAACCGAAACACCATTGAAGTCCTGTCCATGTAGCCCCTACTGCCTGTCAACTACACACCCCACAACTACGCCTATGTAAGACAAACAACACTAGACGCAACAGAGCGGAACAACATAAATGCACACGAACACCACTGAACCCATCAAACACACAGACACACCATGCACATACAACATACCATCCATCCCATCCGTCAGCCCCAGTCTCATGAAAGGCATGTCATCCGAACAGCTGCCACACATACAGCAGTCACGCTAAGATACATGCCCATGACCAACCATGTGCCAGAAGTCAATGAAGCGCATGCCACACTGTGAGCAACAACACACAACATGGGCCACACCCCCCGAGCACTGCAGTGATGCACATGGCACAGGGCAGCACGCACACCAAGGAGATGGGACAACTGCAATACGTCGGGTGGCACACAACCATCACACACTCATAACGATGCGTCCAATGCCATGTCCAGTAATCACAACAGACAGCAAATATGCAGGGTATGTCAGGCATGCACACACCTCAGACCATGCACTGTCATGCTGCCACAACACATGTCACGTTCGGCACCCATGGCTCACAGCATGTAGCCCAAAAGCATATTCCATCCCAAATGCGTTTCTGGGGCATGACCCCCATGTTGCCATATGCGTTCCTAAGCGTTCCATTTGCACCCCAAAAGCATATTCCATCCCAAATGCGTTCCTGGGGCATGACCCCCATGTTGCCAAATGCGTTCCTAAGCGTTCCATATGCACCCCAAAAGCAAAGTACAAACCAGACCCAGGATGGGCCTGGAGCCCGCATACACCAGAGTCACAATAAGTAGGAGCACAGCAACACACCCATCGGCATAGCCAATCCGTCCCATGCCACATGTGCACAGCACACAGTCCCATTGCCAAGCACACACAACAACAGATTGTACAGCCACACACCCGCCTCCGGGACACACGTGCACGAGAGTGCACGAACGGAGAATGTCAGACAACCAATACAGACTTCGCCAGGTGCAACACAATAACAAATCTCATTCTCTCCACTGGTGACGAACTGCTGGATGCTGGGGATGGAGACAGCAGCCAGCACAGCCAGCCTACAAGCCCCCAACGAGGACACACGGATGTGGAGGATCTGTCCTCCTCTTCGGACACGGACCACCAAGCAGGCCCATCTAGTGTGGCAGGGCCCAGCCGCTCCCCAGGACCCCTCCTACCCACCAACCCATCATCCAGGGCTGCTGAACATTCCCAGCCCCCTGCTGCCACTGTCGTTGCGGCCACACCCACGATCATTGCGGCCACACCCACGGGCATTGCGGCCACACCCACGGTCATTGCGGCCACACCCACGGTCATTGCGGCCACTACCACTGCCGCAACCGCCACCACGTCTTCGCTGGCCCCAGCCCCAGCGCAGGTGGTGGCCCGGACGACTGGATCCACCCTGGGAGCCAGGGTGAGGACCGTGGTGAGCAATGTGGCTAGTGGGCAGGCCGGTGGCAGCAGGACTGGTAGGAGGAGCAGGGTCAGGGAAACGCCAGCCTCCCCTGGGAGCCATGCCCTGCCTCAAATGGCCAGAGTCCTTGGGGCCTATGAAGAGGCCCAAGGACAATGGGCCAGGTCAGCTACAGACACGCGTGAGGTGCTGGGGGTGCTGAGGTCCATGGACGCCCGTATGGGCCAAATCGTGGACCTCATGGGCCAGCTGGTGGTGGCGGTGAGGTCACAGCCAGGGACAGCAGCTACCCCTCCGCCACCACCTGCCGAGCAGCAGTGTCCAGTTCCCCTGCGTCCACAGCCAGTGAGCACACCTCAACCACCAGCAGGTCGCAAGCAGGCACCCCCCCTCGCAAACGTGGAAGGGGCCGTCCGAAGTGGAAACAGATCTCCCGGGAGGACTTCGCACGCTCCAGACGCAAGTGAGGCAGCCAGCCAGCCTTCCTTGACCACCCACTGCATTGACTTGGACTACGATCCCACTCCACACAGCCATCTGGATGGCATGTGTGTGTTGGACTATGGACATAGAACCAGTGGGTACACCCTGAGCATCACGCAGCCATGACCGACAGCTCATTGTCACTGCACGCACCACTTTTGTCATCACCTTACACACAATCACATGTCACAGTTTGAAATAAATGCACCTCTTCCACTAACTGCTGTCTGTGCCCTGTGTTTTAATTGTACGGAATACAACGGCCACCTTGAGCGGAACGGCACCTGATGCGTGGCATGGCAATGGAACCGGAGGGCCTGTAGGGACCTAGGGGTGGGAGACAGAACAGGAGCACATTCAATGAGTGTGTCACACACCCATCACACAGTACATGTCAACAACTACAAGCAATGTACACACATCGCACAGAGCAATAGGGCACAATGCCACAGCCACCATCAGTGGCATACTAACCTGGGCATGGAGCGTTGACACACAGCACGCAGTGAACAAAAGGCCACCCTGACACAGCACACACACACCTGCACAAATACAGACACATCAGCCGTCGTACATGGACACTCACCGTTAAGTGAAGTAGCGGGCGATGAGCTGCTGGCGCACATTCCCAGCTTCCTCCTCTCCGCTGTCCTCCTCACTCGAGCTGTCCTGGTCTGCGGGCTGGGGCCCTGGTTGATCTCCGTCATCCACAATGAGGGGGATCTGCTTCCGAATGGCCAGATTGTGCAGCATGCAGCACGCCACCACTATCTGGCACACCTTCTGTGGGGAGTACGCCAGCGCACCCCCGGTGCGGTCCAGGCACCTGAACCTGGACTTGAGGAGGCCAAAGGTACGCTCAACCACACGTCTGGTCCTCCCATGTGCCTCATTGTAGCGATCGTCTGCTGGGGTGCGAGGATTCCTCAATGGACTGAGCAGCCATGCCCCATTCGGGTACGCAGAGTCACCTGGGTGTGAGGGACACAGAGAACCGTTGCTATTCCAACTGGACAGGGGACAGCATCGCACAACCAGCACGCTACACCACTCCACATACTCACTGACAATACAGCCACGATCCTGTTGCAGATTGGACATCAGTCGTGGCAAGATGCTGTTGCGCATTACGTGTGCGTCATGGGCCGAGCCTGGGAACTTTGCACACACGTGGGTTATCACCATGTCCGCAAGGCACACCACTTGCACATTCAGGGAGTGCGTGTGCTTCCTGTTGCGGTACAGGTGCTCAGTGGCCTGTGGTGGAACAAGGCCAACATGTGTGCAATCAATGGCACCAACGACGTGTGGGATCCTGCCAAGGGCATAGAATGCACCCTTCACTGCCGCCAATTCACGAGCCCTGGGGAATCTGATGTACCTGTTTCGGTACAGCATCATGGCTGCCAGTACATCCCTCAGCACCTTGCTGAACATGGGCTGGGACATCCCTCCTCCACTGCCCACTGTGTGCTGGAATGACCCAGTGGCGAAGAAATGCATGGCGGCCATCACCTTAGCCGTGGGGGTGAATGCTGTCGGATACACCCTGCGGGGACGGAGATGGGGTTCCAACATGGCACACAGTCGATGCAGGGTTGGCCTGTCCAGCCGAAACTTCCTTATGACCTCAGTATCCTCCATGTCCGCCAGCAATTGGTATGGGCGGTCAATGTTCGGTCTCCGCCTAGGGAAGATGGCAGTGGACACATGTCAGAGCAACACAACACATAGCAATTTCGCATTCACATCACTGACATGACTGAGCAAGCACATGAGTCACAGCCCAGCTGTCAAGCAGGGACGGCACGGCCACAATACACTTACACAGGTCTCCCACCAATGGCAATGGCTAGTGATGCAAACCACTGTCATGGTCATGCACATGGGGATCTAGGCCCCAATGACTTGCGGGGCGTGCTGATTGGGACTGACTGCATATTCGTCAAGCGGCAACGCCACGGCAACATGAATGTCTGCTGAGCATGGCACTGCTTCCGAGGCTGGATGAGTATGGCACACGACGACGACGATGTGGGCACAGGCTGAGCGGCCAAAACAAGTGGGACCTGTGGCACGAGGGGATATGAGACAGTAGTAGGTGTCAGCACTGCACCCTATGTACAGCACTGTACGGATCACACCTCCCGAAACATTGACAGGTGTCCACATTGACAGCCCCATGCCAAGACGGCTGTGTGCTTGCAGTCACACGTCACAGGTGAGAGGTTACATTGCACGTGCCAGGTGGCAGACGTACATAGTGGGAGCTATCATGTGTGTGCATGTGTCTCCTGTTCATGATCCACCAGATGGGCGCTGACTCTGTACTGACCATTGGACACAGCATGTTCCGTGGAAGGCTTGTGTGTGTGGGATGGAGGCACTGGATGTGCCTCCGTTGGGTGGGGGGCCATGCACAGGGCGGGTACGTCGATGATTGCGCATTGTTGGTCACGGTGGGTGCACCCACTAAGATGTGTTGCCCTGTGTACAATTCCTATGTCCGCATGATGATGGACTGTAGATGTGGGCAGACTACACATTGGTCGATGTGCTGTCCATGTGCATGTGCCTTCACACCAGGCACAGCTGCCCCTGCACATGTGACCCCTGCTGGACTCGCTGCTGGGTCTGTGGAGCTGATGCACCTTCTGTGCGTGGGGCGGACAGCTCACCTCACTTCCCTCATTGCGCATGTCATGACTTTGCCGCAGGTGACATGGATCATGGAGGGCCCACATGTACGCGTGGGTAGGCTACACATGTTTGTTCACTGGTCGCCACCCCCAGTCAGTGTTTCGAATGGGAAGGTTGTTGTGCTGGTGGTATATTCGATGTGGCGGATGGGCGGGCCTAGGTGCGGGCTTACATTCCGGACATGGGGGGGTAGTTGGATTGGCGACTAGTTGCAGTACACACGGGACACGTCTCTTCCTTTCCACATCTGGGTCATCCCTTGTACTCACTGACAGTGATACAGTCATCTTCGCCCCAGCCCTCATGTCCTCCCCTCGCTCCCCCAATATGCATGTGCACCTGCGAGGCTAGCGCTTGCACAGGCAGCCCCAAGCTCGCACCAGAGAGGGCAAGGAGTGTATGTGTGGGTCCAGTTGCACGAGTGGGCTGTCTCAGGGTATGATGTGTGGCGGGACGCCGTCCACCTGCGTGGTGCCCCAAATGGAGACCCGGCCTGCATGGACTATGCATCACAGTCTTCGCCTTCCGGATCCGCCACCTGCGACACCCAGTGGCAGTGGCTGCCCTTGCGGCCAGGCTGCGTCCGTCTGTGACTGATGGCCCACACATTCACTCTTTGGCCTCTCTGGGGAGGGCTCGGGGGTGGTGGCGCACGCGCTTGCACTTAGTCGCAATGGCATGTGGCGTGGTTGGTATAATGGGCAATGGATGGGATGGTGCGAGCCACCTCCCGTGACGTCAGTGCTGCTCGTGCTGAGGTGCGTCCCCCTACACTTCCATTTGACTTGTGCCATGCTACACGTTGAGGTTCTATTGCCTGCGTGATATGACCAGGAGGAGCGCGAGGAGACCTCTCACACACCATGCTCCACTGCCATCCCGTGCCCTGTATCGCCTGTGCGGATTGACTATGTTGGGGTTACACCTGGTCGACTGGGGCTGTGTGTGCCTTGTCAAGGGGCATGGCGGGCGCACAACAGGATCCAGCTAGTCCACGGAGGGTGGGCTGACGTGTGCGCCTGGTTCCGCATTGTTCGTGTGCCCGGCTGCTGTGCACACACGTGTTCACTTCCCCCCGACAGGTGTCCTCTCACAATGCCCAGGGAAGCGGTGGTGTACTGTTCATGACCCCTCCCAACACGGCGTGCTCCAACTTGGCATGTGTGCATCTACCCGTCGCACCCACCCACCTGAGCACTGCGTCCATACGACTTCACACGACACATGTGTGTCTTCCACAGTAGAGCTACTCATTTGCGTTGACATCCAATACCAGTGGACTGCATGGTCATGTCACGACTGCCGTGTACTTCACATACTCTCATCCTCTCTCATTCGTACTTGTGAAATGAGTCAGCGGAGACAGTTTTGGTTTCAAACATTATATTGAGTCTTCTGTCCTCTGTGATGCAGTATAGTGGACACTACTGGCAGCGGAATACATGTTGAGGATATACTGAGCATGATTACAAATGGGATAGGGTGTGGGGTTACATGTGATTGGCTGTTGCATGTGGGATGTGGGCTTCAGAGTTACATCTGCTTGGCCAAGGCTGTGCTAATGTACATTTACGTATAGCTGCGGAGCTGCGGACTTTGACACAGACGGTATACAAGTAGCCTACCAGACCGCTTGGCATCATGGGCACAGTCCATCTCAGTTCCATGTGACAGGTTTGCTGCGGTTGTTCCTCATGCACGCGTGCATGTGAGATGACATCAGGGCATGTGCTTGCGTGCATGCAGCGGCGTGCCACTTGTTGTTGCAATGTGGTGGTTACTGGACATGTCACAGTCACTGGGGTCGTGTTGTTGTTGTTTGCACTTGTCGTCCGTGCAAAGGTCCTGGTATGGGATTCCCGGGGCGGGGGTGGGAGGGGTGCAGCACCCACAGACTCCAGGCGACCTATTCATGTCCACTGAGTGGTGTGTGTGTCCATGGGCGCTGGATCCATGTCGTGTCCTGGTTGTTCGTGCAGTTCCGTCCATGTGGGTGCGATACACAGACCCCATGCCACTGCCTCCCACGATGCATGCGGTGTTCCTGGATGTGATGGGGAACAGTGTGCATGTCCCGGTCATATCCGATGTCATGGCGATGTCGTTGATGGTGTGGTAATTGTTGCCGGTCGTTTGGTATGGCTGTTGTGGTGGTGACTGGCCAGTCCGTGCGGAAGCTAAGCATGGGTGCGGGGTTGGACATCATAGGTCAATCGGGGAACCTGCGTTGGGGTCCGACGAATTTACAGGTTGTCAGGTATGCGATGCCGTCCAGCAGGGCTTCCATGTCATTGGTGGTGTTTATGTTTGCCAGCCAATGTAGCGGATGGTGGCTGTCAAGGTGTTGTTCGTAAGTTGTCCCTTGGAGGACCATGATGGGGCATGCTGGGTGACATTCGATGTAGCTGTGCTCGATGATCCGTCGTGTGGAGGCACAGTGGTCCCATTTCAGTGCGGGTGCGATGTTGGCCACATACGCCATGCCCCCATAGGCAGAGCAGGCCCTGTCGTGTGCGTCCAGAGGGAGGAATAGTGCTAGCAGGTCCGCCTTTAGACATGCCGGGTTGGAGAGACACATCTCCACGGGATGCTGGTAGGGACACCTCCGACAGTAGAAGACGGGTATGACGCAGCTGAACAATGTGATGCGGTAAGTCAGTCGGTAACTGACGTTCAGCAGGGACAGGAGTTCGCATCCCAATATATGTATCAGGTTGGTTTTGTACAGCTTGACCTGTCCGGCGTAGTTGGGTAGGTGTGTTGCGGTTGCCATTTTGCAGCAGTGCGTTGTGGTGGCGTGCTCCGGCTGTGTGTGCAGTCTGCAATGTGCACGCTCCGAGGTTGCTGTGAGCTCTGTGTAGTCGTAGGGAGACAGGACTTGTGTTCTGTTGGCTTGTGCGGAGGACACGGGCCCTCATCCCACATGCTTCTCAGACAGTTCAAGGTCAGTGATGTGTGACTCCTTCCAATTAACTTGCATGGGGCCGACATGGGGGAGTGTTTGCTTTATTCTTTCCCGTCCGTTGTGTTCTTCTGTGATATGCGCTATCTGCCCTGTGGTCGGTCTCCTCTGCATGCCTGTGTTGGTCTTTTATTGGACAATGGCTGTATTCACCGGCTTCTTTCGTAGGGCTGTGGTTTCGGAGTTGGAATGGAAGGTCATTCAGTGCTGTCTGCTCTCCCTTGTGTGGGCGGCAGGCTGCCTTTCCGCTCTGCGTTGGGCCTTGTGTGTGAGTGTTATTCTTGGGCCACCTGTTGTCGGTCCCCGGGCTCTTTGGTGTTCCGTTTTGTATGTCTTGTTCATATGTGCAGGGTGGTATGGGTGTTTCAGTGTGGTACTGGCGTTCCTCTTCCCGAAGGAGCCCTGCTTCTCCTAGTTGGTGTTGCCGCCGCAGTGTGCTTCGCCATGTTTGTTGCACTGGGGTGTGTCCTGCTGTTGCGTGACTTCACTGACATGTGTGCGTCGGTTGTGTGACGTTGGGTGTTGTCCGTGAATTGGGCGTTGGGGACATGTCTGTGGCAGGCCTGTCACGTGTCATGTGCGTTCGGGGTGGGGCTGGTGTGTGTGCTGCTTGGTTGTGTCCCTGTGTCTGTGTGCGACGCATGCATGGCGCTGCGGTTGGCCTCTGCGTTGTGCGCATGTGTGGCAGCGTCATCGCCGCTTTGGGGCCGTGACGGGGTGGTTGGTTCCTAGTCCCAGGTGGTGTGTACACATGTGTTACGAGATGTTACAATTTGGCCTGTGTGTCATATGTGGGTGCTATGGTAGATGTGTCGTGTACACGCGGGGGTGGGGGGTTGTCCGCTTTTTCCGCCCTTGCACTGTGTGCGCTGTTTGCGTGCACTTGTTGTATGTGTGCCTACCTGCGTCTTCGCGGTACGTTGCGTCCTTGGTGGTGCATCAGATAGAGCATAGGGAGGGCCTGCAGTGCTGGATTCATGCTCGGGGGTGCCGCTTCTTCGGTGTCCGTGCTCGGCGTTCGTGTTACCGCTTCGGTTTGACGTACGGTGTCTCTTAGCCGTGGGTTCAGTTTGTGTGCGGCATTGTAATTTGTACGCCGGGCGGTACGTGTTTCGTCGGACGGTGTGTGTCAATTGTGCTGCGCCGCTACGTGTACGGGCGCACTTTGATGGCGGACGGTGTCGCTGGCTTGCCGGCGGTGTTTGGCTGACTTTTCGCATCGTAATCGGGCGGGCGTGTGGACTGCTGCGTGCAGGCGGTGACTGGTGGTTTTTGCATCCGCCAGCACGGCGGTAGTGCTTCCGCCCGACATCCTAATGGGCCCCTAAGTTCTTTCTATGTTGGGGAGACGGGTGGGGGTGGGTTGGGTTAGTTGTATTTGTATGGGTTTTGGCTTCGCAAACATGGGTGTGGCGAAGTGGGAGGGGGGAGGGGGTGGAAAATGCAGAAAAGCCTGGTCGGCCATAGGATAGCAATTCCAGTTTGCTTAGATATTAGTGTTCACACAAATTGCTTTCGCACTTTCTTCAGACACGTTAAATGAGTACAGAACGAAAAGGTAGACACACAAGACCCTTAACATTCATGACATGGAACGTGCATGGCTTACATAACCCACAGAAAATACGCAAAGTCTTTGCATACCTAGACCGCCATAAAGTTGATGTTGCTTGCCTCCAGGAGACGCACTTAACGGCTCTCACAGAGGGTAGAATTGGTGCACGATGGGCATTATACCAGATGGCGTCATCATACTCCACATATGCTAGGGGAGTGTTAATCCTGATTAGACGTGGCACTCTATTCCAACATATCCACTCACTTAAAGATGACCAGGGGCGCTACGCGATGGTCCATGGGAATTTTGGGGGCACCGCTTTAACAATTGTCACAGCATACGGTCCTAATACTGATGACCCTTCCTTTTTTACTTAAGATATTAGCCAAATTACGCTCGCTTCCACCCGCAGTGGTCCTATGGGGAGGGGACTTCAACACTTGCTTAGACCCAGCCCTGGATAGATCCACAGGGATTGATAGATACGGGAAGCAAGCGGCTGGGGCGCTGAAGGATGGTATGGAGGACTGCGCTTTGTTAGATGTGTGGCGGCTGCGTAACCGAGGACGCAGAGAGGGTACATGCACGTCCACTGCTCATAACTCGTGGTCCAGAATAGACTACTGGCTGGCTACGTGGGATGTTTGCATGTGGGCGTCCTCCATAGAGCACATGCCAAAGACGCTATCAGACCACGCACCCGTCCGACTGACACTTGACATCCCCACTCATACTCCGCGACAGTTCACATGGCGGCTGCAGCAGAGCGCGCTGAAAGACCAGGTGTTTAGATCCGAACTTCGCCAGGCTATTGTAGAATACTTTGAGCATAATGCTGGTTCCGTGAGTACTGCGGGAATGCTATGGGAGGCATTCAAGGTCACTGTAAGAGGCCATTGTATCGGTAAACACGCCGGTATCCTAAAAGATATTCAACAACAACTGATAAAGTTGGAATCCAAAATACGGCAATTGGAGGTAGAATATGAAGCTACGCAAGACAATAGGCTATTGACTGACATTAGATTGAAAATTGATACCTATCATGACTATGGAACTACATAGCACGCAAATATGGGGAAGGAGGCAGACCGGGGAGGACACTCTCACACAGGATCCGACCGGTGCACTTAACGACCTACATAACACAGGTCAGGAATAAGCATGGTCAACCCACATTTGACACCCCTTCTATATTGAACTGTTTTTCAGAGTTTTACTCCCGCCTATACACAGCACAATCGACCACCACACCGCCCGAGATCAATCAATACCTAGATGACATTGCGCTGGCGTGGTTATCAAACGACCATCGCGAATACTTCAGCCACCATATTACTGAAGATGAGATAAGAGAAGTGATAAATTCCTTACCTAGCAACAAAGCGCCAGGCATGGACGGACTCCCGGGGGAGTTCTATAAAGAATTTAGAGACTTGTTACTCCCGCATTTGGCGGAGATGTATGAGGAAGAATATGAAGATGGTAAACTACCGGCTTCTCTACGGGAGGCGCTTCTGATTACACTTCTTAAACCAGATAAGGATCTGGAGAGATGTGAATCTTACCGGCCATTATCTCTGATAAACATAGATGCAAAGAACTTGGCAAAAATTGTTGCGACACGTATTCAGCCTCTGCTGCGTAATCTAATACTGCCGGACCAAGCCAGCTTTATCCCGACACGATCCACCACACAAAACATAAGGACCATTTTCACAATTTTTCATCATTTAAATCCAGAACTGCCAGCTGCAGCGGCCTTGTTAGATGCCGCGAAGGCTTTTGATTCTGTTGAGTGGCCCTTTATGTTCACGGTGCTGCGCAGGATGGGGTTCCCTGAACCGTACCTGCGATGGATAGCATTACTGTACACCGAGCCCAGTGCGCACATCAGGATTAATGGCTCCACCTCAGACCCAATTATGATATGCCGCGGAACAAGACAGGGCTGCCCGCTGTCCCCGCTCCTTTTCACAATAGCTTTAGAACCATTGGCGTGCAAAATTAGACAGCACCATGCTGAATTCGCCTTACAATTTCAGCTACGACCAGTTGCCATATCGCTATATGCGGATGACATGGTCCTCTATACTCGCTACCCAGATCGTAACTTGAACTCCCTGAAAAGAGAATATATTAAGTTTGAACGATACTCAGGTCTCAGTATCAACTGGGACAAGTCCGTGGTAATTCCATTAACGACCATTACACAGCAGCCGACTCTTGAATTCCCTTTACAATGGCAGTCTGAGCCGGTGAACTATCTCGGTATATGGATACACCGGGACCCTGAGGTGGTAATAAGAGAGAATTACGGCAGAGCGATTTCAAAATTGGGGGCCCAGATAGACCGCTGGATTAAACTACCGTTGTCATTGGCGGATAGGATAGCTATACAAAAAATGGTGGTGCTGCCGAGGTTTTTATATCTGTTCATGAATATACCGGCTTGGCTCCCACAAGCAGTATTTACGCAGCTGCGCACAGCCATGCTGAGACTGACCTGGGCCGGGAAACAGGCGAGAGTGGGCTGGAAGGTCCTGACTAGACCATACCATCAAGGGGGTTTTGGAGCACCAGATCTTCAATTATACTTTTACTGCGCGCAAGCACAACACGCTCATTATTGGTTACACCCGCATGGTCATATTCCGCATATAGCAGTTGAGCACGATAGTGTGCAACCGATCCCCTTGATAACTTTCGTCTCTGACCCAAGGAGACAATCCCAAAAAGAGATAATACACCCAGTACACTGTACATCGCAGGCATGGCACGCGTTGGACCAAAGAGCGCCGAAGATTCCTATATATGCTCCGGCGCTACCAGTCTCACACCATCCACAAATAACGGTGGCACAGGAGAAGAAGATGCTTTCCCTACTAGGGGAAATGGGACTGACCACCATATGCGCAATGTTTCCACATGGCCAATTTATATCACGAGATGGCCCGTCACTCAGTACACACTGTACGCCTTTAAAGATCTTTGCATACCTGCGCCTGCGCATGGCGGTCAGGGAATTATATCCCTCATTTCCAGAGGAACCAAAGTCACTTAATGCGCTGCAAATTTTACTGACTGCGCCCACGCGGCAGCGTTTGGTAATGAGGTTATATGCGGCTGCACAGGCAGAACAATGGCAACCCCCTAATAGGTCGCTTCAAAGATGGGAGAGGGCAGTGGGTAGCCTGATAGCTACAGAGGATTGGGATTATAGTTGTACGTTGTTGAGAATGCTTACCCCAAACTGCAATCTGCGTATAATTCATTTTAAATTCCTACATCAAACATACTATACACCTGCAAAACTCCACAAGTATGGCTTACAACCTGAGGACACCTGCCATAGATGTGGCACCTCGGGAGCAGATTTTTTGCACATGGCGTGGGCATGCCCTCAGCTCCAACCATACTGGGGTGCCATAACGACAGCTCTTACACACATGTTGACTGAAACAATACTTCACACTCCATTGACATGCTTGCTGGGGACACACAAAATAAAACTGACTAGAAGGCGGAAATTCCTGGCGGTGGCGTTACTGCTGGCCAAGCGCCGCATCGCGATACGGTGGGGTAATAAGCGTCCTCCAAGGTTTAAGGACTGGATCAAAGACATGACATACTGCAAGGAGACACTGGAAGTATATTCAGAAGAGTTACCTCAAGCCTCCAGACCTAAAGACTTCTGGACACCCTTTGTACAATACCTTAGCTCCACACAAACCACAGATTGAAGGACTTACGCTATGTTGTGATGTCGGGGATAAGGCGGGGCTGTGTGTGGAATAGCATGGGGGGTAAATAGTAAACAATCTGGCTTGCAGACGGTGAATGGTTGTGCTGTTTTGGGGCAATCCCATTGTAAGTTGTCATGATATGTGCCATACAGAATACAGAATATTTACAAATGTACTCTGAAGTTGTCTACTGCGATAGACTGATAACACTGTGTAATCGTATGATTTTCTTATGCTGACCAGAATAAATAAAATAAAAAAGTTTAACAATATGTCAAAACAAACAATGATAAATAGTAATTGTCAGAAACTGTTTAAGGGGCCACAGGGCAGGAAGGTTTTAATTATACCTGGCCTCACATTGTGGTTGGGGCCGCTTAGCACAGGGGTTCTGTGATATGATCTACTATGGCGCTGCAACTAGGTCAAATACACCCTTACTGCACTTGACTCTCAGAGTAAAGACGGCCAGCAGTGCAAAGCATTTCATGGAGACAGGGTGAGGGGAAGCGGCTCAGATCTTGAGCAATCAAACAGTGAGCACAATATATCAGTGTCTAGCCAAGTACCTTTCTTTTAAGAAAAGAGACGTTCATTAATGACATCAAAACATAATATGTTAGAAATGGGATCTTTGGTAGGCTAGGACATGTGCCAAAGCCAGGCAGAAACCAGCACTCTAGTCAGGATAAGGGAGTTACACTCCTAAAATAACCCCTGCTCACCCCCTTGGTAGCTTGGCTTGAGCAGTCAGGCTTATCTTAGAGGCAGTGTGTAAAGCATTTGCACATAACCAACAGTAATACAGTGTAAGCACTACAAAAGGACAACACACCAGTTTAGAAAAATATCCAATATTTTTATATACTTAAGACAAGACCAAAAATGATAAAAATCCACAATACAGTACTTAAAAATCTTCAGTTATCAAAATATGCTTGAAAAACAGTTCCTTGAAGTTGATAGCTCCGTCCGGGGCTATCACAGCGTCGTGAACAAACAAATCCAAACAGTTCTGGCTGACAGCGGCGTCGCAGGACAGCTACGGTGTCGGGAAGACCCGCAAACAGTAGCTTTTAGAAATGCAGGGCGTCGGCGACCTCTCGTTGAGCTTCCGAAAGCACGGCGTCCGCAGGCATCGGTTCCGGAGGTCGGTGCAGGAGTCGTCAGGGCCCTCGAAGTCACCCGCATTGCAGATCGAACTCCTCTCTGTTGAAGTCAGGAGCGCTGGCGTCGGTAGGCGTTGGGTGCTGCGGTGCGAAGTGCAGCGGTGCGGCGTGCGGTGCCCTCAGGTCGCGGTGCGAGCAGCGGGTCGGTGGCGGCGTCAGATGGCGTTTTTGGTGAGACCAGGGTCGCTGTGCGAAGTGAATGCGGTGCTCGTCGCGGTGCTGGCAGGTCACGGTGCAAGCAGTGGCGTCTTCGTTGCTGAAGCGCTGTCGTTGGCTGACGAACGGGAGTCGATGGCGCTGGCGTCAGTAGGCCAAGGCTGCGGTGCTGGATGAGGGCGGTGCGTCATGTAACTTTACGAGCGGTGCCCTCAAACCACGGTGCAAGCAGCGGCGTAGTTTTCGGCATGGAGCGGCGTCATCAGGGATACCAATGCGTCGTCGTGAAGCAAGGCGGTGCGGAGTGCGGTGTCCACAGGTCACGGTGCGAGCAGCGGCTCGGTGGCGGCATCAGCAGGCATCGTCGGTGAGACCAGGGTCACGGTGCGGCGTTGCGGCGGTGCCCTCTGCGGTGCCTTCAGGACACGAAGTCGGCAGCGGCGTCGTCGATGTCGTCGGGTTGCTTTTTCTTCTGTTGTAGCACAAAACACACAGTCCCCAGTGCTGAGGGCAGAAGAGCTTGAAGTCTTTGCTGTTCCTGAGACTTCTTGAACAGGGGGCAAGCTCTACCTCAAGCCCTTGGAGAAACTCACAAAAGTAGATTGCAGAAAGTCCAGTCCAGTCCTTTCACTACCCAAGACAGAAGCAGCCACTGCAGGCCAACACAGCAAAGTTGTAGTTCCTCCTCACAGCTTCTCCAGCTCTTCTTCTTGGCAGTCTTCTTGGTCCAAAAGAGTTCTAAAGTTCAGGGGTCTGGGCCCCAATATTTATATCCCAAAATCCTTTGATCTCTTAGGCAGAGAGTGTCTGTGCCCAGCCAGAACCAGTTCTGCCTTCTCTGGTGTGACTTCCTGGCAGGAGGTGGAGACGGCATGGTCAGAGGCAGACCAGGCCCTTTGAGGTGCAAGGAAATCTCCTCCCCCTTCCCCAATTGCAGCCCAGGTCTATTTAGCCCTTTCCTGACCCACCTAGACTATCTGGAGCCACTCCTGCTCCCCATCCTTCAGTCATCCAAAACCCAGACAGGCAATCCACATTCCAGCAGAGGCACACGGGATGACTGAGCAAGAAAATAGCTACTTTCTAAAAGTGTTATTTTCAAACACAGAATGTAAAAATCACCTTCACTAAAAGATGCATCTTTAGATTCTGAGTTCAGGCATACTAAACTTTATTTTCCTACCTAATTCCCCGGGCCAGTTATGTTTATAAGATGTTATAAACAAACTCCCCATTCTGTCCTATGGGGAAAAGGTAGCGTTGCAATAGCGAAAAACGAAATGGGCCGTAATTCACTATCAGGACATGCCACACACATCAGGGCATGTCCTACCTTTCTCATACACTGCACCCGGCCCACAGGGGTACCTTGGGCCTACCTTAGGGGTGGCTAACATGTAAGAAAAGGGAAGGTGAGGACTAGCAAGTATGTGCACTGGCCAAGTCGACATGGCAGTTACAAACTGCGCGCAGACTCCGCAATGGCGGGTCTGAGTTACCTTTCAGGGCTACTCACGTGGGTGGCACAATAAGTGCTGCAGGCCCGCTAGTAGCATTTGACTCACAGACCCTGGCACACTCAGTGCACTTTACTAGGGACTAACAAGTAAATCAAATATCCAATCATGGAAACACCAATCCATAACACAATTTACCACGGGAGCACTTGCACTTTACCACTGATCAGCAGTGAGAAAAGTGCGCAGAAACACTACGCCAGCAAAAACAGAGTCAAAACCGGGAGGTCAGAAAGCAAAAACTCATGGGAAACACGCCAAAAGATGCCAAGTCTAACACATGTCCCCTCCAGCTGAAAGTAGGGAGAACTACCCACCCTCCTGGGAGTTCTCTTCACTAAGGCGGAAGAACCTGGACCATCTGCATTGGCGTGTTCTGTGCCAGCATGGTGTTCCACCATAAAGTCCATTCCCTGTAGGGAGATGGACCACCTCAGCAGTTTTGGATTCTCACCCCTCATTTGCATCAACCATCTGAGGGGCCTGTGGTCTGTCTGAACTCGGAAGTGAGTCCCAAACAGGTATGGTCTCAGCTTCTTCAGTGCCCAGACCACAGCGAAAGCTTCCCTTTCTATGGCACTCCACCTCTGTTCCCTGGGGAGTAGTCTCGGGCTAAGGAAGACTACAGGCTGGTCTAGGCCCTCTTTGTTCAGTTGTGAGAGCACCGCTCCCACTCCATGCTCTGAAGCGTCAGTCTGCACGACAAATTCCTTGGAGAAGTCGGGTGCCTTGAGCACGGGTGCCGTGCACATGGCGGCCTTCAGGGCATCAAAAGCCTTCTGGCAGGACTCAGTCCAGATCACCTTCTTGGCCTGCTTCCTGGAAGTCAGCTCTGTTAAGGGGGCAACAATGGTGCCATACCCCTTAACAAACCTCCTGTAGTACCCGGTGAGTCCTTAGAAGGCCCTCACCTCTGTCTGGGTCTTGGGGGGCTCCGAAGCCAGAATTGTGTCAATCTTGGGTTGTAGGGGCACCACCTGGCCGCTTCCTACCTGGTGTCCCAAGTACACCACCGAACCCTGCCCGATCTGGCACTTACTGGCCTTGATCGTGAGGCCTGCCCTCTGCAGCGCCTTCAACACTTCACCGAGGTGCTGCAAGTGTTCCCCCCAGCTGGAACTGAACACTGCGATGTCATCCAGGTAGGCGGCACTGAAATCCTCCAGCCCAGCCAACACCTGGTTGACCACCCTCCAAAAGGTCGCAGGGGCATTCTTCAACCCAAAGGGCATCACCCGGAACTGCTAATGTCCTTCTGGGGTTGAAAATGCTGACCTCTCCTTGGCCCCATTGGTTAAGGCAATCTGCCAGTACCCAGACGTTAAATCAAACATGCTGAGGAACTTGGCAGCTCCCAACCGATCAATGAGCTCATCAGCTCTGGGGATGGGGTGTGCGTCAGTCCTGGTGACGGCATTGAGCCCACGGTAGTCCACACAAAACCGCAGTTCTGGAGTGGCACCGGGTGCAGCAGCCTTTGGGACCAAGACCACTGGGCTGGCCCAAGGACTGTTGGAAGGCTCGATCACCCCTAACGCCAACATCTTAGAGACCTCCTCTTTAATGCTGGCCTTGACCCGGTCAGTCAACCTGTAAATCTTGTGCTTCACAGGAGGGCTGTCACCGGTGTCCACGTCATGGGGGTGGGCAGTCAAAATATCGAATTTTAAATATCGACCTACACTAATATCGAGTTTTTAATATCGTAGGGACAGAATATCGAAGTCAAGAATATCGTTGACCAGAATATCGACTTTAAGGTAAGTAATATCGATTTTTTTAATATCGAAGTAAGTAATATCGAAGTCATTAATATCGTTAGCAATAATATAGTTGTTAATAATATCGATTTTTTTTTTGTGTTATGTATTTTATAGGTATGTTTAACATTTTTTTTAAAGTTTTTCATTATTTTTAAATATATGTATTAAATATTTAGAAAATAGTAATTTTTTTAAAGGAAATTTTGCGTTTTAGTATCAGAGCGGGTTGTGGGTTTATAGGGGAATAGGGTGGGAAGTAATTTAATTATAATTAATTAATTAATATGTTTTTATTTATTGTTATTCATTGTTAATTTATTGTTAATTAATTATTAATTGGTAATTAATTTATATTAATTGGTTAATTTATAATTATATTAATTATAATTAATTTATTATTACTTTTTATTTATTGTTATTGTTAATTAATTTATTGTAAATTAATTATTAATTGGTAATTAATTTTAATTCATTGATTAATTGGTAATTCAATTAATTATGTTATTATTAATGTGTAGCGGGTTGTGGGTTTATAGGGGAATAGGGTGGGAAGTAATTTAATTATAATTAATTAATATGTTTTTAGTTATTGTTATTCAGTGTTAATTTATTGTTAATTAATTATTACTTGGTAATTAATTTATATTAATTGGTTAATTTATAATTATATTATTTATAATTAATTTATTATTAATTTTTATTTATTGTTAATTAATTTATTGTAAATTAATTATTAATTGGTATTTAATTTTAATTCATTGATTAATTGGTAATTAAATTAATTATGTTATTTTTAATGTGTAGCGGGTGTGAGTTTATAGGGGAATAGGGTGGGAAGTAATTTAAATATCATTAATTATTTAATATGTGTATATTTATTGTTATTGATTATTAATTTATTGTTAATTAATTATCAATAGGTAATACATTTTTATTAATTGGTTAATTAAAAATTTTATTAATGAGAATTTTTATTTTTTATTTATTGTTATTGCTAATTAATTTCTAGTTAATTAATTATTAATTGGTAATTAATTTTTATTAATTGATTAATTGATAATCAAATTAATTGTGTTATTTTTTTATGTGTAGCGCGTTGTGTGTTTATAGGGGAATAGGGTGGGAAGTAATTTAATGTTATTTAAGTAAATATTAATTTAATTTAATAGGTATTTATTAATAATTATTTGGTTAAATAATTATTATGTTATTTATTTAAAAAAATTATTTATAAGTATGTTAATTTAACCCCTACGCGATCCTACATTTTCCCTACTGTTGCACTCACTGGAGTGGGAATAGTAATTTTTACCCCTACGCTATCCAACACTTTCCCTACTGTTGCACTCACTGGAGTGGGAATAGTAATTTTTACCCCTCCGCTATCCAACACTTTCCCTACTGTTGCACTCACTGGAGTGGGAATAGTAATTTTTACCCCACCCCGCTATCCAACACTTTCCCTACTGTTGCACTCACTGGAGTGGGAATAGTAATTTTTACCCCTACACTATCCAACACTTTCCCTACTGTTGCACTCACTGGAGTGGGAATAGTAATTTTTACCCCCCTGCTATCCAACACTTTCCCTACTGTTGCACTCACTGGAGTGGGAATAGTAATTTTTACCCCTACGCTATCCAACACTTTCCCTACTGTTGCACTCACTGGAGTGGGAATAGTAATTTTTACCCCTACGCTATCCAACACTTTCCCTACTGTTGCATTCACTGGAGTGGGAATAGTAATTTTAACCCCTACGCTATCCAACACTTTCCCTACTGTTGCACTCACTGGAGTGGGAATAGTAATTTTTACCCCTACGCTATCCAACACTTTCCCTACTGTTGCACTCAATGGAGTGGGAATAGTAATTTTAACCCCTACGCTATCCAACACTTTCCCTACTGTTGCACTCACTGGAGTGGGAATAGTAATTTTTACCCCTACGCTATCCAACACTTTCCCTACTGTTGCACTCACTGGAGTGGGAATAGTAATTTTTACCCCTCCGCTATCCAACACTTTCCCTACTGTTGCACTCACTGTAGTGGGAATAGTAATTTTTACCCCCGCTATCCAACACTTTTTCTACTGTTGCACTCACTGGAGTTGGAATAGTTATCTTTACCCCTACGCTATCCAACACTTTCCCTACTGTTGCACTCACTGGAGTGGAAATAGTAATTTTTACCCCTACGCTATCCAACACTTTTTCTACTGTTGCACTCACTGGAGTGGGAATAGTAATTTTTACCCCTACGCTATCCAACACTTTCCCTACTGTTGCACTCACTGGATTGGGAATAGTAATTTTTACCCCTAAGCTATCCAACACTTTCCCTACTGATGCACTCACTGGAGTGGGAATAGTAATTTGATTTCCTCCGCTATCTAATATTTTTTATTTTTTTAGCTAATGTACTGTATAATTAATTTTAAAAAGATTCAAAATAATTTTAATTTTTTTAAATTTCTTACATATATTTATATAATTTTTATTTATATTATTGTTTTATGTGTATAGATACATTTATAATTTATAACAAATAAATTAAACAATTTATAAGTTATTAAAATAAATATTAAAACATTAATAAGTAAGTATATATATATTATAAATTATATGTATATGTTTAATGTATTTTCAAATTATATATATTACTTATAATTTTTAAGCATTTTAAAATATTTTTAACTATGTTTCTTTTAATTATATGTATTATTTACTTTATTTTACAATATTTTTTTAACTTAAATTAAAAACGATATTTTTAACAACAATATTTTTGACATCGATATATTTTTTCGATATTTTTGTACTTTCCTTAATGTAGATAGGATTTCGATATTCTTGTCTTCGATATTTTTGCTGCGATATTTTTGTAGGTCGATATTGTGACCTTCGATATTTAGTCAGTGATTCGTCATGGGTACACCAGTGAGTAACACCTGGGGTCAGGGAGAACAGTGGGGCAAACTGACCCAACAACTGGTGACAGTCGCTCTGCTGCTCTGGAGTCAGTGTAGGGGAGAGGATCACACCTTCCACTGACCCATCGCGCTCCTTGGTAGACAGGAGGTCAGGGAGAGGTTCACTCTCCTCCTCCACCCCATCATCTGTCGCCAAGAGCATGCTCACTTCAGACCTCTCGAAGTGGGGCTTGAGGCGGTTAACGTGGAGGACCCTCAAAGGGTTCCTTGGAGCCCGCAAATCCACCAGGTAGGTGACATCACTTTTGTGCTCCACCACCTCAAATTGCCCAGTCCACTTGTCCTGCAAGGCACATGGTTCCACTAGAGCCATGACCCACACTTTTTGCCCATTTTGAAATTCAACCAGAGTGGCATTCTGGTCATACCACTTCCTCATTTCTTCCTGGCTTGCTTCTAGGTTCGCCTGAGCGAGTTTCCTGAAGCGGGCAGTTTGGTTTCTGAAGGCCAGCATGTAACTGAACACATCCTGTGGAGTTTTCCTGGGAGCTGCCTCACAGCCTTCCTTCACCAAACTCAGAGGTCCTCTCACAGGGTGACCATACAGAAGCTCAAAGGGACTGAACCCAAGAGACTTCTGTGGTACCTCCCTGTATGCAAAGAGAAGGCACGGCAAGAGGACGTCCCACTTATGCCTCATGGGTTCTGTTAGACCCTTAATCATGCCCTTCAAGGTCTGGTTGAATCTCTCCACCAGACTGTTACCTTGTGGGTGGTAAGGGGTGGTGAACTTGTAGGTTACACCACACTCCTTCCACAGGGATGTCATATACTTGGATATGAGATTGGTCCCCCTGTCAGAAACCACCTCTCTGGGGAACCCCACTCGGGAAAAGATCCCCATTAACGCCCGGCCCACCACTGGTGCCGTCGTTTTCCCTGAGAGGTATTGCCTCCGGGTACCGGGTGGCATGGTCCACCAAGACCAGGATGTACCTGTTGCCCATGGCTGTCTTGGGATCCAGTGGCCCCACAATGTCCATCCCTACCCTTTCAAAGGGCGTTCCAACCATTGGAAAAGGTTGGAGAGGAGCATTGACCTTCCTCCTACTCTTACCACTTGCCTGGCAAGTTTGGCAAGACCTGCAATGTCCATCTGACTGCCTTCGCATTTGGGGCCAGAAGAAGTGGGTGACAAGCCTGTCAAAGGTCTTGTCCTGCCCCAAATGTCCTGCCAAAGGCACGTCATGAGCCAGACCCAGTAGGAAGGTCCTGAAGCGCTGGGGCACCACCAGCACACGGGCTGACCCAGGCTCAGCGACCTTAGGCTCACTGTACAGGAGATCATTCTCCCTGTAGATCCAATGTGATCGGGACTGATCAGCTGCCTGGTCTGCGGCCTGCCGCCACAGACCCTCCAGAGAAGGGCACTCCTTCTGCTCCTTGCAGAATTCCTCCCTGGTAGGACCCCCTTCTTGCTGCCAATGGGTCAGCTCAGAGATGTCCTCCAGTTCAGCTCCCTGCTCCCCTGTTGGCACCGGGGCTTCCCCCTCAAGGTTCGCCTCCTCCCGGTCCGTGGGAACTTCAGGGGCCGGTTTCCCGCGCCCTTGCCCTTTCTCTTGGAAGGGACTTGGGCCACTGTTTCAGGCTCCAAGTCCTCTTGATCACCCTCTCTGGCCGCCATTGACCGAGTGGACACGCATGCCCACTCTGGCAACCCAAGCATCTCCAAGTGAGACCTGAGCTCAACATCCTTCCATAAGGACTGCTCCAGGTCGTTACTTATCAGACAATCTACAGGCATGGAAGGGCTCACAACCACCCTCAAGGGACCCGAGACCCCCCCCCCCCACTCAAAGGGAGCCTGCACCACCAGACACTGGCGCTCTGAATTGTCCACCGCAATTACTTGGTGGAATGCCCCTGGGACTACCTGCTTCTCAGAGACCAGGTGACACCAGACTGAGGTCACACTGGCTCCAGTATCTCTGAGAGCCTCTACCCTTTTCCCATTGATGGTCACCCAGGTGCTGTATTTCTTTGTGTTAGGGGGCACTGGGTTTCCTGGGACCATCTCACTGTCCCCTAGTGAGACGAGGGTCATTTTTGCGGGGTCCCCACCCTCCTGTGGGTACTCCTCCTCCCCAAGCGCTACACTAGCCAACACCTTGGACTGCCCACCGGTGGGTGGCTGTGCCCCCTTAGGGCACTTGGGGTCCCCCTTCATGTGACCCACCTGGTTACATGCAAAACACTTGCGGGGGCCGGTCTCAGCAGGCTTTCCTGACGAGGCCCCTTGTTTCTTATCTCCTAGGGGATGGGAACCTTTACCCTGGGTGTTAGTTTGGGGCCCTTTAGAGAACTCCTGTGTTTTACCCTTGTCCCCCCCACTTTTCTGCTGGGGACCCTGCCCACCTTTGGCTGAGTCTCCCCAATACGCTTTCCTGTGGACCCTGGTACTCACCCGGCGGTCCGCCTCCATAGCAAGCTTCCTGGGGTCAGTCAGCTTACTATCAACTAGGAGCTGGCGCTGATCTGCAAAACATAGACTAGACAAGTGCTCCCATGCAATCAAATTGTAGAGCCCCTGAAAATCTGTCACATTACTGCCCTTCACCCAGCCATCCAGTGACCTGCAAAAGATATCTACACATTCCAACCAAGTGTTGGCATCGGACTTCTTACTGGACCTGAACTGATCCCTGTACTTTTCAGGAGGGAGACCATACTTAGTGAGAAGGGCGTCCTTCATGTCTGGATAGGTGAGGTGATACCCCTTACCCAAAGCTATTAAAGTATCTTCTTCTGGGAAGAGAGGCCACAATCCTGCTCCCCAATCCTCCTCAGGGACCCCATTCATGTGTATCGCTGCCTCGTAACCCTGAAACCACCTTTGTATGTCATCCCCCTTCTTGAATTCTTTGCCTACATTCTTAGGGATGTGCACAATACTGTCTGCCTGTCTTGACGGGTTGCTGCCACCATCTGAGCTGGCTCTACTCCTCTGATCCAGCTCCTTTATCCTGAACTCATGCTCTAACATCATCCTTTTCTCCTCCATGGCTAACTTAAGCTTCTCCAGTTCTACTGCAACTCTCCTTGCTTCCCGCCTGTCCTCCAGCTCTCCTGGGGACAGGCCACTGCTGCCTGGCCTGGAGGGTTCTCCCCCTCCCAAAAGCACATCCACCCTAGGAATAGGCTCCTCCACCTCTCCACTGAGATCACCAGACTGCTCGCTGTCATGTCTGGCTGCTACCCAGGCCCTCAGCGTCTTTTGTAGCTCCTCCTTCCTCGTGAGGCCTCTGACTTGGACTTTTAGGTCTTTGCAAATTGATTTCAATTCCCTAACATTGTAGGATTCCAACCTATCCTCCTCAAAGGCAATTTCTAGGGATGCAACAGATGATGCTCTTGATTTAGGCATGATGAAGTAGCAAGTTCAAACTGGCAAGATCAAAAATAGGCCAAAAAGAAAAAGAACCAGTATTTGTTAGAAATGGGATTTTTGGTAGGCTAGGGCATGTGCCAAAGCCAGGCAGAAACCACCACTCTAGTCAGGATAAGGGAGTTACACTCCTAAAATAACCCCTGCTCACCCCCTTGGTAGCTTGGCACGAGCAGTCAGGCTTATCTTAGAGGCAGTGTGTAAAGCATTTGCACATAACCAACAGTAATACAGTGTAAGCACTACAAAAGGACACCACACCAGTTTAGAAAAATATCCAATATTTTTATATACTTAAGACAAGGCCAAAAACGATAAAAATCCACAATACTGTACTTAAAAATCTTCAGTTATCAAAATATGCATGAAAAACAGTTCCTTGATGTCGATAGCTCCGTCCGGGGCTATCACGGCGTTGTGAACAAACAAATCCAAACAGTTCTGGCTGACCGCGGCGTCGCAGGCCAGCTACAGTGTCAGGAAGACCCGCAAACAGTACCTTTTAGAAATGCAGGGAGTCGGCGACCTCTCGTTGAGCTTCCGAAAGCACGGCGTCCGCAGGCATCGGTTCCGGAGGTCGGTGCAGGAGTCGTCGGGGCCCTCGAAATCACACGCATTGCAGATCGAACTCCTCTCTGTTGAAGTCAGGAGCGATGGTGTCGGTAGGCGTCGGGTGCTGCGGTGCGAAGTGCTGCTGTGCGGCGTGCGGTGCCCTTAGGTCACGGTGCGAGCAGCGGCTAAGTGGCGGCATCAGATGGCGTTGTTGGTGAGACCAGGGTCGCGGTGCGAAGTGAATGCGGTGCTCGTCGCGGTGCTGGCAGATCGCGGTGCAAGCAGCAGCGTCGTCGTTGCTGAAGCGCTGTCAGCTGATGAACGGGAGTCGATGGCACCGGCATCGGTTGGCCAAGGCTGCGGTGCGGGATGAGGGCGGTGCGTCATGTAACTTTACGAGCGGTGCCCTCGGACCAAGGTGCAAGCAGCGGCGTAGATTTCGGCATGGAGCGGCATCGTCGGGGATACCAAGGCGTCGTCATGAAGCGAGGCGGTGCGGAGTGGAGTGCCCACAGGTCGCGGTGCGAGCAGCGGCTCAGTGGCGGCGTCAGCAGGTGTCGTCTGTGAGACCAGGGTCGCGGTGCGGCGTTGCGGCGGTGCCCTCTGCGGTGCCTTCAGGACACGGAGTCGGCAGCATCGTCGGGTTGCTTTTTCTTCTGTTGCAGCACAAAACACACAGTCCCCAGTGCTGAGGGCAGAAGAGCTTGAAGTCTTTGCTGTTCCTGAGACTTCTTGAACAGGGGGCAAGCTCTACCTCAAGCCCTTGGAGAAACTCACAAAAGTAGATTGCAGAAAGTCCAGCCCAGTCCTTTCACTGCCCAAGACAGAAGCAGCCACTGCAGGCCAACACAGCAAAGCACACAGCAAAGTGGTAGTTCCTCCTCACAGCTTCTCCAGTTCTTCTTCTTGGCAGTCTTCTTGGTCCAAAAGAGTTCTAAAGTTCAGGGGTCTGGGCCCCAATATTTATATCTTAAAATCCTTTGATCTCTTAGGCAGAGAGTGTCTGTGCCCAGCCAGAACCAGTCCTGCCTTCTCTGGTGTGACTTCCTGGCAGGAGGTGGAGACGGCATGGTCAGAGGCAGACCAGGCCCTTTGAGGTGCAAGGAAATCTCCTCCTCCTTCCCCAATTGCAGCCCAGGTATATTCAGCCCTTTCCTGGCCCACCTAGACTATCTGGAGCCACTCCTGCTCCCCAGCCTTCTGTCATCCAAAACCCAGACAGGCAATCCACATTCCAGCAGAGGCACACGGGATGACTGAGCAAGAAAATACCTACTTTCTAAAAGTGTTATTTTCAAACACAGAATGTAAAAATCACCTTCACTAAAAGATGCATCTTTAGATTCTGAGTTCAGGCATACTAAACTTTATTTTCCTACCTAATTCCCCGGGCCAGTTATGTTTATAAGATGTTATAAACAAACTCCCCATTCTGTCTTATGGGGAACAGGTAGCCTTGCAATAGCCAAAACCGAAATTGGCCGTAATTCACTATCAGGACATGCCACACACACCAGGGCATGTCCTACCTTTCACATACAGTGCACCCGGCCCACAGGGGTACCTTGGGCCTACCTTAGGGGTGGCTGACATGTAAGAAAAGGGAAGGTGAGGGACTGGCAAGTGTGTGCACTGGCCAAGTCGACATGGCAGTTACAAACTGCGCGCAGACTCCGCAATGACGGGTCTGAGTTACCTTTTCAGGGCTACTCACATGGGTGGCACAATCAGTGCTGCAGGCCCGCTAGTAGCATTTGACTCACAGGCCCTGGCACACTCAGTGCACTTTACTAGGGACTAACAAGTAAATCAAATATCCAATCATGGAAACACCAATCCATAACACAATTTACCACAGGAGCACTTGCACTTTACCACTGATCAGCAGTGAGAAAAGTGCGCAGAAACACTACGCCAGCAAAAACAGAGTCAAAACCGGGAGGTCAGAAAGCAAAAACTCTGGGGAAACACGCCAAAAGATGCCAAGTCTAACATAATACAATATATAAAGGAGAAGTAGCACTACTGGGATTCACATTACAGCATATACGGCGTTCCCTGCACAGAGTAATAGAGAGTCTGCAGCTTAAGCACAGATGTAGGCTCACTATTGCAAAGTGGACCAACGTTCCTGTAATCTATGACCAGTAGGTCAGTCTCTAATCCTTGACTAGGCAGGTCTGCTATGCCGGTTACAGTTATTTTTTAAAGTCCCACCAAAGTGTTTAGCCAATTCAAAGTCAATGTTTCTTAGTTGTTGTTTCTCCTGATCTTCGTGCACACTCACAACTTCCAAGTGCATGTGTGCAGTTGCTGTCCTCAGGATCTTTGATGCACAAGTTCCTTTTGGATAGGGAATACTTCCCCTCTGGTCCATGGAACTGGAGTGAGGTCCTTGAGCTCGAGAATGGTTGAGTCAGACAGTCTTGTGGATCGTTGCTTGCAAACTTGGTTTCTTGGTTGGGCAGGGAGGCCAGGAGAACCTCTGATTCATGTAGGTCAGCTCTGGACACACTCCCTTGGCAATCTTCTTATTTTGATGTGCTCTTCCCCTGGCCTCGATGGCTGGGCTCCTCTTCCAATGGGACAAGGAGCTCTCTTCCCTCCTTTAAGCAGGCAGACAGGCTCCAAGGTTTCAGTCACACCCACTGTTTCTCCGGCAATATATACAGATTTCAGGCAATGTCACCTCCCCTCTGGAATATCAGCGATTCCAGTCCTGGATTACAGCAGCTCTTCAATTACTCTGCGGAATGGCTTCATCCTTGGTCAGTAGCAGCTTGGAACAGGAACACAGAAGGAAGGTATAGGTCACACTTTTATATATAGTTTCCAGACATGGGATGTGGATCCACTGTTGTCGCTTAAAGGACTGGTTTGGGGTGGTTCCTTTTTATAACTTCATCTTCTTCCTGCAGTGCAGGAAATTCTTTGTGTAAGGTGATGGCTCTCGCAACAGCTAGTAATGTTGCCGGCTCCAAGCAGGAGTACCCATATCATGAGCACAATAAGTCTGAAGCCCTCACCTGGCTGTCATCAGTCTTCTCTGATTGGCCAGTCTAATAATATTAATCTGCTGAATGCACCCCATCACTACTATCACCCAAATGGCAGTCCTCAATAAGGACTAATTAGCAATTCCCTATTAAATAGGTCACATGAAATTTTTAAAGGCAGCCCTGTCTTCATCCCTTCCACAGTGTCTGAAGTGGCACCATTCAGCTCAAGAATGCAAGCACTACCGTTTCACAGACTGGGGAGGCTATATCAGCACCTCAGTCTAGAGCCATATCAAGACCAGGAGCAATCCAAAATAGATCCCACTAGATACACCATTCACTCAGTTACAAACAACATGGAGTCATGCTAGCAGACACTGTACAGACGACGTTTGTGCAAGCCAGCTGAACTTTACATGTGTTGGTCAGTAGGAATTGAACTCTTTCTCAGAACAGGGAAAAAGGCCTGTCCAACTACTATGGATTGAAAAACAGAATGCTGACACCACTGCTCAGTGTTCATGTTGCAGCGTTTCAGCTGGTAGTCTTGTATTAGTCAAGGGGTAAGCTTTTGGTGTTTTTCACTTGACTTCAGGGTCGAGCTGAGTCTCATGGTCACATTTGGGACTAGGACTCTGCACACATGCAGGATTTGGTAGGTGCTGGGCCAAAAGAAAGTCAGTATACCAGAGTCACTTACAGTTGATAACTCAGAGCAGGGATACATGTTCATCTATCAAGCAGGGGACATTCTGTCCCGACAGTAATTCATTAAGTTAAACTAATATTTATAGATCGAACCATGGATCACCCTGTGAGACACTAAACACTTACACCACAACAATATACAGCATTCTCTAGTGGCAACAAAGCTTAAGGGGCCGAATCCGATTCGGGCCGGAAAACGTACCGACCGACTCGGTGCGGGATTTTAGTCCGACCGACTCGGACCGGCGCCGTACGACCCGGGTAGTACGATGAAATGCATGTGAAACCCGACCGACTCGGACGGAATACAAAACGATTGACTGATCCGGCCGGAAAATCACTCAAAATGAACCGACCGACACGCTCCCGGATTGAACCCGAACGAAACGTACCCGCGAACTCCGACCCGCGTAGTACGATGCTGTGCGTGCAAAACACGACCGACTCGCACGGAGCTCAAGCCGTACGACCGACACGCATACAAAACCCAGCCGAAGCAACCCAATACTCCGCGACCGACTCGTACGCCGCATATGAAATATAGCTGACACACAGCGGGAACGAGTCGGACAACATCGCACCAGACAACAGCAGCGTCCGACTCGGACACAAGAACGACACCTACATGCACCAAAAGCACCAAGGAAAAAAAGTCCAAAAAAAGGGCCAAACAAGCAACCACTAAGCCAATAAATACTGGGGGGAAATGGAACAAGGACACACCTCCAACTCCACCTACATAAAGGCCACAAATCCCTACCATGATCCTTTGCAAATTCCACTGACCTGCCAGCAAACAACACCATCACACAGCAACCACAGACACACTCACAGCTCATACATCACACAAGCCACACACCATTACCACACCTACAAATCGCACCCTCACACACACCCAGCTAAACCTACACTCACACACCCCCACTTGCACACACACACACACATCAATCACCACCACCACCATGCCCCTAAAGAAGAATCCAAAGTTCCTAGATAGTGAATTGGAAGTCATGGTAGATGAGATCCTCAGGGTAGAGCCACAGTTGTTTGGTACATTGGTACAACAGACCCCCATGTCGCAGAAAACCAAGATGTGGGCGAGGATTGTCGACAAGGTGAACGCACAATCACCATGTTTGCGCACAAAGGAAGACATCCAGAACAGGTGGTATGATGTGCGCAGGAGGGTCCGGGACCTACTTAAAAAGGATTACCTCCTCAGCCAGCACACCGGCAGTGGCCCTCCTGCAAAACCAGTATACCTCAGGCCCTGGGAGGAGAAGGTGCGGGTCATCCTACCACCAGTGAGCGTATACGGACTAACAGACATCCCAGAGCCTGGTGAGTACACAACTAATATACACAATATGGTGTGACAAAACACACACAGCACTCTCAAAGGGATAGGCAAACCATGCACCCTTAGCAAATACACAGCAACCAAAACATATTCATCCCAAGATGTGAATGCTAGTCAGACAAACACAATACCTGCCATCTCATAGTGATATCTAACTGTGTCATGACATGTACAAACCTAACAACAAATACAGCAAGGCAGTGGCACAAATAGAACCAACAAACACTCACAGATATTTTGACACCACTAGAACACCACCTCACAGGGAAGATCACTGAAAGGAAGGAATTCTGTGTATGCTGGTGAAGTCAGTGTAGCCAGTAGCATGATGGGAGTTGGAGTCATAGATATTGCCTCACAATTGGCCCATCAACACCACCCTGAAACATGCTCACATCACAGGGAGTGGAAAAGGACTCACAAGATGGCTGACACTGGGTACTGCTGGGGGAAGCACAAGGCCCTGTTGGGAACTGTGCAACAACCAACAACAGGACACCACTGACTGACATCCTGAAAGACAACTTGCACTCCCTGCAATGGAAGCACGGTCCATGGTGGGATATCTGGCTGGGTGGGAAGGAGGACTCACAGCTCTGACCATAGTTACAAGCACTTCTCCTCACACACCCCCTCAACACTAACTCCACATAACCCACCTGGGAGAATGCAATGCCTCACATTCTAACTGAAGATCCCACAAAGAACCACCACCCTGGGTCATGCTGTGTGAAGCACAGGGACACTCTTGGGACTTGTAGCCAAACAACCGCAAGGAGAACACTCACAGCCATCCTGTCAGCACAGGCACCCCACCCCACAGGGAAGCAGAGTCAAAAGGAAGGAAGGATGGGCATGCTGGGAAGGGGGTGGAGGCAATAGCATGATGGGAGTGGTAGTCACAGCTCAACATCCCCCACCCACGTGGCCCAGCAAGCTACCACTGAAGCATGCACACCTCACAGGGAGTGAAAAGCCACTTCAAAGATGTCTGACACTGGCCTCAGCTGTGGGGAGCACAAGGCCCTGCTGGGAACTGGGCACAAACAAACAACACAACCACATTGTCAGCCATCTTGCCATTGCTGTCACACTCACACACACTGAAGTCCACTCAAAAGGAAGGAAGGATGGGCATTCTGGGAAGGGGGGTGGAGGCAATAGCATGATGGGAGTGGTAGTCACAGCTCAACATCCCCCACCCACATGGCCCAGCAAGCTACCACTGAAGCATGCACACCTCACAGGGCGTCAAAAGCCACTTGAAAGATGTCTGACACTGGCCTCAGCTGTGGGGAGCACAAGGCCCTGCTGGGAACTGGGCAACAACAAACAACACGAACACATTGTCAGCCATCTTGCCATTGCTGTCACACTCACACACACTGAAGTCCACTCAAAAGGAAGGAAGGATGGGCATGCTGGGAAGGGGGGTGGAGGCAATAGCATGATTGGAGTGGTAGTCACAGATATTGCTCACCCTCACAAGTGGCCCATCAACACCACCCTGAACCATGCACACATCACAGGGACTGGAAAAGGACTCACAAGATGGCTGACACTGGGTACTGCTGGGGGAAGCACAAGGCCCTGCTGGGAACTGTGCAACAACCAACAGCAGGACACCACTGACTGACATCCTGAAAGACAACTTGCACTCCCTGCAATGGAAGCACGGTCCATGGTGGGATATCTGGCTGGGTGGGAAGGAGGACTCACAGCTCTGACCATAGTTACAAGCACTTCTCCTCACACACCCCCTCAACACTAACTCCACATAACCCACCTGGGAGAATGCAATGCCTCACATTCTAACTGAAGATCCCACAAAGAACCACCACCCTGGGTCATGCTGTGTGAAGCACAGGGACAATCTTGGGACTTGTAGCCAAACAACTGCAAGGAGAACACTCACAGCCATCCTGTCAGCACAGGCACCCCACCCCACAGGGAAGCAGAGTCAAAAGGAAGGAAGGATGGACATGCTGGGAAGGGGGGTGGAGGCAATAGCATGATGGGAGTGGTAGTCACAGATATTGCTCACCCTCACAAGTGGCCCATCAACACCACCCTGAACCATGCACACATCACAGGGAGTGGAAAAGGACTCACAGGATGGCTGACACTGGGAACTGCTGTGGGGAGCACAAGGCCCTGCTGGGAACTGTGCAACAACCAACAGCAGGACACCACTGACTGACATCCTGAAAGACAACTTGCACTCCCTGCAATGGAAGCACGGTCCATGGTGGGATATCTGGCTGGGTGGGAAGGAGGACTCACAGCTCTGACCATAGTTACAAGCACTTCTCCTCACACACCCCCTCAACACTAACTCCACATAACCCACCTGGGAGAATGCAATGCCTCACATTCTAACTGAAGATCCCACAAAGAACCACCACCCTGGGTCATGCTGTGTGAAGCACAGGGACACTCTTGGGACTTGTAGCCAAACAACCGCAAGGAGAACACTCACAGCCATCCTGTCAGCACAGGAACCCCACCCCACAGGGAAGCAGAGTCAAAAGGAAGGAAGGATGGACGTGCTGGGAAGGGTGGTGGAGGCAATAGCATGATGGGAGTGGAAGTCACAGATATTGCTCACCCTCACAAGTGGCCCATCAACACCACCCTGAACCATGCACACATCACAGGGACTGGAAAAGGACTCACAAGATGGCTGACACTGGGAACTGCTGTGGGGAGCACAAGGCCCTGCTGGGAACTGTGCAACAACCAACAGCAGGTCACCACTGACTGATATCCTGAAAGACAACTTGCACTCCCTGCAATGGAAGCACGGTCCATGGTGGGATATCTGGGCTGGGGGGAGAAGCAGGCCCGGTTGGCAACCAAATAGCACCAATGCTGGTCAGGCACACACCTCAACATTCACATTGACATGCCACAGGTTGGCAGGACAATGTGCTACACCAATATCACTCTCTGACTGTCACAATTTAGGAGAATGCTATGTCCAGGCCCGCATCCAGAGGTACAGTCACAACTGTCAGGTGTTTGAACAATTGATGCCTGTAGAAACATACCATACAATCTGTGTCTCTCCCCAAAACAGGTGATGATGGGGACTCTGCAGCAGACCAGGAGGAGTCCCTGTCCCAGGCTCTGGGGGACACTGAGCTCACTGGTGTGGATCAGCCTCTGCACTCCTCGGATGGCGAAGAACTAGCTGGACCCTCCGGTGTCAGTCATCATGCAGCACCAGCAGGACCAACATCTGCACCCCCTGCACCCACCCCTCCAACAACTGGCAACACACAGGCCACCCCTGCCAACACGGACACACCAAGGACCACAGGTGACAACAGCGCAGGGACCCAGGCCCAAACTGGAGCTGCTGACAACGAGCCCACGAACAACACCCAAGTGGGCACACGGTCACCTGTGCGTGCCACCGCAGGTCCCGCACGTGTCGCCAGGGGTGGTGGGAGGGGTGGTAGACACAGGTCGCTCTTTGCAGAGGGGTTGGGACTGCATGATGACCCACAACTGGCACGCATCGCGGATGCGTACCAGACTAGCACCGGAGAGGTCAGCCAGGTAGTGGGGATCCTCAAGGACATACAACAGCAGCAGGCTGCCCATCATGCCCGCTTGGACTCCCACATGTCCTGTGTCGAGACACACATGTCACGTGTCGACACACACATGTCACATGTCGATACACACATGTCTGGCATAGAGTCCAAGTGGGACACATTGGAACAACTAACAGCGGTGCATAGGGACATACTGACATGCCTCCACCAGATTAGCACCAACATGGCCTCACCTCCCTGTGTGCCCACAACATCTGCTGCTGAAACAACTGCAAATGCCACAGGGAGGGTGGAGGACTCTGGCGGAGAGTCCCCTGCACCGCGGCAGCCTGCACCCGGAGGCCAAACTGAGAGGCCGATGGCCAGCTACATCCCCCAGGAAGCCAACACCTGTTCTGGAACTTTTCCTCTGTGTACAAACTGCACGCCCTGTCGAAGGCAACCCAACTCGCCCACATGACATGGGGAGCTCTAGTTGTCCAAATTCATCAGATGACTGTGGACTTTACTCTGGACATTTCAGCTACCAAGACATCCAAATCACATGGGAACTTTGGATTCCAATTTCTATGTACAGCACCCACCATCCTGTGCACCATCCCCACACCTTTTGTAAATAAACTCACCAATACACCATATCTGCCTCTGTTGTGATTCCAACGTGGTGTCTGTCATGGAGATGGGGATCAGAAAAATTACACTGTGCATGCTAACTGCTACAGCAACTCCAACACCGTCATGTCGACGTGACACATATGAGGGAGACACACCACTAGAGCCACACAACACATACACACCAGGGCCATCAGACTCATCCCCTACACTGATGTTGCCAGGAAATACAGTGCAATGCACAGACACCACACCTATTCACAGTCTGTGTCAACTAGACTACAGGTGCAGTAAGCAAATGTCACTCAGATGTGTGACTACAGACAACGCACATCCCAAAGTGAAGCACAGGTTTATTACACATTTGCAACATGTTGTTTCCACTCCAAATGCAAGCTAATCCCACCTGGCTGTGGCCACAAAGTCAAACAATGCAGAAGATAGAAAGTCCAGGGGTGTGTGGCATATCACCTGTAGGTAAACAACTGCTGCCACCTTGGAAGTTGAATCATGGATTCGGGGGATCCAAGTTGATCAAACAACTCCGGCAGCACCCTGTGAAGGACAGACATGACACACAGTCAGAACCACTGAAGAACAGCACAGAACGGCAATACTCATGTCTAATACCTGTCACAAGATAACTACACAAAAGCAAGTTAGCAGGTCAACACTGTTGGGAAGTACAGACCACCTGCAAGGACACATTCCTGCACGCATCCAGTCAAGTTGCACATGGCCACACTCAAACAGCACCAGAGCACCACACACACATATCATGCAAATCTAAATCATTGACATCACAACCCTCTGGATACTCACATTCAGCTGAAGAAGTTGGTGATGAGCTGTGTGCGGACATCACCATCATCATCATCATCATCATCACTGGCATCGTGGCCCAGGCCAGGATCCTCCACAGGTGGTGGATGTTGGTCATCGTCATCCAGGATGAGAGGCAACTCCTTCCGCACTGCCAGGTTGTGTAGCATGCAGCAGACGATGACAATCTTGCACACCTTTGCTGGGGCATATGGGAGGGACCCTCCTGTCTTGTCCAGGCAGCGAAAGCGGCTCTTCAGGAGACCAAAGGTCCGCTTAATCACCCTCCTCGTCCGACCATGTGCCTCATTGTAGCGCATCTGGGCTGGTGTCACAGGGTTCCTGAGGGGTGTCAGCAACCACGGCATGTTGGGGTATCCCGAGTCACCTACAGACAGACAATTGCACATTAGCCGATTTGGAAAAGTGTGCGGAAAGCAACATAGCAGAACACACACAATGGTACAAAGTCAGTACACACCGACAAGCCAGGCACGCTGGTTCTGCATCTGTGACATCATCCTCTGGATGCGACTACTCCTCATCACGTAGGCATTGTGTGCCGAACCGGGGAAACGGGCACACACATGTGTGATGGTCATACCTGCAAGACATACCACCAGAGCATTTATAGAATGGTAATGTTTACGGTTCCTGTATGCCTGCTCATGTGCCTGTGGTGGTACCAAAGCCACATGTGTCCCATCAATGGAGCCAATGACATGTGGCATCCTCCCCAGGGCATAGAAGTCACTCTTGACGTCAGTGAGTCGTTGACGTGGTGGGAAATAGATGTACTGGTTAAGGCATCTCAACATTGCCACCAAAACATTGCGTAGCACACGGCTGAACATAGTCTGTGACATACCACCAGTATATGCCAGTGTGTTGAAAGGTACCGGTGGCAAAGAAGTGTAGGGCTGCCATCACCTTCACCTTGGGGGTCAGCGCTGTAGGCTACGGCCGGCCAGGCTGCAAATGTGGGTCCAACCGCACTGCCAAATCCTCAATCAGCTGCCTGGTGAAGCGGTACCGTCGGATGCTGTGACGTTCCACCATCGTTGCCAGGTCTGGGAATGGTCTATGGACAGCAGGAGCCCTGCAGTGCAGAGGTGAAGAAAGCAAGATTGCCAGTCACCCCACATATGTTCCGTTCACCATACTCAATTTCACATGATACATCATTACCAAACACAAGTACTTGATGTGTGTCTCGTTCTGTTTGGACATATATGGCACCTACATGGACATCATCTAACATCTCTGTTCAACAAGTGTGGACAACAGGTCCCAGGGTGTGCAATGTGAAACCATTTGGATGTGTCACAGTACCCATTTACTGCTCTCACATTCCACACACATACCACAGTGACATGTCTGGACAGATGCGCCACAGGCATCACAACTCATTGACAGGTAGATTCCCAGGGACCCTGTCTTGCCACATGGACACTGGCATGACATGGCGTATCATGTACACGTCAGAAAAACAAACATGACACCCACAGGTGGTGGCCCCTGTAGCCTCTGCAGGTCAGACATGGACGTCTGTGACACACACACACAACATCTAAGTCCATGCACAAACAACGTGGATGTGGATACTGTCTCCCATTGTGCACATGGAGTCAGACATGTGAAACACAACATGCACACAGACTGTGGAGGGACATGACTATTGTGGCAATGGGCCACCCTGTGACGTACATGCCTTCCCACGTGAGCCTGGGGGTATGTGACATGTCATACACATACACAACCTGGAAATGTGACCATGCCACATGCTCCAAAATGAACATTTGCACATCACAGTGGTCATGTGCACAACACACAAAGGACCCTGTCCCCATGAACACGTGCACAGCCTGGGTGTGTCTGCCCCCAAGTGCCACCCCAAAAACAACATGTACACCCCCATACACAGATAAGGTTATGCTGCCACACATGCCTTAGATACAGTGTGGACTGGGTGTGGTGTAGTAGGTGTGCCCCTGAGTCCCTGGAAAGTATATGTGGCTGGCATAGGTTCACCAGTGACCAGCATGGTGACATATGCGTGTGGCCTGTCCAGGGACGCGTTTACCAGCAATGGTCCGATCGGTGTGCCCGCACGGACCATTGCACTGAATGTGAGCGGGTACGCGTTGTATCGCGGGTACGCGTTGTACAGCAATGGTCCGATCGGTGTGCCCGCACGGACCATTGCATTGAATGTGAGCGGGTACGCGTTGTATCGTGGGTACGCGTTGTATCGCGGGTACGCGTTGTTCAGCAATGGTCCGATCGGTGTGCCCGCACGGACCATTGCATTGAATGTGAGCGGGTACGCGTTGTACAGCAATGGTCCGATCGGTGTGCCCGCACGGACCATTGCATTGAATGTGAGCGGGTATGCGTTGTATCGCGGGTACGCGTTGTACAGCAATGGTCCGATCGGTGTGCCCGCACGGACCATTGCATTGAATGTCAGCGGGTACGCGTTGTATCACGGGTACGCGTTGTACAGCAATGGTCCGATCGGTGTGCCCGCACGGACCATTGCATTGAATGTCAGCGGGTACGCGTTGTATCGCGGTTATGCGTTGTACAGCAATGGTCCGATCGGTGCGCACACATTGGCTGGGGCCTGGCATGGCAACGGACGCGTTTTTGAAGCTTCAACGAGTCTGATGCAGTGAATTCAGTTGGCCAGCCACAACAATGTTGCAAATTCATGTGTGTCATGAAGTTGAATTTTTGAAGGATGCTGTGGGCGTGTCTTGGTGCTGCAATTCCATGGATTGGTCAGATTCATAAGATGCATAAGACTTGGACCTATCACTTTGGACACATGGCACAGTATCTGCCTCTGCAGCACACATATAATGCTGGCTGTTCCACTGAGGGCTCACTTGCCTGCACTACATGCTCCAGGACGACATCTGCCACTACACTGCTGCTGTCTCTGCATCCTCTGGCTACTGCAATGGCACGTACTGTGGAGAGAGCCCCAGCCTTCACCCATGAGGAGAACCAGGCCCTGGTGGACAGCCTCCTTCCACAGTACAGCAAGCTGTATGGGACACCAGGGGAGCAGGTGAGTGTGCTGTCCACTGCCTTACTAATTGTGCATGTTGTCTGACTAGCAGGATTTACAGTGTGCACACCACTGGCTAGCATGCTCACTGAGTAGTTCGCACCCCCCAAAGTGTGTAGTCACATGCACTGAACAGGTACAGTGGAGTAACAGTGCATTCAAACAAGGTTCACTTCCCATGCAATGATACCATGTAGTAACTGCTGGCAAACTGTCCATAGCCCTCGTTGCACTGCCTGTGTACATCATATGCCCCTGTGATTGAGACATGTATTTCCAACTGTGTGATGCACGGATATGTTGCATGTGTAGTAATGGCCTTTTCACTTTGTCATCCTCACAGGTTGATGCCCATCAGAAGGAGGACATCTGGCTGGCCATCGTCCGGGCAGTCAGATCCGTGGGGGTCTACAAGCGCCGGATCCGCAACTGCCAGAAGAGGTGGCAGGACCTTCGGGGCTGGACCCGGAGGATTGCAAGGGTCCAGCTGAAGCTGTCGCCTCCTCGCAGGAGGGGTGGACACCGGACCCTGACCCCCCACATGCTCCAGATCCTGCCGGTGGTGTTCCCGGAGCTGGATGGGCAGCTGAAGGGCAGACAGCAGCAAGGAGGGGGTGAGTCAAAGACTGCACTGTGAACTCTGTCTAACATGCTATGTGCCCTCCTCTGGCGTGGTTAAACTTCCCCAGTACACCAGTCTTGTTGTCCAGTACCAATGTCCCTCTATTGTGACATGGCCACTACCCATCTGATAGGCCGGTGTGCTCCTTACGCTCAGGATAATTGTGTCACTCGGGTACAGGGTCCTTGCATTTTGCTTTGCTCAAGGTGGGTGACAGCTTTTGTTCCCGTGATATTGTGTTAGCCTTCATGGGTGGGTCAATTGCTCACACAATGCCTGAGTCGTGCAATGTAGTCTGGGTGTAACTTTGATATGTGATCCACTTGCAGATCAGAATCACCACATGTCCCTGGTTTATTTGCCACACCCCCATGCTGCGGGTGGGTACAATGTTTGGGCCTCAGGAGTATGTATGTCAAGTGTGTCACACATGCTTAGCCACCTGCCTACTGACCAGGGCTCATCCATCTTGCAGGTGGAGCCGGACAGTCATGCCTACTCCAGGGCATACAATACACTCTGTACTCCCACTCCAGTGTATCAGCTGACATGCTGTGCTCAGTGAAATGTTCCCTCAGGTGTCTGCCTCTGTGTCGTTGTGCTGTGACTACCTTGTCGGGACTCCTGTGATGTTTATCGGTTAGGGGTCAGCATGCCATCTGCTATTGGACCATGTGAGACAAGACTTCTGTGACTTATAGGTGTTTGATCACATGACTGTGCAGACAGGTGTATGCCACTGTGACTTTCAGGCAGCTGTTTTTCATTCACAGCACACTGTGAGGTGCTCATGTTCAGAGAGTTGTGTTTCATGTCCCCCATATGTCCAATTGGTATGACGTGGACAAATAGTAGTTCAGATGATGTGGTTTTTGGGGGATGGACATGTGCACTTGTCAGTTACATAACTTGCATTCCCCATGTCCTAGGATTGTGACACAGTGCAGACTGTTGTTGGCTGGCTGCCATGGCCATGTGACTGGAGACAGTGATGTATGACTTTGCACGCATGCCTGTGTCATGGCATTAAACTTCCTAAGACTGATCCTGCAGGGGAGTGACATGTGCAACATGCACCCCATTGTGGCATTGACTATCCGGACATAGGTGCATCATGGTGTCTGGTGCTGGTATGCATCACATGCATTTCTATTAAGACTCTGGCCATCCCTTCATCCGGACACCTGCACTGACTCAGTGGCAAGAGATGTGTTGTGTGCATGTTCACATACTGCACTGTGTTCCCTGCAATGTCCAACAACTGTGTAGGTGGTGCATGTGTCCACACTGGGGTCTTACCATCAGACAGGCACCAGACAGATGTGTGCAAGTGCAGGAGGGGTGTGAGTCCCATGGTTGACCTTCAGACTGACAATTGGCTTCCCCAAATCTGTGTGAGGACTTTAGGCAATGTTCAACTAAAGATGCCAGGGCTTGCTCTGTGATGTGCTGTATTTACTGTGGTGTGTGCGGTCAGTGCAGGTGACTGATGTTTGTCTGTTTCCCTAATTGTTTGCAGATACATCCACGGCCACAGGAGGGGACAGCTCCACGGACCAGGAGGAGCAGCGGAGCCAGACTGGGTCAGCGTCCGACGAGTGGTCAGAGGGACCCAGTGGCACGGAGGGCGAGGGAGCCACACCGAGGAGTCCTCAGCACCATCCACCTCAGCTGAGGACCACAGCAGCTCGGAGGATGACTCCCTTGTGGAGGCGGGTGTCAGCAGCCACCACACCCCAGCTACTCTATCTGGCCCCGCCACCACCACCACCACCACCGCCCTCCCATTGGCTCCCATTCCTGAGGTCCGTGGAGGCTCCCGTGCTCGGGAGTGTGTCTCCTTCGTGCCAGGCACCGCACCCCCTGCCCCTGTGTCCCCTGCTGCCCTGAGTGAGGAGTCTGTGTACCTCCTTCGGCAGCTCCATGTAGGGCAGACAGCAATGCTGACTGTCCTCCATGCACACACCACTCTGTTGACACAGCTGGTGTCGTTCATGGAGGGCATCTCAATGGGTATGTCTGCCCTACAGAGGAGCAATAGGTCCATGGACTCCTCCCTGACGGCAGCAGTGTCCCTCCTCCAACAGTCCCTCACCCCTCCCACCTCTGCCCCATCCACACTTCCTACCACCCTACCTGTCCAAAGCACATGCACACCTGCACGTTCACCCAAGCACACAGACACGAGCAGCACAGACACACCCAAGAGAAAGGCAAGAAGTGCACACAAGCATCCTCAGGGGACTGATACCACAGACACAGGGGATGGGGAAGACACACACACACAGGCATCCACATTCACTTCGCAGTCCTCCAAATCCTCTCCCTCCAAGACCCCTTCCCTTGCCTCACTTGCTACCACACCTACACAGAAGATCTTCCTGTGTGACCTCGGCCTCTTCCCCTCTGATCCTGCTGATCCAGCATACCGGGGGAAGAGGAAGTCCACCCACACAGAGGGGAGTGCCCCTCGCCCCCGGATACCCTCCCCCAGGTGCAGGCAGAGTGAGCCCCCCACCCGCAAGTCCCCCCGGTCCCGGAAGAGCAAGACCCCGCCACCGCCCAGCAAGTCAACCACCCAGTCTCTCACCTCCATCCCCCAGGCCACCACTCCACAGGTTCCCCCGCCACACCCTGCCCCAGGTTCCCCCACACACCAATACCGCATCCCCAGACTGCTTAGGCCCTCCCCCCCTGCCACTTGCTCTTCCACCCCCAACCCAGACGCTCTGCCTGTTAGTGGCACTGGTGTGGGGACTGGGTCCCCCCCCTCTGTCCTGCCCACCTCATCTGCCCTCCCTTCCACTCCCTTGGAGTTATGCACTGCAGTGGAGTCCACAACCACCCCGTCTGACTCGGGCACTGCAGTGGGGACCCAGTCCACTTCATCAGACCAGCCCACTGCAGTGGTTGCACCACCCACACCAACTTACTTGTGTAGCACGGTGGTGCTGGCCCCCGCTGAGTCAGACAGCTCCACTGCAGTTGCCGGTAACACTCCTGCACCCACCACCCCTTCACTGCCTCACTCTGCCATCCCCTGATCCTGTCCCTGTGGTGCCTGGCCTGCCCCTTGTATGCCCCTCCAAGGGGGATGTCCCCTGTCCCTACCAGTGCAGGCAAGCAATGGATGACCAGTTGAGACTTATTACCCTGTTGGGACTGTGTTTTTGGACTGGCCATTGGCCTTAGTTTCTTTTGGAATTCGGACTTTTCTACTCCATTTGCTGAATAAAGCCTCCTTTTGTTTAATTGTGGTATTTCTTTTGATGTACATGATGTAGATGAGTAGCATCCTGCATTTGCAGTTGTAATAGTGTTCAGATCAGGAAAATGAAGTGTTGCTGTGATGGACTCCATGTCGTCCATGGGATATGTGTCCTGTTGTTGTGTGGATCTATGGCATCCTTTGCTGCAGTCTGAGGGTGTGATGTTCAGCATTTGACACAGGGATGTACGTTTAGCATTCGTAAATGAACATATTTGTCTTACACTGATGCACATCTGGTGGGCTTACCAATGTTCAATGTTCCAATTTCCCTGACTGTGTGCCCATCTCCACTGGACATGCAGTTTTGCACATCAATGTTGAAGGACTCATCTGTGTATACAGTTCAACTGGATTGCCACGTGTTTTGGGTGTATGCAGATGACTGACGTGACACTCCCGTACCCAGGCTGATGTGAGCAGAGGCTTCTTTGTGTTGTAGTTGTTGACTCACTGACGGAGTGTCCTGCTGACATGTTTGAGTCGTGCACAGACAAGGTTTGGCACAGCGGACCTTCCACAGGAGTGGAGTGCCCTCATGGCAGTGTGTATTCTGGTGACATTGCGTGTGCCCGTGTTGTGTGTTGTGTGAGCATGTCTGTGCATGTTCCCTTCCCTTTTCATACACAGGTTGTGTCCCTAGGGATGTTCATGTTTGTGATGCTTGCAGAGTTGGTATGTGTTCATCCAGCATCTTGGACCTGGTTTCTCCGTGATGTGGGTGCATGGCAAACTAATGTTCATGAGGTTCTCATCCCAGATTGTCTTTGTTGTCAGGGCTGGGGATGTGGGCAAACGCTGATGGGACACATTCAGGATTCCCCTTGGCACTTGTTGTTTACACAAGTAATGTTATTTTGTGTTTGTGTATGCTTTCAGTGATTGTGACACGTGTGTGTGACTGCTGCCACTCCTCAGGGTCAGAGCTGCAATGTTGGAAGTTGTGTACGTGTGTTCTTTGTGTGTCACCTTGGCTTCTTCGTTGGTGTGTGACTATGGCCAGGATCCCATTGTTTGTTGTGGATTTCACATCATGCGCATGTACGGCGTACTGTGCTGTGTGTCAGACATAGACGGGTCATGTTGAGTGGGCATGTGTGATGGGTTTCTGCACCTTAGTTCCCCCCACCACCCCTGGGATTGTCATGGGTGCATGTGCAATGTCACCAGTCCATGTGAGCTTCACTGCTGCACATTGGTGGAGATCAGGGTGTGTGGTGTTGAGTGTGCAAATGTGAGTTGTTGCACGGCTAGACCCCTACCTCCATATTGGCCTTGGCTGGCAGGCCGTGCTGATTGATTGGAGCTTGTGTAGGTGTGATGGTAGTTTGTTGCTCAGGACACATGGCTGTGGTTCACAGTGTGAACGACATCTACCTTTGTCATCACAGTGGAATTGTCATGCAGGCTACTGTCAGCACAATGTGGGGTCCCTGGGGGTAGTGCTGTGGTGGGTCTGTCTCTTGCTGTGTTAGTTGCTGTTCCTACAAGCTTGTGTGACATGTGTAATTTGGGCTCCCTCTCATCTAACAATGCCAGATTGCCCACATAAGGGAATCCAATTCATGAGTTACTTGTGTGTGGCACTGTATACACATCTGTGTAATTGGGATTCAGGCCTCCTCATGTGTTGTGTGGTTGCCTGGGGACACTGGCACACCCCCCCATCACCTGTTGTGTTTGATATGCAGTGTGAGTCTGCCTGTTTGTGTTAGTGCATTTGCATCACTGCATTGGCATTTCTGTAGTGTGCCATTGGCTGTATGTAGTTTGGTGGTTTTCCCCTGCTCTCCCTAGGACTCCTAGGTCATCAGTCAGCACAATGATCATGGTTTGTATGTCCCATTGCTGCCATGGTATGGTATTTGTTCACCTGACATCGACAGTCTCCACAGGATATCAACATTTGTGTGTCCATTGGTGCAGAAATGTGGCTCAGCATCATGATGGTCACTTCTGTCATTGTGTTATTGGCTGAATGTTGACAATGTGGTCCCCCATGTGTGATGTTTGTATGCACATGGCCAAAACGATGTTTCTGTGACACTGCACTGTTAGTCTCGCCCAATCTATGTTGCAATGGGACACAAGCACTACTATGCCACAGATGTTTTAGTTGTTGTGTGACCAGGATTCATCCATACAGTTTGTCTTTGGCAGCTTTTACCATGCCTACACTTACCTTATGATCACCGTGGTGATGGTGCTTTAGGCCCCATTGCCACACTGATCAAAAGGTGCATCAGCCATGGACCCCACACTTACCTTTTGGTGACTGTGGTGATGGTGCTTTAGGCCCCATTGCCACACTGATCAAAAGGTGCATCAGCCATGGACCCCACACTTACCTTTTGGTGACTGTGGTGATGGTGCTTTAGGCCCCATTGCCACACTGATCAAAAGGTGCATCAGCCATGGACCCCACACTTACCTTTTGGTGACTGTGGTGATGGGGCTTTAGGCCCCATTGCCACACTGATCAAAAGGTGCAAAAGCCATGGACCCCACACTTACCTTTTGGTGACTGTGGTGATGGGGCTTTAGGCCCCATTGCCACAATGGCCATGGTCGGCTTGTATTGTGGAGGCCACACACATTTATGTGTGACACATGTGATAGTGGGTCACATTGTATGTTCATTGTCATGTTCAGTGTTGTAGGCATTTGACATAGACTACACACGCTTGTCATGTTGTTTGGGTGGATGTAATTTTCTGTAATTCCTTATGTGGGAGTATGCTGGTTGTGTCATGCATTACCCGTCCTATGAGTAGGGGTGGTGGTAGTGGCAGGCATCCAGCCCCCCCATGAGTGGGGATGGTAGTAGTGATAGGCATCCAGCCCCCCATGAGTGGGGATGGTAGTAGTGATGGGCATCCAGGCCCCCCTGAGTAGGGGTGGTGGTAGTGATGGGCATCCAGGCCCCCCTGAGTAGGGATGGTGGTAGTGATAGGCATCCAGCCCCCCATGAGTAGGGGTGGTGGTAGTGGCAGGCATCCAGCCCCCATGAGTGGGGATGGTAGTAGTGATAGGCATCCAGCCCCCATGAGTGGGGATGGTAGTAGTGATGGGCATCCAGGCCCCCTGAGTAGGGCTGGTGGTAGTGATGGGCATCCAGGCCCCCTGAGTAGGGGTGGTGGTAGTGATAGGCATCCAGCCCCCCATGAGTAGGGGTGGTGGTAGTGGCAGGCATCCAGCCCCCCATGAGTGGGGATGGTAGTAGTGATAGGCATCCAGCCCCCCATGAGTGGGGATGGTAGTAGTGATGGGCATCCAGCCCCCCCTGAGTGGGGATGGTAGTTGTGGCAGGCATCCAGCCCCCCATGAGTGGGGATGGTAGTAGTGATAGGCATCCAGCCCCCCATGAGTGGGGATGGTAGTAGTGATAGACATCCAGCCCCCATGAGTGGGGATGGTAGTAGTGATGGGCATCCAGCCCCCCTGAGTGGGGATGGCAGTGGTGGCAGGCATCCAGCCCCCCATGAGTGGGGATGGTAGTAGTGGCAGGCATCCAGCCCCCCATGAGTGGGGATGGTAGTAGTGATAGGCATCCAGCCCCCCATGAGTGGGGATGGTAGTAGTGATGGGCATCCAGGCCCCCCTGAGTAGGGGTGGTGGTAGTGATGGGCATCCAGGCCCCCCTGAGTAGGGGTGGTGGTAGTGATAGGCATCCAGCCCCCCTGAGTAGGGGTGGTGGTAGTGGCAGGCATCCAGCCCCCCATGAGTGGGGATGGTAGTAGTGATGGGCATCCAGCCCCCCCTGAGTGGGGATGGTAGTAGTGGCAGGCATCCAGCCCCCCATGAGTGGGGATGGTAGTAGTGATAGGCATGCAGGCCCCCCTGAGTTGGGGTGGTGGTAGTGGCAGGCATCCAGCCCCCCATGAGTGGGGATGGTAGTAGTGATAGGCATCCAGCCCCCATGAGTGGGGATGGTAGTAGTGATGGGCATCCAGGCCCCCTGAGTAGGGGTGGTGGTAGTGATGGGCATCCAGGCCCCCTGAGTAGGGGTGGTGGTAGTGATAGGCATCCAGCCCCCCATGAGTAGGGGTGGTGGTAGTGGCAGGCATCCAGCCCCCATGAGTGGGGATGGTAGTAGTGATAGGGCATCCAGCCCCCCATGAGTGGGGATGGTAGTAGTGATGGGCATCCAGGCCCCCTGAGTAGGGGTGGTGGTAGTGATGGGCATCCAGGCCCCCTGAGTAGGGGTGGTGGTAGTGATAGGCATCCAGCCCCCCATGAGTAGGGGTGGTGGTAGTGGCAGGCATCCAGCCCCCCATGAGTGGGGATGGTAGTAGTGATAGGCATCCAGCCCCCATGAGTGGGGATGGTAGTAGTGATGGGCATCCAGGCCCCCTGAGTAGGGGTGGTGGTAGTGATGGGCATCCAGGCCCCCTGAGTAGGGGTGGTGGTAGTGATAGGCATCCAGCCCCCATGAGTAGGGGTGGTGGTAGTGGCAGGCATCCAGCCCCCATGAGTGGGGATGGTAGTAGTGATGGGCATCCAGGCCCCCTGAGTAGGGGTGGTGGTAGTGATGGGCATCCAGGCCCCCCTGAGTAGGGGTGGTGGTAGTGATAGGCATCCAGCCCCCCATGAGTAGGGGTGGTGGTAGTGGCAGGCATCCAGCCCCCCATGAGTGGGGATGGTGGTAGTGATGGGCATCCAGGCACCCCTGAGTAGGGGTGGTGGTAGTGATGGGCATCCAGGCCCCCCTGAGTAGGGGTGGTGGTAGTGATAGGCATCCAGCCCCCCATGAGTAGGGGTGGTGGTAGTGGCAGGCATCCAGCCCCCATGAGTGGGGATGGTAGTAGTGATAGGCATCCAGCCCCCCATTAGTGGGGATGGTAGTAGTGATGGGCATCCAGGCACCCCTGAGTAGGGGTGGTGGTAGTGATGGGCATCCAGGCCCCCCTGAGTAGGGGTGGTGGTAGTGATAGGCATCAAGCCCCCATGAGTAGGGGTGGTGGTAGTGGCAGGCATCCAGCCCCCCATGAGTGGGGATGGTAGTAGTGATAGGCATCCAGCCCCCATGAGTGGGGATGGTAGTAGTGATGGGCATCCAGCCCCCCTGAGTGGGGATGGTAGTTGTGGCAGGCATCCAGCCCCCATGAGTGGGGATGGTAGTAGTGATAGGCATCCAGCCCCCCATGAGTGGGGATGGTAGTAGTGATGGGCATCCAGCCCCCCCTAAGTGGGGATGGTAGAGGTGGCAGGCATCCAGCCCCCCATGAGTGGGGATGGTAGTAGTGGCAGGCATCCAGCCCCCCATGAGTGTGGATGGTAGTAGTGATAGGCATCCAGCCCCCCATGAGTGGGGACGGTGGTAGTGATGGGCATCCAGGCCCCCCTGAGTAGGGGTGGTGGTAGTGATGGGCATCCAGGCCCCCCTGATTAGGGGTGGTGGTAGTGGCATGCATCCAGGCCCCTATGGGTGTGTATGGCATTGGTGATGCCCATCCCACCCCTATGATTGTGCTGTTGCTAGTGTACGTCACTTGTGCATCCCTATGTGTGTGTGACATATTTAGGGTACGTGTAGTTTGTTTGTATTGTTGGTGTTTGACTTACCGTCTGCGCCGTAAGCGTCCGAACCGGTGCCGGTAATAGATGTAGAGTATAGGTAGGACCTGCGCGATGGGATTCATGGTTGGGTCGTCTCGTTCGGGTTTCGCGTGTCTTCGACTCGTACTCGTCGCTGGCTTGTTCGTCTCGTAGCCGTGGATCTTCTTGTGGCGCGAATCGGAGCTTATGTGCGACTCTCCCGGATGCTCAAACGTGCCGAACGTAGCGACGAGTTCGGCGCGTACGGAAGACGCATCGTACTAGTCCGGCCGGAAGGTGCTGTGTATTTGCTTCCGTGCGACTCGATTCGGCGTTTACGGATCCGGCTCGGGCGGGGAACAGGAGCTGGATTGGGTAAGTACGGCTCGCTCGGAATCTGGGCTGTTATGCGCATAGTACTTGTTCGTTCGGACGGGTGTTCGAGTCGGTCGGAAAACACGCGTTCGGCTGGTATTTTTTCCGGACGAATACTGTTAGGTGTGCTTCCGGCCGACATCGGAATCGACTCCTTAGTGTTTCCCAGCAGCTCTGAAGACACCTAAAGTCCAGGTATCACCATACTCAAACACCACCTGGCCAATCTTGATCCTGCCTTCTATGGCCCAATAATTACATATGGTCTAAGTCCCTTTAGCTTGGCCACCTGCTGTCCATGACCTTCATATGGTCCACTCCAGCAGCACCTTTGACTCCAAGCTGTCATATCATGCTCTCACGCTGTCATCTGATTAGATCAAGTGAAGCATGCAATATCATTCTCTATCCCTTCGTGACTATCACAAAACAGGTAAGCTCTGCAGAAAGTACACTGTGATCTCCTATCCTGAGCTCCTCATCACCAACTCCTATGATTGTGTTCAAACCACTTTAGCAGAAAATGGGAGCATGGACTGGATTTTTATTGACCACATTGTCATAAAGCACAAAATAAGGCTAATATCCAGACTCATGAGAACACACCTCAATTGTAAGCACCCTTAAAGTGATGAACAGTTGCACACACTGCCCTCTCCCAATGGCAGGCAAAGTGTGCTTCCTTTCTCTCTGAAACATTATCAGTGCTCCCAATCTTCGGGATCTTCGGAGTGGCATACCTCAGAACCTCAGAAACCCTCCTCTCACAACACTAAGGCTAGCAGTGGTACTCAGGGACTGAAAGGTGGGTGTATGCTCCTCTTTCAGTATGCAGAAAGACCTGCAGAGGACATAAACACATCTCGAGCGTGACTTTGTGCCCTCTTGAGTTGGAAGCACAATATATAATGGGACCTAGTCTTATGTATTGCATCCGGCCTGGGGGGGTGGTAGGGGGATGCCCTGCACTCGACCACGGTGGCAGAGCTATCCTTATTTTATTGGACCTGTTGGTGGCCTTCGATACGGTCCCACATGACAAGCTCCAGGAGAGGATGAGCGATCTTGGTATAGGCGGATCTGCGCTCGCATGGCTGGCTTCCTTTCTTGAGGATAGAAGCAAGGAAATTTGAGCACCTCCTTTTGCTTCCCCCATGCCCAGCCTGAAAGTGGGGGTCCCTCAGGGCTCTGTTCTGAGCCCCAATCTCTTCAATCTATATATGTCGCCCCTCGCTTTTCTGGCAGAAGTTTGTGTGGCCAAAATAATATCATATGCCGATGATACGCAGCTGATTTTCACTTGTGAGAAGGGAGCTGATTTTGATGGTGAGAGGATCAGATCATGCCTCACTATGGTGTTTAATTGGCTTAATAGGAACCAACTGAAATGTAATTCCGAGAAATCGGAAACTGTCTTCTTCGGCTCTCCATCCGTGGAGGACTGGAGACAGTGGTGGCCTGAGGAGATGTCTCCGCCTCTCTCTGCTCAATCCACGCTAAAAAATCTCGGCATCTATATTGACAGCGCTCTCTCAATGAGACCTCAAGTCCAGTCCATAGTGGGCATCTGCTATGGCATGCTATGTATGTTGAGATAGTTACTCGACACCAGGAAAACCGTGGTCCCAGGCTCTGGTTACTTCTAGAATGGACTATGCAAACATTCTGTACCTACACTTCCAGGTTATCTCCTCCAGTGCCTCCAAGTGGTTCAAAATGCAGCGGCCGGACTGGTCCTTAGGCTTAAGCCCATGACTCACATGCCACCTCACCTTAAGGCATTACTCTGGCTCCCTCTGAGTAAAAGGATCAAGTTTAAGGCCCTGGTATTGTTCTTTAAAGCCCTTCATGGTAGGGGGCACCGGCTACCTCAGGGCAAGAGTCAGCCACTACTTGCCTGCCAGATCCCTGAGGTCAACCTCCATGGGCCTGGCCTGCGTCCCCAGAATACGCCTAGCTCGGGCTGGGGGCAGATCTTTCAGGCTCTGGGAGCTCAAGCGTGGTACAAACTCCCGGGTTCTCTCAGATCTATGGCTGACCTGGCAGTTTTTATGAAATCTCTTAAAACTTAGGGGCACATGCATCAAACCATTTTGTGATCGCAAACAGTGCGATTCGCAAAAATTGGCCGTTTGCGATCGCAAAACGGCCTTATCTGATGCATGTACCTTTTTGGCAATTCGCAATTTAGGCAATCGCAATATATTGCGATTCTCTAAATTGCGAATGCAAATAGGGAATCGCAATTTGCGATTCCCTAATGCAGATGCAAGAAGCCTTTCCTAAATACGAACCGTGCATTTAGGAAAAGGTAATTATCATCAATTTCATGTTGATGGTAATATGTGCATACTTTGAAAAATGCATTTTTCAAAGTGCCATGTAGCGCACACATGCCCTTAGGGCATGTTTTCGCTTTACATGTGCACACTTGCATTTGTTTTTGGGGTGCTTCAGGGGGGCCTTAGGCCCCCAGGCACTCATGGCTTTCATGTGCAATTTGCGATTAGCCAATTTGGTAATCGCAATTTGCTAATGCATTACCATTCATTCTTATGGGCCTGTAGACCCATAGGAATGAATGGAGTCCCATTACCTAATAGCGATTCGCTATTTACAGAATCGCTATTAGGTAATGTTAAGGAATCGCAAATTTGTTTGCGATTCCTACATGCATAGGCATTTGCGATTACCAAATAGCGATTCCTTAAAAATCTCTATTTAGTAATCGCAAATTCAGATGTTGATGCATGTGCCCCTTGGTTCTTCCAGTGCTAGGTGTGGTTGTCAGGTCTGTTAGTTCAAGACTATTAGCGCCTGGACACTCTTGCTGAGTAGCCGTGCGCTCTACAAATATGCTTCATTCACTTGGCACAGTGCAGTATTTATAATATGGATGCAGTTGCCATCTAGAAATACCTGAGCTGGCTAAACAAGCTCGGATTCATCAAGATATCACTTGGCACAGTGTAGGGGCTGGTGCAGTATATATAATATGGATGCAGTTGCCATCTAGAAATAACTGAGCTGGCTAAACAAGCTCGGATTCATCAAGATAGAGTACCATATTTTATGTGTTTGCCTAGGTTCCATCCAACTCAACGAGCCATCTTTTGTTCTGCTCTCAGCAATATGTTAATACTGTTTTTATTGTAACCCCTACATCTTGATGCCAGCCACCTTGTTACTGTTGCTAAAACTAAGATATGTTAATAATGAAGTAACTGATGATGTCATATGTGATGGCATCACAAATGTGATAGATTGCATCCTTGTCTATGACACTGGTGATGACAACAATAATATTTGTCATGATGTGTGTTTTTAATGGAAGAGTGAACACGCTGTGTAAAACTAATGGACTGATTTAATGTTTGGTGGACAGGGTACTCCACCACAAATGTCATGGAGTACCCTGTCCACCAAACCCTCGGTCCACCACCTTTACGTCGACGGAGCACCCGTTAGCTCTGCAGACGGAAACCTGCCTCTCACAGTCCGACAGATGAGGGACTATCAGATGAAGGGCATTATACCACCGGCCTTATTTAGGGTGGACGGTGTAATGTCCTGTTTTGCCTCCCCCTCATCCTCAGGTACAGATGAAAACAATAATGACGCCCAAACCCTGCAAGAAAACTTGCACTATGTGAAAATCATTAGGGGCATATTAGCAAGACCGGCGATAAAATTATCGTCGTTTTAGCGGCAGGAAACTGCCGCTAAAGCAGCGATAATGGACTTGCTAATATGCGTTATAGAATTCAATAGAAGCCCAGGTTAGATGTCCTGCACATCTAACCTGGGCTTCTATTGAATTCCACTAACGCATATTAGCAAGCCCATTATCGCCGCTTTAGCGGCAGTTTCCTGCCGCTAAAGCGGCGATAATTTTATCGCCTGTCTTGCTAATATGCCCCTTAGTTTTTTAGAAACATACTAACACTTTGGAAGTTTTTTTCTGAAAAAAAAAAAAATGTTTGGTGAACTGCTGTCAAAACCGGCAGCAGCCATCCTCCAAACTTTTTGTGCCTTGAAGGGAACAGCTGTGACGGCAGATCCTTTAATGGTATAGAGATGACTGCTGGGCCGGCGGTGTTCTCTATATTTAATGGTCAGAGTACCATCGGGATGGTGGAAGTAATGTCCTCCGCCATCCTGATGGATGGTACTACATCCATCAAAGTTGAACTCAAACTCTAAGTCCCACTTGGGGCATATTATCAAGAACGGCGTTAAAATTATCGCCGGTTTAGCGGCAGAAAACTGCCGCTAAAGCGGCGATAATGGGCTTGATAATATGCCCTGGAGAATTCCAATAGAAGCCCATGTTCACACCAGAACATGGACTTCTATTGAATTCTCAAGGGCATATTATCAAGCCCATTATCGCCGCTTTAGCGGCAGTTTTCTGCCGCTAAACTGGCGATAATTTTTAACGCCGTTCTTGATAATATGCCCCACTTAACCGTTAAAGTATGCGCCTGATTTAGAGTTTATGGGACGGGTTACTCGAACATTATTAAAAATGCATCTGGATTGGGGTTGGCTGATTTTTACCAGCCTGCCCAATGTCTATCTGTGAAATCCCTAAAGAAGAGAGAGGGGTCCAACACCCAAAGGGACAGGACACCACTCAGACACTAAGTCTAAAATAAACTCCCTTTGGGTTAGTTATTCAACATTACTCTCAACCTTTCATGCCACAAACAACATATACTTATCACCAGATGCCAAAACTCACCATTAATTGCAAAAAAAAATTTATTTATTAAGTTGGTTACAAAAGTTTGCATTCATCTATTTCATTAATACAAATTTAATTAAAATACATTAAAAAGACCACATCACTACTATACAGATAAAATCAAATATAGCACACAAATAGCTCAATATATATATATCCAAACATAATTCTATTACAATTCATTAATGTATCATTTCATAAATCATCCACAAAAATTGCTAAGCGCCCTCTAAAATCCAGTGCATCCAGTGAAAAAACAAAAACCAGGGCCGGCTTTAGCGCTGGTGGCGCCCAGTGCGTCAATCACTTTTGAACCCCATGACCCATGACAGCCTCCTCGGATTCTCTGATGACCACTGGGCAAAAGTGCCCCTCATCTCTTCAATCATAAAATTGCTAAACACAGCGCCCCCCCCTGAGGTCAGCGCCCAGTGCGGCCGCACCAGTCACACTGCCCTAAAGCCGGCCCTGCCAAAAACAGTGCTTTGCCACGGAATGCTCTAAAACTAGTGAAAGTATATGAAACAGACAGTGTCCACAGATTACTTGGCCACAGAATTGGTCCTCAATTAATTCTGTTCTGTGGTAGATGAAAGTCCTTGTCAGAGCTAAAGGCTGTATTAACCACCATTATAAGGTATCCGGCCATTGGCGCTGTTGGCAAAAACCTGCACTATCTCCCTGGTGTCATATGCGGATGACACGCAGCTGGTCCTTTCCTGCACCAAGGACCCTAGCCAGGATGCTTCAAAATTCCAGGAGGACTTGTCCGCTATAGCGGGTTGGATTGAGGCGAACTGTCTCCAGCTGAATTCCACAAAAACGGAGATCCTTTTACTAGGCAAAGACTCTCATCTTTGGGGCAACAAATGGTGGCCGTCAGAGCTGGGTACTCCTCCTGTGCCAAAAACCGCTGTAAAAAACCTCAGCATCCGGGTCGACAGTGCTCTTTCTTTTGAGGAGCACGCCAAGTCTGTGGCAGGGACGTGCTTCGGCATATTGCGCGGCCTCAAACCCATTCTGGGTCTGTTTGACCCCCATACTCGCAAGATGGTTGTTCAAGCCATGATTTTGGCCAGGCGGGATTACTGCAATAGTCTACTACTCGGTTCTAATAAATGCATGATAAATAGGCTCCAGCGCACCATGAACGCGGCAGCACGAACACTGTTTGCTCTGCCGAAGTATAGCTCTGTTTCAGGTGTGCTGCGCCGCCTCCACTGGTTGCCCATGGAGCAGAGAATACAGTTCAAAGCGCTCTGTATCACTCATAAAATACTGGCGGGCTCAGGCCCGGTGATTCTCAGTGACCTATGCCATCACTACACTCCGACTCGTGCTCTCCGCTCTGCTAATCTTCATCTGGTGCAGGTGCAGCGGTTCCGCAGATCCAGAGCCGGAGGATCTCGTTTAAGGTGCTCGCACCGACTCTTTGGGACTCTCTGCCACCCTCTATCAGGAACATTTCTAATCTCTTGTCCTTTAGAAAGGCAGTTAAGACCTGGCTGTTTCAGTGAACAGGTAGCCTCTGCCGCACCCTTTCCTCTGACAATTAGCGCTGGGACGTCCCTTTGCTGGGACAGCCATGCGCTCTACAAGTCCCATAACATAAGAATGTATGATGACACTTACACTCGCTACAAAGTGAAATCATATATACTCACCCCGAAGGTTGGAATAATGTGGAGAAATGATCCATGTAAAATATCCTGTCTCTAGGATTAAATCTAAGTGAATAATGATAAATGCATATCCGTGGGTTCTGATGTGCCACTTACTCTGAGACCTACATTCATATTTGTTTATTTGAAATACAACTAAAAGTAGTCATGTAATGCTTGTGTGAACAAGCTTCTTTCTAATAAGAGTATCTTAAACTTTTCTAAAATTAGAGGTATTAACTTGTTTTATATTCCCTAAACATTTGCTGTGTTTCGTAAGCACCATATTAGTTAAATATACCTTATGGTATTTAAACAGTGTAGGAGAGCATTTTAACGCGTAGATAATGAGACGGTCCTTTAGTTAATCAGGATATGAGAATGAAGGTTGGACTCTAGAGGAGCAACTGAGTGACTATTAATGATTTGGTAGCTCAGAGAAAAAACATAAACCAAACTTTGTTCAACAACATAGTATAACATAAAATGAGAGGGTAGGGGAAATGTGGTTAACTAGCATGACAGTTTATCTTCCACGCCTAGTGAGGGGTTTCAAATGTGTAATTTTGGGCAAATCACTTTACCTTCAGCCCCTCAAATTGTATATTTGTGGGTGATATAAAAAGAGATGAGCTGTCTTTTATTGCCCCAATTGCATCTGTGCCAGCCCCCTCCCATCGCACCCTGCCATCTGTAAATCACCAGTCTCCATCCATGCACTACCCTGTTTTACATACAGCATCTCTTGTCTGAGATGCCCCTGCTGCAATTCACTTTGAAGTGCTGTGTTTCTCTTTGGGTTGTGCAGTATCAAATGCCTAAAATTAGCAAGCAGAGTATAAAGGGATATCCTCTGAAAATAATGTGGGACTTTAAGAATGAAAAAGCTGAAAAAATAAATATATGTGTGAAGATAATGGACAATGTATGGCAGTAATACACTGGATCTGCCCATTAGGTCACTAAAATTGCCTTGTGGATCTGTCCTTGCATCTCAATTGGGAGATTTTTACAATATATTTTCTGAAGAACTCCAATAAGTTACTATAATGATATCCTTTATTTAAAGCAACTTGGGGGGTGATTTACAAAGATTTTATGCCACGTTTGAATCACAAAAGTGACGCAAATAGGCACTAATTAATTTTTTTCAGATTTACTTTCCAGCGCTAAACTTGTTTAGCGCTGGAAATAACATGAAAGTTACGCATAGCGCTGCTTTGCATCACTTAGTGCCAAGGGGGCGTACTAGGGGTGGAGCATGGGCGTCCCCATGCAACCACCCAAGGTTTCTGACGCTAAACCCAATTTTCTAAACAAAGTAGACAGGGTTTAGCATCAGAAAACTGCGCCCATTGCTTTCATTTCTCATTCCTTTTCTGACTTTGTACGTATGCTGCACTTTACAGCACACATACAAAGTTAGAAAAGGGTTTAAGTTAGTCTAAGCATAGTATTTTGTACTGGAATCCTTCCAGTACAAAACCTATGTTAGACTCACAGAGACACCCTTGCACCAGTCGCGGCTCCTGGAGGGAGTGCTGCGGGGCGGGGCAGGGGAGGGGCAGGGTGGGGGGTAGTAAACTCCGGCATACGGCCGAACGGAGGTAAGTACATAAATAAATAAATAAAACGAATTACATTGTGCGCGTCGCATCGCGTTGCAGCGCGCGCAATGTAATTAGTTTTATTTATTTATTTATGTACTTACCTCCGTTCGGCCGTATGCCGGAGTTTACTACCCCCCCCGCCCCGCCCCACCGCCCTGCAGCACTCCCTCCAGGAGCAGCGACTGCCTTGCACTATGGCTCAAAGGTGTCTCAGTTGCGCACAGCAGCTGATTTCAGCGTCGGCGCTAAGGAGAGGGGAGGAGAGCGCCTTATTTCAGTTAATTTGGCGCTCTCCTGCTCTCTCCTTCTCATGCAGCACAGCATTTATGGCTGCTGTACTGTGCTACATGAGAACTTAGTAAATCTGGCCCTTGGTTTGCTTTTCACATTGCCTGCAATATTAGCTCTCACCCTAGACCCAGGCGGCTGTAAATAAAGAATGGCTGAGGATTTAGAGGAGCAAAGAGCGAGGAGCTAGAAGGACGGAGCAAGGAGCAAGGAGCTAGAAAGACGGAGCAAGGAGCGAGGAGCTAGAAGTGGAGGCAGCTGAGGAAGCGGTGGTGTTTGCATCTGTGCCTTGTCGCGCTGCCTGTGCCGGGCAGTTTCTGTGCGCGCTGGGCCATCTCTGTGCTGTGGACTGTGGCCCGAGGCCATTTGGAGTCCGGGTCTCGTGGGCTGCATCCAGTCCCAGGTTTTGGGGGCTGGAGCGGACCGGAGCGCGGAGTGGACCACAAAGCACATTGTTTTTGCGGCCGCCTCCTGCTGGCCGCCAGCCATGCCCGCCAGCAGCACCCCCTGTCTGCCTGTTTGCCTGCTTTCAGCTCCCCCGCATCCTCTCAACAGCCCGCACTCCCCTAGAGGAATAGTAGGGCTGGCTGCGACAAGAGGCAAGCACCCGACAAACCCCAGAGGCCTGAAGGCAGGAACGAGGCACAACCACAATTAGTTCATCGCTGGAGCACGGGAATCTGAGCACGGTGAGAAATCTCCCTCTGCAGCGACAGCCTGCTCCACCCATCCACATCATTTCTTTGTCACCAGTCCCTAGCCTTAGTTTCAGTACTAGCACTAGTAGCTGCACCTAGTTCCAGCAAGCTCTGTACAGGAGTAAATACTGCAATCCAAATTTAGCAACTGCAGGTTGCACCACTCAACAGTATAGTCCAAGTATATCACATATGTAAAATGTCCATCCTGTATTTTGAAAAAATGAAATCTTTATTCTTCTTCACATATGGTAAAAGAAACGTATCGTAGACAGCCACAACAGCCAACGCGTTTCGTTCTTATCACAAGAACTTCATCAGGGCTGTAAAACAACATACAAATATACATTACTCTCTATAATACAAATTGATAAATTTATACTTTATAAAATGCAAAAAATAAAACATATAATAAAAACATACTAAGGAATTCACCCAGACCCAATTTTGTCAGGGCTCCTATCCAAGAGTCCCACAACCTCACAGATTAAAACATATTGATTATAAAAGAAAAAGACGAGAAAGAGGAGCTTGCAACAGTTGCTTATATTATTTTTCCTTGGCATAGTCCCAGAATCTAAATATCCATTTATCTTAATATATGTTTACCATTAGGCTAACACTAATCATAGGTAGCCAAATGTAAACATATGGACACTGTAGTCCTATTTAGTACTCAACCAGAGTCAACAAAGTGGTATATTCCTTTGTGTACCTGCTAAGCCCGAACCCGACCAATATTACGTTCTGTAACAATAAACAGCAATCTAAAATTATTATTTTTATAAATAAAATGTTATAGCACCTACCAAGTATATTTACTGGTTTCAATAGGTTAACCAAACAGTTGAATACCAAGTCCTCAGATATAGTCAGCTCGGCATTAACAGTAGACCACCGAATTCTCAATTGTATTGTGGAATGCTGCAGGATATGACTAAGCGTGAGTCATATTATACCTGCAATGATCATAAAGCACGAAGATTCAGAAAATAGATGTCAAACCAAGCATACACATTCTCAAAACTGAGAATATGCATTATAAGCAAATACTCGCTTACCTACTAGCTGCTCTCAAAACGACCCAGAATCCGGTGCGGAAATTCAAATATAAAGGCTGATGTGCCTGCAATGTAAATAACAAAGAAATAAGAGACCAACTAAACTATGAAGTGAAATCGAAAATATTTGTTATTCCAAGTAAGTACCACAATTAACAGCAATTTATCATTTAGAGCAGAATAACAATATCATGTACGACATATCCTGCAGCATTCCACAATACAATTGAGAATTCGGTGGTCTACTGTTAATGCCGAGCTGACTATATCTGAGGACTTGGTATTCAACTGTTTGGTTAACCTATTGAAACCAGTAAATATACTTGGTAGGTGCTATAACATTTTATTTATAAAAATAATAATTTTAGATTGCTGTTTATTGTTACAGAACGTAATATTGGTCGGGTTCGGGCTTAGCAGGTACACAAAGGAATATACCACTTTGTTGACTCTGGTTGAGTACTAAATAGGACTACAGTGTCCATATGTTTACATTTGGCTACCTATGATTAGTGTTAGCCTAATGGTAAACATATATTAAGATAAATGGATATTTAGATTCTGGGACTATGCCAAGGAAAAATAATATAAGCAACTGTTGCAAGCTCCTCTTTCTCGTCTTTTTCTTTTATAATCAATATGTTTTAATCTGTGAGGTTGTGGGACTCTTGGATAGGAGCCCTGACAAAATTGGGTCTGGGTGAATTCCTTAGTATGTTTTTATTATATGTTTTATTTTTGCATTTTATAAAGTATAAATTTATCAATTTGTATTATAGAGAGTAATGTATATTTGTATGTTGTTTTACAGCCCTGATGAAGTTCTTGTGATAAGAACGAAACGCGTTGGCTGTTGTGGCTGTCTACGATACGTTTCTTTTACCATATGTGAAGAAGAATAAAGATTTCATTTTTCAAAATACAGGATGGACATTTTACATATGTGATATACTTGGACTATACTGTTGAGTGGTGCAACCTGCAGTTGCTAAATTTGTATTTTAGTTTTCTTAACCGCCTCTAAAGGAACGGCAGGGGCAGTGGAGTTGCACACATTATGAGTATAAGGCTCAGTGCTGGATATTAATTACTGTTAGGAAGATATAGGGTGGATGGTGCATCACAAAAACCGGGGAGTTTTTGTATAGGTTTGCTGTTTCTTGTTTCTTTAGAAATACTGCAATCCACCCTCGAGTCCCCTCATCCCCAGTCTCTAGTACTCAGCCTTTGGCACGACTGGGTGGGGCGAGGGTAACTGTGCAGCTGCGGTTGGTGACCCACGGAAGCGGCCAGCATCAGGCAGGTGTGATTTGTGCTCACCACATTAGAGGATTAGAAGATTTAGAGATCAAAGAAACTTCCACAAGAGCTCCAAGGAAGAGAAAGAAAAAAAAAGCAAAGTAACAAAAGCAAACCAACAACATCAAGGACACATTAAGATTACATAATGAACGGGAAACAAAACCGGACAAAACAACAGGGGATTAAAGTCATCAGGATCGCCATAGAGAGCAAACCTCAGACAGCTCTGGAGGTAGTGTGGGTCACCCCAACCACCGAAGGACATAGGCATAAAACAACTTGAGCCACCTCTCCGCTCTTGGCATACTCTGCCTCCCATACTTAATCCCGCCCATTCTATAACTGCCGTAAATCCGGCTGAATTACCCAAAAAGATATGCGCTCTGGCAGAACACAAGAGCCGGTGGTGACGGTACCGGCTCACAAAAAGTGGAAGAGGAGGGCAGACCACCAGGAACCGACTGCTATATCAGGTCAGATACTAGATCTAACACCAACTACACCTACATTAGATCTGAAACCAGCCTTCGAGGCCCTATCGCTATTCTCTCACAACCAAAAATCACCTCCAAATTCACCTTTCTCAAGAATGCAGGGTCAGCCATCTTCTCCGGTAATTCAAATAAAAAGGGCCCACCCATCCCGCTGAGCCCTATAAAAACCATACGCAAGGGGGGCTCAAACTCAGCCTTTCCTCAGCTGGAAAAAACACCACCAGGAGCAGCAGGAACAAGCAAATCCCTGGGTCACCGGAGCTGCCTAGGGAGCCGTTACAAAAGGAAGGGGCTCTAGCCCCTCTTGCCGCCCTGAATAGGGCGGGGGTTCAGACGGCCTCTTTTGGCACCGAACAGCGGGGTAAAGCAGGACTATCATGAAAGGACAAAGAAAATACTGAGAGATGCGCCAGCGTCGCAGCCCCAAAACAAAAGACGGAAGGGGAACTATTGCAACCCTTGCTCAATTCGTCACTGGACAGGGAAGATCTGTCCCACCTGATCTCTCAGATTGAGGCAGAAGAGAGGAAGTGGGCTGCTCCTGGAGACAGAGCATGCTCCGCATTATGGAAAATGGATCAAACAGAGGGTACATCATTACCCGTGGATGCTCTAGAATGCAAACACCCACAGGCATATGGACAAAACCAACTGGCTCCTCCCAAGGAAGACTCCCAAAATATCTCAAAAAGACTTATCCTACCTCCGCTCAAAGGAATGGGAGATTATGCTGTCAAAAGCCCCAAAAAACTCAAGTCCCACAACAACAACTTCAAAAGAGAAAGTCAAAGGACAACAAGACTCAACCTGGGCTACAGCTCTCGCCATTCTGCAGAGATCGGTGGATGCAATGCCCTTTCAAGCTAATAAAATGGACATACAGATCAGCCTTTTAAACACCTTGGCTCTGTATGTAGCCAGTATCGACGAAAAGATCACAAATTTAAATAATCTTATAAAACGAGGCCAGGTTGACACTGATAACTTCAGTCAAACATGCAATTGTACTCCAGTCCTAGACAAACTAAGCTCACTCCTGGAGGTGATGACAAAGCTAATGGGGGAGCCGAAAGAACTAACCAATGGAAAGCCCAAAGGTTTCGGTGAATGGGTAGTGGAAGCTGAGGAGGAAATTGATAAAGACCTCCCTTCTGGTTATATAGACGAGACAAAAGCAAAAGGGGCAATTAAAGCTGGACATTCGCAAAATTTGGCTAAAACAGACAGCAATCCTGATACATAGTGCCTCCCTGCCTCCACTGCCTTCACTGCAGTCACAAGCCCTGGGGAAAATCCCCCGCCCCTCCCCAGCCGCTCCGGATAGGGTACATCGACTAGACAAAGAAAAGCCCGCATGCAAACGAACTAAAAGAAGGAAGGGTAGGAATAAAAATCTAACTAGAAACCACAACCTAACGCCCTACCCCCTCTTCCAAACCAAGAAAAGCTCAGTCCACACTACCCCCCTCCAGGAAAAACTACAGCTCAGTGACTGGACAGGGGCACCCACAGAATTTGGCCAAACCCCTGAATTAATTCCCAAAACTCAAAAGACTAACAATACGGAATCTATCAAAGAAAATATTCCCATAGATGTTGACTCAGCCATGATACCACATAGGGACCACGTTGAAAATCATGCAAAACAGGCAAACCATGCAAAACTATGAAGCAAGATAGGGCCACGGCAGACCAGGACACCTTGTGTGTGGGGGGGGGGGGTGTTAGCCTCTGGCCGAATCCCCTGGCTCCAAACTGGAGCACGCCCACCAAACATGGGAAAAAGACCTGCATGGAGCAATCGGACCTCACAAGCGCCATGCAAAATGCCATTGGCTCAGCCGCACCGAGTGAAAAAGATCCCACCAATCTGCTCCCTGGAACTGCCAGACCGAGTCTGGCCCCCAATCCCCATGAAGGGGGCCTATCTGCGCTTTTCAGTAATCAGCCCAGCGAAACAAGAGGGGCAACTGTCACCTTTCTCAGCTTTAGGGGAGCAGGTCAAGAAAAGCTCAACCCACTTGGACCATCCGAATATAAATAAACCTCCCTTGACCCCTTAATCTGGGAGACTGAAGATCCTGCTAGAGTACAAGACGGCTGCTCAGACGCAATGTTGCCACAAACTACCACCGCTTGCACACTATTCCACCCCGAATACAAGTCCAAAGGCGCATTTGATATTTTAAACCGTAGAAACATCCTGGAACTAATCAAAGCTACTGGTTCTTTGGGAGAAGTTACATCGCATGAGATTGTATCTATCATGTTCATCGCACCTGGGCCTGGCGAAGAAAACTAAACAACCAAGGTAACCTGGCGCACTTTGGATCTAGCCTCTAAAATAATGGGACACACTGACACCTTTAAACAGTGGGGGATTACCATCTCCCCCGTAAAGAAACCAGGATACCCATATATCCTAAAAAGTCTGAGGAATGCGGACAGACAAATAACTCTGCTCAGATTAACCTACTCTGTCCTGAGAGGCGCACTAGGAAAAACCTTGGCACCCCCACTCAAGCGAATGAAGGGTGATCTTAACAATTCAATTACAGGCCCTGAAAGGGGCAGAGAACTGGGAATGGCTCCCAGGGACTTGGTTGTTACGCTGACAAATCAGCCCCCAAAACGGACTTTCCGAACTGCCCCTTAAGATATGCTCCTGGAACATAAACGGGCTGACCAATAAACTAGGCGATCAGGAAGTTATATCCTATTTACACTCCTTTGACCTTATCATACTGCAAGAGACCTGGTCGCAGATTGCACACCAACTAGAGGGCTATACGAACCACTATGTCCCTGCAACTAAAAAACAGAAGCATGGCCGAAATAGTGGTGGCCTTGCAATTTATGTATCTATCACCAGCGCCATCCACTCCTGGGAACAATACAGCGATATCACAGGGATGCAAGTAGTGGGCATACCACTCAAAAACGCTAACTGCCAGACAAAGCAAATAACCTTGATAAATGTCTACATCCACCCAAACCCATGCACGAGGATAACTCTCTCAAAAAAATGGATCAGTATGATTCTAAATCTTAGATCAGAGAATGCCAGTATGGGCATCATACAACAGGGGACTTCACTATGTGGCTAATGTCGGAAATACCCGCAAATGAGATAATACGGCACAAGATGGCGTCTGAGAAACACCAACTCAAGATCGAACCGGGTGGCATAAGGAGGATAAGAAAGGAAGGGCACTCCAAGGAAACCTAGAACACCTTGGTTTGAGAGCCTTAAATGGACGATTCCCCCCTGACAAGCCACCAGGTTTTTCATATCAAACAAACACTGGGGCTTCTCTAATTAACTATACACTAGTCAGTCTTCCCCTACTGAACAATATTACCTCATTTGGCTTTGGCAAAAAGATGGTCAGTGACCATCGACCTAAAGAGCTCACCCTTAATATGATGTTGGACGAGTTTGATGCTGCAGCGGACTTAGTCCCAGAAAGTTACACAATCAACCTAAACGCATTAAGTGCACTACGAATTCCCTTCCAGGCCTGGCCATTGAAGCCAAAGGTCTACTAGTAAACGCTTACAATCAAGGGGAAGACCTAGTCTTGAGCTGGGCAATATTTACTGAAAAACTTGCAGGCCAGCACGCAAAACCAGTACCGGGAAAGTCAATAAATCGTAAAACTCAAAAGTTGCATGCTACCCAAAGAGGAGGAACCAGCCACCTGATAAGCATTGCCAAAAAAAGGTCTAATCAGCCGCGGAGAAGCCGTAAAAGGTCACCAACAGACCAAAAAATAATATGTAACCTAAGGGAAGCACAAAGTCATCTGCAGGTGGCGAAAAGAGAACATCAAAGGGAGACATGTAATTTTTCTGGACTAAACTACTTTATGACACCAGGTCAAATAACTCCGCAAACGTCTGGCGCACCATAAACGGACTGGGCTGCACTGTCCCTAAGGTGGCTTCCTCCAACATTTCGGAGCCAGTATGGTATCACTTCCTACACCATCATTTCAATAAACAATCTCAACTTTAACAACTCCTCACACAAAGCACAGAACTGGTGGCCAACAACCCCAAGGAACATCCCATAGCATGCTGTGACCAGGCCATACCTGGGTTCCACGTCAGTACTGTCCTAGTTCAGAAACAAGTTGCCAAAGGCCGGAGAGAGGGGCACCAGGACCAGGCAGCATACCATCGGCCATATATAAGGAAGACCCAACATTTTGGGCCACCAAGCTAGTCCCGCTCTTCTCAACCATCTTGGAGAAGAACTGCATCCCACCCCTATGGCGTGGCTCGAGTCTAACTCCAAACTTCAAGGGTGGGGGACAAGAAGATCCCCGGAAATTATTGCTTAATAGCTTTAATTGACAATGAAGCAACATACTTTGCTGGTGTGCTGCTGGACTCACTGCAAACATGGGCAGAGACATAAAATCATACCTCCAAACCAAACTGGGTACATGAAGCACACAGGGACAACTGTGAACCTACTTGCACTCTCTCTGATGATTGATCAGGCAGAACTTAAAAATCACCCTGTCTATATGGGCTTTATCGATTACCAATCTGCCTTCAATAGGGTCGACAGGGGAAAGTTGTGGCAGAAACTCGCTCAACTCAATATCCCAGACACCCTAATGATGGCCCTCCAGTTGCTGCATCACAACACTTGGGTCGGAATCAAAATCAGAGAGTGATTGCGCCTGTCACGGCCTATAATTACCACACAAGGCCTAAAACAAGGCTGCGTTCCAGCACCTACTCTATTTAATCTGTTTTTATCTGATCTTACTCCGGCCCTGAATAGAATCAACTTCCATTCACCCAAACTGGAAGATTTCACCTTTCAAACTTAATATATGCGGACGACCTGGTTCTCATCAGCAAAACAATGATCAAACTATAGCTTCTAGACGCCACCGCCGCATTTTCGATTAGGAATGGCCTGCTGATCAATAAAAAGAAAACCAAGATCCTTGCGGTTCGTGGTGCCAGTTCACAAAAGCTGGCATGGTCTCTAGAGCAAGAAAAATTAGGTGCAACCAGATCCCATAAATACTTAGGAGTCCATTTCAACGACAACGGCAGATACAGGAGCCAGATGAATGAAACAAAAAAGAAAGGCACCGCACTATTGTTCGCCCTCAGATCCTTGTACACTAAGCTCAAAGAATCCACACTCACTCCCTTCCTCCGGGTGGCCCAGGCAAAAATCCTCCCGACCCTAGCATATGGGAGTGAGGCACTCAAAGGGCAAGAGAGCAGGACACTTGACAAAATGCTCACGAAGATCTGCAGAACATTCTTCCAGCTCTCTTCCTACATTTCACCAGCTCAAATCAGACTGGAATTCGGCATTAGCAGGCAGGTCCTGGAACATAAAGCGGCCTTTGCAATAAGTTGCCACAAGCTCAGGGTCACAAAGGAGGGCACTTTGGCCCATAACCTATGGATTGAACTGGACACAAAAAATTGGTCATTGGGAAAGTCCAACTTATCATTTTGTTTTTTATTTTATTTTTGAAAATCAGGCAATACATAGTTACATGAGTTAATACTGTTACATTGTATTTATATTTACAGCAATAGTCACAGTAGGATACTTTGCATTAGACATTTCATATTTACATATTTATAGATTCTTTCCTATCCTCCTTTATTATTCATCCATAACATTAGGGGGTCCCATATCTTCATTCCTTTCCTCCTTGCTTTTTGTCCTTTACATTTATATAAGGAAATTTCCTGCCGACTAATATTCAGGAACCGGTGCAGCCATTGATGGTATGTAGAGGGCTCTCTATCTTTCCATGCAGTAGCTATCAGCAGACGCGCTACTGCTAATGTTATAAATACAAAGTCCTTCTGTGATGTATCAAGATTTGCCCTACTGTCGTAGCCTAGTAGCATCGTAACTGAAGTAATCTTTATTTGTTTATTCATTGTCTGTAACCAGAGGTCCTCAATACCACTTTTTAAAGATGCCAACTTCGTACAGGAGTAGAATATGTGTATAATATCCACCGGTCCGCTTTGGCATCTCGGGCATTTATCCGTCTCCCTCTTCCCCCAGCTGAAAAGTTTAGCTGGTGTGTAGTACAAATGATACAGGGTTTTATGCTGTTGAGCTTTTAGGTTGGCTGACAAAAGGATCTTTATCCCTAGTTCAAGTGCCATGTCCAAATCAACCTCCCCGTCACCCGTCTTTTCTACCCATTTTGATTCAGTTTTATCCATATCATCTGGGAGAGTCTTCAATAGTTCCTGATAATAATCTCTAATCCTACTATCCTGACATTTCATAATTCCCAGTATTGGAGTTTCCTCCAAATTGATAGAGCCCTTGGGGAGGCTTCTCATACAGCTCTGTACCTGCATATACTTAAAGTGCGAGTTCTTATTGACACCAAACCTCTGAGCGAGTTCTGAAAATGTCGAATATTCATTGTTGTGTTATAGATCTGCCACCCACTCTATCCCCGCCCGTTCCAGTTTCTAGCCATGCCATCATATAATGCTTGCGGTAGCAGATCTGAATACCATAGCAAGGTAAATTTGTTATATCTGGAGATGTTGAAGAGCTTATTTATCTTTTTCCATACCTTCCATGCCCCTTTGACACACTTAAAGCGTGTTTTTTATGGTAACTTGGTTCCAGTTGCCTTAAAAAGAGCCCTTCTGCATCCTTCCCAATAGCCAACTGATAGATTGTGGGTAAACTCAGGATCTCATCTCTACTTTGGCCTGGAAGGAGTAAAATACCCATCTGGTGGAGGGCAGTGGCCCAATAATACAGTAAAATATGGGGGCTCCCCAACCACCGCGCTCTCTTGGTAATGTCAGATACTTCAGTGCACGACGTGTCTTCTGGTAACCCCAAATAAAATTGGTAAACATGGCGTTGATTTTATTTATTTTACTTTCTGCTAGTTCCAGTGGTATTGCTCGGAGTAGATATAGTATCTTTGGGAATATTTTCATTTTTATTACATTTATTCTGCCTATTATTGTGAGATGCAGTTTATCCAGCCGCTTAAGTTCCCCATTTATTTTTACCATAACCGGATCAATATTAGCCGCCCAAAGGCTATCCATACAAGATGGTATATTAACTCCTAAATAAGTAGCCACCTCGCATTCGCGGGGATCTTGTAGCTGGCACTGGGAAGAGCATATCATTTGAGTTTTGCCCTTATTTAAAAGGTATCCAGATTTCCTCCCAAACTCCTCTGCCATAATTTCTATTTCCCTAATTGCCAACTGCGGTTCTGGCATGACTATTGCAATGTCGTCCGCGTATGCAAGGATCTTAGTTTCATAGCCTTTAGTGATTACGGGTTTAATTGCTTGATTATTTAGGATTTGATTGATAAATGGGTCGAGATAGATAGCAAATAAGATGGGGGAACAGGGGCAGCCTTGCCGCGTCCCTCTAGCAATGTCAATCCTCCCTGAAGTATTACCCATTATTTGTAGCTGCGCGTGAGGTTTGTAATACATAGCTTGGATAGCTCTCACAAATCCTGGACCAAGCCCTCTCTCTACCAGAGTACCCCACAGGAATTGCCAAGATACCCGGTCAAAGGCTTTCTCCGCGTCCAGGAGGACCACAGCCAGCTCTCTAGATTCTGCTTCTGCTATATCGAGTAGTGTGATGACTCGCCCGGTGTGGTCTGTGGTCCCCCTGCCAGGGACAAAGCCATATTGCCAAGGTGATATCAATGCCACTATGATCTTTTGCAGTCGCTTGGCTATTATCTTTGAGTATAGCTTAGCATCCGAGTTCATAAGCGATATCGGGCGATATGAAGTTGGTAGTTCTGCTGATTTACCCTTTTTTGGAAATACTACCACGTCCGTACCTTGCCATGATGAGGGCGGGATCCCGCTGTATTGTATACCCAAGAACAGGTTGTGCATAATTGGGAGAATCTCGTGCGAGAGTATTTTGTACACTTCTACTGGTATTTTATCCGGGCCTGCTGCTTTCCCGGCAGAGAGGGACCCTAGCGAATCCTGGACCTCTTCCATGGTAATTTCTCGGTCTAGTTCCTGAGCTGTATCTTCGTCTACTCTTGGTAATATGGGGCTTCTGGCGTCAGGGTCTATCTGACTTGTTTCAGGAGCGTCAGCTTGATACAGCCTTCTGTAAAATTCCTCAAACACCTCCATAACCTTTTCCGGGCCCGTCACTAATTGATCCCTGCTATTCTTAATTTTTAAGATATTATTCCTAGCGCTTTTTTGCCTCGTTCTCAGTGCTAATAACCTCCCTGTTGTCTCGCCGTATTCATATATTTCCCCCGATAGGCTTGGAACATTTGGGCCACCCTTTCCTGGGAAAAGCTATTAATTTCCGCCTTTACTAGAGCTAGCTTTGTCATATGCTCCCTAACTACGTCTTCCTGATCTCCCTTGATTATTAATTTGACATGCTCTGCCTCCAGTTCCGCCAACTTCCCTATTAATTGATCAACCTCTGCCTTTCGTTGTTTCTGATATCGGCCTAAAAAACCAATAACTTCTCCCCTCAGAGCAGCTTTAAAAGTGTCCCATACTATCCCCCAAGTAGTGCTATACCTATTGCTATTAAAAAATTCCGTAGTCCATTGCTTAATATGGGCACAGAATTCCTCATCAGCAAGTAGCTTTTTGTCGAATGACCAAGTGCTCTGTTTGTAAGTGCCACACAATCCCATTATCTCCAACACCAAAGGGTTGTGGTCCGAAAAGAGTTGTGGTAGTTTTTTAATTTCCAGCTTATCCACCACTTTACATGAGGCTAAAAAGTAGTCCAATCGTACAAATTTCCTATGGGGGTGAGAGTAGTAAGTATATCCAGGGTCATTTGAAGTTTTTCTACCCATACATAAACCAGTCCATGGCTTGCTTTAAAGGCATTAATTGCCCTATATACTTTGGGTTTCCTCCCTTCATATTTCTGGGTCTGAGTTTGGGCTTTTGTCACCTCTAGATGTATGTTGAAATCACCACACACTATCAGTGGCTCTAGCCAGGAGGCAAGTTCGACTTCAAGTTCTTCCCAGATATTAGGGTTGTCTTGGTTAGACCCATATATATTCACCACTGTCACCCCCGTAGGTAACCCCACGATTGCCCATCGCCCCCACTTATCCGCTACTGTTCGCATAGCCATACCAATACATTGCTTAATATATATAGCAACTCCTCTAATCATAGTAGTTTGGGAGGAGCATATCGCCAAATTATAGCCCCTAAGCTCAAGAGTGTTTTTATTGCTCCAAGGTATAGGTGTCTCCTGCAAGCAGATTACATCAGCATTAATAGTTTTAAGTATTTCAAAGACCCTATCTCTCTTCTTTTTATCATTTAGGCCACCCACGTTAGCTGAACATATCTTAAATCTATCCATAATGTCCTGCAGTTTTCCTCATTATTGGCCATTGCTTATCACGAATATATGACAGAATATCGACGGACAGAAAATCGACCTGCAAAAATATCGACACAGAAATATAGAAGTCAAAAATATCGAAGTCCAATCTACATAAAGGTAAGTACAAAAATATCAGAAAAAATATAAAGTTGTCAAAAATATCGAAGTTAAAAATATCTTTTTTTTAATGTTTAAATAATAATGTAAAATTAAGTAAATAATACATATAATTAAAAGAAATATAGTTAAAAATATTAAAAGATATTTAAAAATAATAACTAATACATTAAATGTTAAGATAAATTAAACATATACATATAAATTAATATATATACTTACTCCACATAGTGCAACAGTAGAGAAAGCGTTGGATAGCGTAGGGGTAAACATTACTATTCCCACTCCAGAGAGTGCAACAGTAGGGAAAGCGCTGGATAGCGTAGGGGGGAAAATTACTATTCCCACTCCAGTGAGTGCAACAGTAGGGAAAGCGGTGGATAACGTAGGGGTAAAAATTACTATTCCCACTCCAGAGAGTGCAACAGTAGGGAAAGCGCTGGATAGCGTAGGGGTAAAAATTACTATTCCCACTCCAGTGAGTGCAACAGTAGGGAAAGCGTTGGATAGCGTAGGGGTAAAAATTACTATTCCCACTCCAGAAAGTGCAACAGTAGGGAAAGCGCTGGATAGCGTAGGGGTAAAAATTACTATTCCCACTCTAGTGAGTGCAACAGTAGGGAAAGCGTTGGATAGCGTAGGGGTAAAAATTACTATTCCCACTACAGAGAGTGCAACAGTAGGGAAAGCGCTGGATAGTGTAGGGGTAAAAATTACTATTCCCACTCCAGAGAGTACAACAGTAGGAAAGCGCTGGATAGCGTAGGGGTAAAATTACTATTCCCACTCCAGAGAGTGCAACAGTAGGGAAAGCGCTGGATAGCGTAGGGGTAAAATTACTATTTCCACTCCAGTGAGTGCAACAGTAGGGAAAGCGCAGGATAGCGTAGGGGTAAAAATTACTATTCCCACTCCAGAGAGTGCAACAGTAGGAAAGCGCTGGATAGCGTAGGGGTAAAAATTACTATTCCCACTCCAGTGAGTGCAACAGTAGGGAAAGGGTTGGATAGCGTAGGGGTAAAAATTACTATTCCCACTCCAGAGAGTGCAACAGTAGGAAAGCGCTGGATAGCGTAGGGGGAAAAATTACTATTCCCACTCCAGTGAGTGCAACAGTAGGGAAAGCGTTGGTTAGCGTAGGGGTAAAATTACTATTCCCACTCCAGAGAGTGCAACAGTAGGGAAAGCGCTGGATAGCGTAGGGGTAAAATTACTATTCCCACTCCAGAGAGTACAACAGTAGGGAAAGCGCTGGATAGCGTAGGGGTAAAAATTACTATTCCCACTCCAGAGAGTGCAACAGTAGGGAAAGCGCTGGATAGCGTAGGGGTAAAAATTACTATTCCCACTCCAGTGAGTGCAACAGTAGGGAAAGCGTTGGACAACGTAGATGTTAAAAATAACATACATATAAATGAAATAAATATTGTAATTAAATAATGATTTATTAATAAATTTAGAAGAAAAAAAAACAACAAATATATCAATAATAATAATTACTTTAATAATATTAAATACTTCCCACTCTATTCCCCAATAAACACACAACACACTCCACATAAAATTTCACACAATTAAATACATTTTCAATTAATCAATTAATAAAAATTAATTTGCAATTAATAATTAAATTTAAAAAATGTCAATAACAATAAATAATATGTAATAAAAATTAATAACCAATTATGAATTAATTAACAAAACAATTAATTATCAATACCAATAAATAATATTTAATACAAATTTAGGGGTCCATTACGATAACCGGCGGTAAAAATACCGCCAACCGCCATAGCCTGAAAATACCGCCCGCCTGCAACATTGAAATACCGAACTAGCAATTATGATGACGCTAAGCAACCACCGCCCGCAGCGGAAAAAAATAACAGAATACCGCCCGTCCATGACAGAGTCCAAGACAATCCGTCTGCCACGGACGCAAAACCGCCCGAAAAAGCCAAATACGACCGCGCGGACGGACTACACACCGCCAGTCAAATAATGATCCCCCCGACATGAGGGCGGGAAACCAACACATATCCCGCCCGCTACGCTGAACAACTGAAATGAATATCAGACAAGGCGGAAGGCCTGGCGGCCACGTACGTGCACGGAAATCAGTGGCGGCACAAACAAATACACACAACACGGCCAACAAGTCCACACAGTCAACGACGCCAAAATACCCAGACACAGAACCCATCCCAAAGACACATCCCCCTGCCAAAATATAGAATTAGCATAAATCCCAGGACACCACGCCCAACACACCTGAAAACGATAGACCATCATGACACACCCACATAGGTGAGTACAAAAGCAGCCCCCTCACAGACCACAAACCCTTGCCCCACGACAAAGCCAACACCACAGCAGAGAACACGGAGAGACACAGAGGAAAGCAGTATACCACACGCACACACACATCACATCCATCACCACAACCACCACCACCACCACCACCTAAACACCGGCACCACAAACCCCCTGCACATCACACACCAAACACACCACACCAGCACCACAAAAACTACACTACGCACCATGGCAACACAACGAATGCCCAAGTTCACTGCCACAGAGTTGACGGTCATGGTCGACGAGGTCATCAAGGTGCACCCACAAATCTATGGGAACCAGGTCCAACAGACACCAATAGCCACCAGAAACAGGATGTGGAGAAGGATCGTAGACCAGGTGAATGCAGTTGGGGACGTGCCACGCAACCGGGGGAAATAACCAAGAGGTGGCAGGACCTGAAAAGCGTGGTAAGAAAGAAGGAGGCCAAGAACCGTGAGCTGGCTGACAGGACTGGCAGCGGAACACCCGCGCCATTCAAGACCTTCAAGGCGTGGGAGGAGAAGGTGCGAGGCATACTACATCCGGAGAGTCTCATCGGAATACCAGGGGGAGTGGAGGCTGGTAAGTACAAACAAATGCATACCAGCACACCGCTATGTACTGTCATGCACTACCAGAATGCCATAGCACCGAGGGCCAAACACCCCCATGTCCAGCACACAATACACCAGACATCTCTCACACATGCAACAGACACTCCCACACACTCAGCCCAAAGGTACCAACAAACAAAACCATGGGGGCATGTGTACAGTCAGCCAGCACCACAACTCCCACCAGGTCCCTCTGTACCCCAGATGTGCCGGAAGGAGCACTTCCCACACCCACACCCATGTGTCAGCCATAGCTGCACTAACCAACAAGTAACAGGTAAGTAGCCGTACCACAATCTCCGAGTATCGGAGGGGGACTGCAGAAGTCCCCCCACCCAGGCCCCCAGTCCTACAGCGCAGCAAGATGGAGCACTCCCCACACCCATGTGTCAGCCATTGCAGTGCACACCTACACCCGACAGGTAGATATGTTACCCTACATGGAGGGCTGTCTGTGGATGGTAAACCATCACCACGACTCACAACACGGCCCCCACACCCACAGACCAGCAAGATGGAGCACCCCTCCCTCCCACAACCATGTGGTAGCCATTGCATTTCACCCTCAAAACCAACAATTGGGTAGACTACTGTACAGGGCGGGGTGTCTGTAGGCATGAGGACTGTACTACGACTAACATGTGGGACATGTCACCTAGCAGAGCAACAGGTAGCACTGCTCCCTGTCACAAACATGTGACCAATGTGCACCCGGACATCAATTACAGAGTCATATCCCACATGAGCCATCTCAAATGCAGAAACACGTAACGAGTCACGTCAGCATGCACAAGTCTAACTGGAGTACTGACCCACATGGCGTGCACTGTGCCAGTCATCACACACATCAGCAACACCATCCAAGTCTTGTCCATGTAGTCGTGTCTGCTTCTACCCTTGACATAGTACAACATCACCCATGTAAGTCTATCTCGTCCAAATGAAACATAGTGGAACCCCAGTAATGTCACATACACCACTGGACCCATGAACCACACAGCTACACAATGCACATTCAAAATCTCATCCATCCCATCATCCAGCCCCAGTGTCATGAAAGGTATATCATCTAAACAGTTGCCCCATAGACGGTAGTACAGCAAAGAGTCCTGCCGATGACCAATAATGTGTCTGCTGTGTCTGAAGCGCTCGTCACACTGTGAGTAACAACATACAAAATGTAGTCAACACCCCAAGAGCACTGCATTGCTGCACATGCGTGAGAGTAGCACGCACACCAAGGAATTGTACCATCTGTAATACGTCGTGTGGCATACAACCATTACTCACTCACTACAATGCCTGCTGTGGAATGCCCATAAATGACAACAGTGAGCAGATATGCTGGCTAAGTCAGACATACACACACCTTTGTCTCTGTAGTGTCGTGTGGCCAAAACACATGTCCCCTTCTGCACCCATATGTCACTGTATGTACCACAGTACCATATTCCAACACTAAACCGTCCATGGGGCTGTACCCCGTTCCCACCAAAGCCACAAAATGTAGGGGTACTGCAACACACACCAATTGGCATTTCAAATCTGTACCATGCCAGATGCACCCATCACACTATTCCATTGCCTTGATCACGCACACACATTGTAGAGACATACACACGCATCCGGCAAATCAGTGCACAACTGTGCACAAACTGTGCATGTCAGACATCTAACACAAACCCTGCAAGGTGCAACACAATAACTTTTCGTCTCCACCCCACAGGTGACGACCAGCATGATGCTGCGGATGGAGACACCAGCCATCACAGCCAGTCCAAAAGCCCCCCACACGGACTCACGGATGTGGAAAGCCTGGACACCTCTACGGATGAGGACCCCGAGCTGGCACATCTGGCGCGGCAGGGCGCAACAGCACCCCAGGACCCCTCCTACCCACCAACCCATCTCCCAGGGCTGGTGACCAGTCCCAGGCCCCTGCTGCCACGGTCATTGCGGCCAACACCACCGCCGCAACCACCACCACCACCACCATCACCACCACCATGGCCTCCCTGACCACTCAGCCATCCCAAGAGGTGGCACGAACCTCAACATCTACCCTGGGAGCCAGGAGGAGGCCCCGGGTGACCAATGTGGTGAGTGGGCAGGTCGCTGGCAGCAGTCCAGGTGGGAGGAACAGGGTCAGGCCAAGGCCAACAGAGCCTGGGAGCCAAGCCCTGCCGCAAATAGCCAGAGTCCTTGGGGCCTATGAAGAGGCCCAGGGACAATGGGCCAGGTCAGCTTCCGACACGAGGGAAGTCCTTGGGGTGTTGAGGTCCATGGACGCCCACATGGGCCGACTTGTGGACCTCATGGGCCAGCTAGTGGTGGAGGTGAGGGCCCACTCAAGGACAACCACACCACCTACGCCACCACCTGCTGGGGCGCAGGGACGTGCAACATCCAGTTCCCCTGCGTCCACAGCGAGTGGGCAATCCTCAGCCACCACCAGCAGTCCACAACCACGATCCCCTCCTTCCAAACGTGGAAGGGGCCGTCCGAAGAGGCAACAGATGTCCATGGAGGACTTTGCACGCTCCAAACGCCAGTGAGTCAGCCAGCCATGGTGGCCACCCCCTGCATTCACTTGGACTACCATCCTACCCCACACTGCCAGTCGAGTGGCAAATGTCTGTTGGACTGCGGACCCAGGACAACATGGGTACACCTTGACCATCACGCGGACAGGACCGTCCACTCATTGTACAGCATGCACCACCTTCTTGATCACCTTTCCCACAATCACCTTTTAAATAAATACACCTGTATCACATCCTATGTCATCTGCTATGTTTATTATCAATGGTGCACAAACGTCAGCATGTTCAGAAATTAATCTGTAGTGTGTTCTGTCGATAGGCCAGGAGAGGCTGTAGGGACCTAGGGGTGACAAACAGAACAAGAGTCCATTGACTGTGTGTGTCACACACTCATCACACAGTACTTGTCATCAGGCCTAAGCAATGTACACACATCTCACAGAGCAACAGGTCACAATGTCACAGCCACTCTCAGTCCCATACTACCCTGGACATGGACCATTGCCACACAGCACTCAGTGAACAATAGGCCGCCCTGAAAATGCACACATACACCTACACAACTATAGCGACATCAGCCGTCGTACATGGTCACTCACCGTCAAGTGAAGTAGCGGGCGATGAGCTGCTGACGCTCATTCACTGCTTCCTCCTCTCCACTGGACACGGCTTGGCCTGCAGGCGGGGGCCCTGGCTGATCACCGTCATCCACTATCAGGGGGATCTGCCTGCGAATCGCAAGATTGTGCAGCATGCAGCATGCCACAACTATCTGGCACACCTTCTGTGGGGAGTATGCCAGTGCACCCCCGGTGCGGTCCAGGCATCTGAATCTGGCCTTCAGGAGTCCAAAAGTCCGCTCCACCACACGTCTGGTCCTCCCATGTGCCTCATTGTATCTGATATCAGCTGGTGTACGAGGATTGCGTAGTGGACTTAACAGCCAAGGACCATTAGGATATGCAGAGTCACCAACAATCCATGCACGGGCCGGTTGCAGATTGGTAATCAGATGTGGGAGGATGCTGTGGCGCATGATGTGCGAGTCATGGGTGGAACCGGGAAACTTTGCACACACGTGTGTGATTATCATGTCCGCCAGGCACACCACCTGCACATTCAGGGAGTGGAAATGTTTCCGGTTACGATAGATGTGCTCCATGGCCTGTGGTGCAACAAGGCCAACATGGGTGCAATCAATTGCACCAACAACCTGGGGGATGCGTCCAAGTGCATAGAAAGCACCCTTCACCGCTGGCAAATCACGAGCCCTGGGGAATCGGATGTACCGGTTCCTGTACAGCATCATAGCTGACAGGACATCCCGTAGCACCTTGCTGAACATGGGCTGGGACATCCCACCTCCACTGCCGTGTGTTGGAATGAACCGGTTGCGAAAAATGCAGTGCAGCCATCACCTTAGCCGTGGGGGTGAATGCTGTAGGATACACCCTGCGAGGACGAAGGTGGGGTTCCAACATGGCACATAGGCGATGCAGGGTGGGCCGGTCCAGACGGAACTTCCTTATGACCTCCACATCCTCCATGGCTGCCAGCAATTGGTAGGGGCGATGTATGTTAGGTCTCCTCCTAGGACAGATGGAAGTGGACACATGTCAATGCAACACACAACATGGTATTTACACATACACAAAACAAAGATCACTGACAAAGCAATAGTATCAACGAACAGCTGACAAGTAGGGACAGCACAGCAACATTACTCTTACACAGGTCCCCTTACCAATAGCAAGGACCACTGACACATACCATTGCTATGAGCATGCACATGGGGATTAAGGCCATATTAGCTTGATACGCATGATGATGGATTCAGACTGCATTTGTGGGTAGCGGCAACACCACGGCAATATACCTAGCTGCTGTGCCTGACACCGCTTCCGAGGCTGGGTGAGTATGGCACACACCAACAACACAACGTACACAGGCTGAGCGGTACACCAATCGCAGCAGCTTGGACACGCAGAAACAGCCCCAAGGGGGCTATATCAGTGTGGGAGGGTGTCGCAGCAGCTTGGACACGCAGAAACAGCCCCAAGGGGGCTATATCAGTGTGGGAGGGTGACAGGCAGTACCACAGCTTCCAGGGACTGCTGATTGCCACCCCTCAACAACACCTGCTGCTGCTGCCACCTGTCCACCTAAATGTCGACGACTCTGATGATATGTCCAGGTCCACTCACCAGCGAGGAGCTGCAGTTCCTGGATTCCGAGCTCCACGCACACTGCCCAAGGCGAATACCGGCAAAAGTCATGTGTGTGTAAGACAACTACAGAGTGTGTGGGAGTGCATGTGGGGGACACACATGTCGTTCATCAGCAGCACTATGAGTCTGAGCCTGTGGGGTTCCAACATGCACCGCTTACCATGCTAACAACAGGTGGAAGGGGTATGTAGGCTCTCTGGTGTTTCCCCATGCATGTCCCTCCCAAGTGGTGGTACATGGCATTTTCATGTCAGACACCCAGTGACGCAGACACTTGGCAATGCATGTTTCTGGGCAGCTATTGCTTGTGTGAATGGCTGGCTGGCTCCCTGCTGGCCTTCTCAGTCTCGGCAGACCTGGGCTGCACATTGACCGCCCAATCCTAGAAGGAAACTACACTGACTGTACAGTGGGTTACATGTGTCATTAGTTCACAACTCACCTGAAATGCGCTAACTCAGCTCTGTCGATTGAACACTCCAGGCCTTGTGATAGGGATGTGTGTGAGAGATGGTGGCACTGATTGTGTCCTCCATTGCGGGGTGAGCCATTCACAGGGCGAGTACGTTGAGGGCTGCGCAGTGTTGGACACAGTGAGTCCACCCACAAAGATGTGTAGCCTTGTGAGCCATGTGTCGGTCTACCAGACTACACATTGCTCAAAGTGCTGGCATCCTGAATTGAATGGGATGGACAGGTACTGTGTACACACTCCCACCAGCATGCATTCACGTGTGGTGTACACATGCTGTTATGCCATGTCCCATACCGTCTTGCCTCTGTTACACGTCTCTGTTCATTTAGGATGGGTCAACATCATGCCACTGTTATTGGTGGATGTGGGTGATGCTGTGAAGAGTATGTGTGATATTCCAACCCTCATGTGTACCATCCCTGCAGTTGGAAGTCCACCAGCCCAAGGCCTTGTGATGAGCCATTGCATCCACGTTGATGCTTCTGTGTACGTGTAACCGACAGTGCAGCCAATCCCACGAAGAGGGTGACGTCATCTGCCGTATGTGTGACCATCTTGCGGCGACTAATCGGGGGATGCTCCCTCGTATTGTCAGGTTGGCACGGCGCTGCATTTCACCACTAATGGTCTGCTATTGACAGTCACACAGCCTGTGGCGGATGCACGTTTGTAGGGGCATCAGCAGCAGGCAGGTGTACAGTACTGTGGGATTGTGTCCTTTGCAGCGAGAGGCAGCATGTGTCCACAGCCTACCCATGTTCTGGGTAATGTGATGTTAGTTGTGTGATGCAGTGGGTTGTGAGTGTACTCTGTGCTGGGTGCATCTTACATGCATAGGCGATTCCTGAGGGTCAAGATGTAATTTGGGCACTCAGCATAGTCAATGCGATCAGAGTCGTAGGCCTCAGGAACAGCCTGTAGTCAGCTGGAGTGGCAATTCACATGTATGTGTGTGGTACTGTGCATACTCTGATTTCGTCCTAAACACATGTGTGCGATGCCTCACCACATATTCCTGATACTCACACATCTGGCACACTGTGCAACAGTAGTTGTGCCCGTGCGATGGACAGTTGTCTGGCATGGGCTCATGACCATTGTGGACTGTCATGTTGCAGTCAGTGTGTGTGGTGACACATTCTGCTCCATGCAGGTATGTCCTTGGCCTAATTCTGTAGTGGTCATCCTTAACACCATCAGGAGAGTGGGTGTGTACACAGCGATGAGTGGCTATGGCCGCAGGGTGACAGTCCGGGTGTTGTTCCATGTGCACAACACATGTGTCACTTATTGGCGGGTTCATTACCTGTACGACAGCCATTACGTGTTGATTGTGGTTGCTGTATACATTTGCGCAGGTATCATGCAACATGTGTACTTGGGAATGTTCTGTGCTGGCTCCCTTGCACATGTCTGTGGATTTGATGCCAAATGAGTGAGGCCACCTCGCTCTCCCTCATGTGTCAACTACCATGTGTGCTGAGGGACAGGGGACGGTCAACAGTGGTGAGGCATTGGATGGTGCAGCTGCACAGGAGCTGGGTGAGACTAATGTGACCGGCGCATCGGAGGGGTCAGACGTGTGCTGGATGACTCACAGGCCCATACGACAATTGCTGCGTCATCTGAGTACAGAGGTCATGTGTCCATGTCTGCTAGCACAGGGGACGTGCACTCTAGCTCCTCTGCAGCCACGCGGAGGCCAATGCCCGCCCTCCCAACTACTTCCACTGGTGCAACACGTGTCGGCACTAGGATGACGGATAGAGTGTCTTTCACACCAGGCACAGCTGCCCCTGCGACCCCGGCTGCACTCAGTGCCGTGTCTGTTGGGCATGTGCGGCATCTGTGCGTGGGTCAGTCAGTCTCCCTCAATGACTTTATTGCCCATGGCAACACCTTTCCGCAGTTGACATAGTTCATGGAGGGCCTACATTAGCGCGTGGGTGGGCTACACCAGTATGTCCAATAGTTGTCCCCCAGTCAAGGTGGTCCTTGAACTGGGCCACTGTCAGGCTGACATACCTGACCTTCCCCCACCCCCGGACAGTGGCGCATCTGACAACAGCAGGGCACGAGTCCTGACAGAAGAGGTGGTGGCACGCAGACGTCATGACAGGTAGTGACATCACGGAAGATGGCTTGCACCATCAGACTCATTGCCTCCCCTCGCTCACCCCACTGATGCGATTGCATCATGGGAGCACGCGCGTGTGCAGCAGCTCCAATCTCTCCCCAGAGAGGCCAAATAGTGTATGTGTGGCTCCATTCGCTCCAGTCACCGAACTCATGTTACAATAGGTGGGGGGACGCCGTACAGCCGCATGGTACCCCGACTCGTGCCCTGGACAACAGTGACGAAGCATGGCTGACTCCGGAGTCCGGATACACCACATGCAACACACAGCAGCTGTAGCTGCCCTAGCGGCCCATGCCGCAAACACCATCCCAGACGACATGTCGACACACCCCGGCGCGCAATGTCATAGCATCCGCTGCCATTGGCAAGGGACCCATGGTGTGTGATATGGGCCTCCTGGTGAGGAGCCTCTGAGCCATCCACCGCCAATGGGTGTCATGCAACTCACACACTTCGCTAGAACATTAGGTAGCTTTGCCTGCACACCAGGGCTCGAGTCCGGGTACCATGCGGGTGTACGGCGTCCCACCACTTATTTTGCCGTGAGCTCGATGACTGGAGCGAATGGAGCCATACATACACTATTTGGCCTCTCTGGGGAGAGATTGGAGCTGCTGCACACGCGCGTATTCCCATGATGCAATTGCATCAGTGGGGTGAGCGAGGGGAGGCAATGAGTCTGATGGTGCAAGCCATCTTCCGTGACGTCACTACCTGTCATGACGTCTGCGTGCCACCACCTCTTCTGTCAGGACTTGTGCCCTGCTGCACACTGAGAATGTATTGCCTGCGAGATGTGACCAGGAGCAGGGTGCCATGACCTCCCACCCACCAAGCTCCACTGCCATCCCATGCCCTGGGTAGCCTGTGCAGGTGGACGATGTAGGGGGTACACCTGAAGGCCAGGGGTGTACATGTCTCGGCACGGGCCTGGCTGACGCACAGCAGTATCCAGCATGTCCCCAGAGGGAGGGCCAACGTCCACACCTAATGCAGCATGGGTCGTGCGCACGCCTGTTGTGCACACACTAGTCCACATTCATCCCCAGACAGCTGGTCTTTCCACCTACCCAGAACAGTGGTAATGTACCCTGCCGGGTTCGTCCCCACACAGTCTGTATCGACACTGCATGTGTGCACCCACCCGTGCCACAGACCCACCTGTGCCAAGAGGCCCTCCCGCTTCACATGCCACATGTGTGGATTCCACAGTTGTGCTTCTCTCTCAGGGGCGGACATCCAATGTCACTTGACTACATGGTGATCTCACGAGTCCCGTGTACTTCTCACACTCTCATCCTCTCTCATTCGTACTTGTCTACGATCAATAATTCTCCAGAGTCAGATATTAGCTTTAAGGCATGTATTTAAGCTTAATTCCTCTGTGATGCAGGATGTGGACACTACTGGCAGCGTAATGCATGTGGAGGATATACTTAGCATGGTTACACATTCAAAAGGGGGTACAGGTAGATGTGATAAGTCGTTAATTGTGGAAATAAGGCTTCAGAGTTAAGAATGCCCTGCCCTTGCTATGCTACAGTACATTAGCTCATTACTGAGGTGCCCTAGGCTGTGACACAGACAGTATTGGTTTACCCTACCAGACAGCTTGACATCATGAGCACAGTACATCTAAGTCCCATGGTACAGGTTTACGACAATAGTGACTCCGACACACCTGCGTCAGAGGTGACATCAGAGCATGAGCCTACATGCATGAAGCATAGTCTCACATGTTGTTGCGATATGGTGGCTACTGTACATGACTCAATGCCCGGGGACATGTTGTGGGGTGTTGCATTTGTTGTCCATGCAAATGTCCTTGCACGGAAGTTCAGGAGAAGGTGTGATGACAGTTCTCAAGTTATTCAGCAGACAGATCAGCGTGCACTTACAGGTGCATGTGTTCAGGTGCGCGGCATGCATATTGTAGCAATGTGGTTCGTGCAATGTTGGCCATGTGGTCACTGTACACAGGTCCCATTCCTCAGCCTCCCCGTGTTCATGCAGGGACACGGGATATGGTGATGGACAGGGTGCATGTCCCGGTAATGTCAGGTGTCATGACGGTGGAGTTGATGGTAAGGTGTTTGTTTCCGTGTGCATGGTATAGTTGTTGCACAGCTGACTGGCCACTGCGTGCGGACGGCAAGCATGGGTACGGTGTTGCACATGAATGTTCAATTGTGGGTATTGATTTGGGGACCCATGAATTGACAGGTTGTCAGGTATGCGATACCTTCCTGCAGTGCATCCCTCGCATTGGTGGTATTTGTGGTTGACAACAATGAAGCGGATGGTGGGTTGCAACGTGTTCCTCATAGGTTGTCCCTTGTATAATCCTGATGGGACATGTCGGGTGACATTCGATGAAACTGTAATCCAGCATACGTTGTGCGGAGGCACACTGGTTCCATTGCAGTGTGTGTCCTATTGCAGCCACAAACGCCATGCCCCCATACACTGAACAGTTCCTGTCGTGGGCGTCCAGGGGTGAGAACAGGTGTACCAGGTCCCCAATTGGACATGCTGGGTTGGAGAGACATAAATCCACAGGCCAGTGGTGCGGGCACCTCCGACAGTAGAAAACGGGGATGACGCAGCTGAACATTTCAATGCGGTAAGTTACTCGATAACTTACATTCAGCATAGCCAGATTTGCACAGCCCACTGTCTGTATCAAGCTATTGCTGTACAGCTGCATCTGTCTGGCGTAGGTGTATAGTACTGGTGCCCCGTCCATTTTGCTGCTGGGTGCTGTGATGGCGTGCTCCGGCTGCCTGGGCTGTCTGCTGAGTGCGACCTCGGACGGTGCTGTGTGTTCTTGAATGGATGTTAGGCGGCAGGACTTTGTGTATGGCTTGGGAGGCGGATACGGGCCCTCATCCCACATGCTCCTATGAATGGTCAAGGCCAGTGGTGTCTGACTCCTTCCTGATTACTTGCATTTGAGCCACATGGAGCAGTGGTATAATTGTATTTTGTGGTTTTATCTTTCTTTCATGTTCGGCGTTATCTGCCAGGGGATGGTTGACTCAGCATGGCTATGTTTGGGTTGTGGTTGTTCCAATGGCTCCGTTCTCCTGCAGGATATGTTGCAATGTGATTTGGCTGTGGGAATGGAAGGACATTCACTGCTATCTGCTCTCCCGTGTGTAGGTGGGTCAGTTCTTTCCCGCTGTACATTGAGACTTGTGTGTGGGCGTCGTGATTGTGAACACCTGTTCTCAGGCAGCAGGGTTTATCTATTTTGGACATGGCATGGCTTGTTGTTGCGTGCAGGATGGTATAGATATTGTTTGTTGTGACTGGCGTGCCTTTTGCGGTCAATGTCCATTGTTTGTGCAGTTCTGTCGCAGCTGCCGTGTGCTTCTCCATGCTTTGCACACAGGTGTGTGTCCTCTTCCGACGTCACTTTGCTCCCCTGTTCGGCACACTTGTGTGACTACGTTTTGGCAACTGTGAGTTGTCGGTTGTGGTCATGGTTGACGCAGGGGGACCACGTGACTTGTGCCTTCAGGGTGGGGCTGGTGTGTGTGGTGTGTTGTTTTGACCCTGCGGTGTTTGTGTGCAGCCCGTGCGTGGCGCTGTCGTTGGCCTCTGCGTTGTGCGCATGTGCGTCATCGCCGGGGCGCTGCGGTGCCGTGCCGGGTACGTCACCTCCTGGTCCGGGGTATTGGGTGCCCAAGATGTTGCGGGTTGATTATATTTTACAGGTGGGATATGTGTGGGTACAGTGTTGGATGTGTCCTGTCCCCACAGGGGTGTCTAGGGGCCCATGTACAGTTTTTCCGCCCTTGCATTGTGTGCGGTATTTGCATGCCCTTGTTGTGTGTCTGCCTACCTGCGTCGTCGTTGCGCGATCACTCCTAGCTGCTGCATCAGGTACAGCATTGGGATGGCCTGGAGTGCAGGATTTATGTCGGAGTAGGCCGGGTTGGTGTTTCTGTGGTCGACAATGTGGTTTCCGCCTCCTGTTCTCGTGCGGTGTCTCTTTGCTGGTGAGGCTGTTTGGTTGTGTCATCGTAATTTGTACGCCGGGCGGTACGTCATTTCGTCGGACGGTGTGCCTCCGTTGGCTGGCGCCGCAACGTAAACGGGCGCACTTTGATGGCGGGCGGCGTCGCAGGCTTGCGGGCGGTATTAGCCTGACTTTTCACATCCTAATTTGGCGGGAGTGCGGGCAGTTGCTGGCGGACGGTAACTAGCGTTTTTTACCTCCGACGGCACGGCGGTAGTGTTTCCGCCCGCCATCGTAATGACCCCCTAAGAACCAATTAATAATTAATTAACAAAAAATTAATTATCAATACCAATAAATATTTAATACAAATTAATAACCAATTAATAATTATTTAACAAAAAAATTAATTATCAATACCAATAAATAATATTTAATATGAATTAATAACCACTTAATATTTAATTAACCCAAAAAATATCAATACAAATAAATGATATTTAATAAAAATTAATAACCAATTAAAAATTAATTAACAACAAAATTCATTATCAATACTCAATTTTTCTTAATTAATTACTTAATTACAAATAATTTACTTACCACCCTATTCCCTAAAAACACACAACCCACTCCAATAATAAATTAATACAAATAAAATAATTATCAATTAATAATAATTAATTACCAATTAATAATTAATTAACAATAAATCAATTATTAATAACAATAATTAAAAATGTATAATTACTTAATTAAAATTAAATTACTTCCAACCCTATTCCCCTATAAACCCACAACCCGCTACAGAAATAAAACACAAAATTTAATTAAAATAAATTAATAATTCCTAAAAATTATTTAATTTACTATAATTAAATTACTTCCCACCCTATTCCCCTATAAACCCACAACCCGCTACGGTACTAAAGCGCAAAATTTACTTTAAAAAAAATTACTAATTTCTAAAAATGTATACATATATTTAAAAAAACAGTACAATACTTAAAAATATAGAACACATACATATTAAATACATACTAAAATACATAACACTCATATAAATGTCGATATTATTAACAGCGCTAATTTAACTATCGATATTTGCAACATCGATATTTCTTACCTTAACTTCGATATTCTGGTTGTAGATATTCTTGACTTCGATATTTTGTCCCTACGATATTTAAAACTCGATATAACTGTGCTTCGATATTTAAAAATCGATATTTTGACTGTCCACCGCTTATCACATTTCTTAATCATATCCTTTCCTTCATTGGTATGTATACCTGGCTTTATTTTTTATTTTTTCACCCCCTGCCCCCGTTCCCCCCGCCCCTCTGTCCCTCCACCCCGACCTGCCCACCCTCCTCCACCCCTCTCCTCCCGTAGCCCCTGCCCCCTGGCTCACCCTCCACCTTGGAAGCTTCCAGACCGAAGGTCTGTGTGTGTGATGACGCAGTGCAACACCATGATCAGTGACACCCCTTATGTAATCCTAAAAATAAAATAAAAGAGAAAACAATGCTTTAAGACTATATGCAGAGGTAAAAGATCGTAACATATATTTGCGCGAAGAGCAAAGAACATAGGAAGAGAGAGGCTACATAGATCACCTTCGACAAATTTCACAAATCTAGAGCATACTAGAGCTAAGTTAGCTCCTTAGTTCCCTTTTTGTTTATCAACGAGTGCCCAGCCAGCCCGTTGGCCACCCTTTGATAAGATATTGCTACCCATTTCCCATCACATTATATTCATATGTTGGCAGTCCTTTGACGAGCATCCATATGAACCTTGCCCTCTTATGCCCTCTTATCCCCTTAGCTCTGCCAGAGCTTCCTGTGCTTTGATCTCTGAGTTATAGTAATGAGTACGACCACCTCCTACTATCTTTAGCTTAGCGGGATTAATCAAATATGCCTGGGCACCCGTGGCTTGAAATGGAACAATCATTTGCCGCAGTCTCCATCTCCTTTCAACTGTTATGTGGCAGAAGTCTGGCTTTGCGAAGAAGGCAGCATCCTCAACTTTCTGCTTGGTTTCTGGTTTAGCCTTTTCCCAAATGTTCTGTCGTAATAGAAAGTTCCCGAAATAAACCAGGATAGCTCTTGGTTTCGTATCTGGCCCAGCTGGAGCTTTCATGTTGAAGGGAATTTGGTGAGTGCGTTGGACTTCTTGCTGCCAGTTCCACCCTTCCAGGTCAGGAAATGCCTTCTCCAGCAGGTTAATCATATACAGGCGCACGTCAGTACCTTCTCGTCCCTCCGGAATGCCTAAGAAGCGTAAATTGTTGCGCCGTTGGCGATTTTCTTGTTCCTCTAACTTCCATTGGATGTCTGTCAGTCTAGCCTCTTGGGCCACTGATTGTGCCTGAACGCCTGAAATATCATCCTCTAGGGCTCTGGTTCTTGTCTCCAGCTCAGTTAGCCGGTCACTAATATTGTTACAAACTTTTGCAACTTTCCGAACTGTACCCTGCATTTTGCGGAGAGCCAACTGTGAGCGTTTGTTGTCTAGCCTTGTCTCTTCCCGATGAGACATGATTGCTTGTAGTATAACATCCAGTGTTGAAACCGAACTATCCTGAGGGTCTTGAGGATCTTGAGAAGTGGTACCTAGATTCCCCGCAGCGCCCCTGTCAGTTGTGACGTCGGAGAATAGTCCCAGTTCAGGTCTTCTTTTCTCGTACTTGCCTTCCTCCCTGCCCAGCTAGGTCTTCTGCGCGCTTTGTGCAAGGTTGCAGCGGAGTCCACATCACTGGTATAGCTGTCGCTAGAACCTGTCCATGAAATAGATTCATCCGCTGAGGCAGTGCCATCCGACAAGGAGTAAAAACAATCTGTTGCTTCGGAGTCATTCCCTTTTTTCCCTGCCCGGATCTCCTTACTGTCTTGTAGAATGTTGAGCCCTAAATCATCAAGGGGGGTAGTAGGGTGCTGTAAGGATAGTGCATCCTTCTGTGCATTTTCTTTTTTTTTAGACTTCCCTTCCGTGGCTGATAGTGGCCGCTTGCCTTCCATCTGGTTTATTTTAGCAGGTACTACTGCTACTGCTGCTTGTAGTTGTACTGGTTGTGTTACTTGTACTTGAAATTGAGGGGGATCATTGACTGTTGCATAGCTATTATTGCTATTATTATAGCTGACTGTATCCCTCTCTGCCTCGCTAGCGCCTTTTGCCCCTACCATGTTTTCCTCTCCGTTCCCCTTGTGTGACTGCTGCTGACTGATACCTGCAGTTGTGGGCTCCGCATCCCCATTGTCCATTGTAACCGATTTCTCCACCGCTGCTCCCTCATTGATTTCCGTATTCCTTACCAGCGCGCTGGCTTCGGAGACTCTGGCTGGTTCACTGAGTACTGGATTCTTCCTTCCGGATCCCCTCAGCAGGTCCGCAACAGTGTGGCCGGGCAGACGTTGCTGACGCGTGGCTCCGCCTTTCCCCTTCCCCTCTGGGGCGGACTCATTCCGGACCACTGCCAGATCTCGCCATCCAAGGCGCCGTGCTGTTCCCGTTTCAGTTTCCACAGCGCTGCCCATCGATGCAGCTCCGGTGCCTTCTGTCCCTGGGCCACCAGCCTTCGTCTGTATCTTGGATTGAGCAGGCTTCGGTTTCATAAGCGGTGAGTGGTCGCTGGGGGGTGCAGAGTCTTCCAGCGCAATGCTCAGTTTGTAACATGTGGTTGATAACTCTTGTTGTCCTGCAGTTGTCGAGCCCACTGACGAATAGTTATGCCGCCACTCTGCCAGAACTCTTTGTAGGGTGCCCAGAATTGTCCTTAGCGGTATCAGCATCGTCCTCTTTTCCCCTGCTCCATGTAGGTATTGTTGATGCTCATAGATAAATGGTGTTGCGAGCTGCTGCAGTCGCCTCAGCCGACCGCCATCTTGCTTCACCTCCGGGAAAGACCTACTTATCAGAAGCCTTGCTTACCCTTGGCCTAACAAACACCTCGGACTTAACTATTAGTCACCAGGAATTTAAAAGGGTGGCGAAAACCATCACAAAACGGCTCTCACTAATAGAAGACAAGGCCTGTCTTTCAGCACACAAACACAGTTGGATGACATTGTGTACCTACCAACACCTGAAACCACAGTGTTGCTTACATGAACTCTATAAAGAATGGAAAAATAGCCCAGTTTATGAAGCAAAGGATGGGGGTAATCCCTATCCCAACCCACTAACCATCGTGGAAAAGGGAGGAGGAACAGGTAACCTGCCGGCTCTGCAAACAGCAAAAGGAGGACATAATACACACATTGTACCTGTGCCCCTCCCTCCTAGAGGTCAGAAGGGCCTTGCTACGCAGGTGGTGGATCGCTAATGGCACAAGATCCTGCAGGGAAGCAGTCCTAGCCTGCTTTGACCCATCTAACACCTCATTGAACTATGCTTTGGTCATATATATACACTGTTACTTGAAAAAGATTGAGGCCTTGTATCACGCAGAAGTACAGAGAGGTGACAAAGTTCTCAATGCACCCAGGACTGAACTCCCCAATCCTCATGTCATCTGAATCTGCTCTTTGCAAGTAGCTATCCCCTGGTCAGGGAGACCAGGCACCTAGATAGAGCACCTACTCGTGTGGTGGCAACACAGGTTGAACTCTAGAGTGTTCTTAGATACTGTTTCCTGTTCTAAAGTCTTAAAGTTATGCATTGTAAAGTTTTAAAGCCCAAAATTTTTTAGGATAAGGACATCCTAACTTACAACCTTTCGAACTTATAGCACTACTCTGTCAGCCGCCTCTTCTGCAATGGTGCTAACAGTTTGGCTCCATCTCCTCTCTTATGCAGGGATTGTATAAAGAAACACCACAGTTATGGAATTAAAAATTCCAGATACATGGTCTCTCTTTATTGCAAGGATTTAAATTTTTGTATGTTTTAAATGTGTATTATATTAAGAGAAAAGTTGCTTATGAAATATGGAAACATTTTTCGATACAATGTAATTTTACTCATGTTGCAACGGTTTCTATTAATCATGCAATAAATACATTTAAATTATTCCCTAGAGCTGGTATGGCTGTCCTGCCAATCTGACATTTTCTCAGAGGTATGCATGCTGGGAGAGTGCTTCCAGTGCAGGATGGCCTGCCATGACCCAACCATGTTCCCAGGGCCTTAGTCTAATGGGCCTCCTGCAGAGTGAGGTAGTGTGAACATTTTTGTCAGACATTATTTTGGTTTCCATTGCGGCTCTGCCTGTCACAATCCAGCATTGAGTAGCACTGCCTGATTTAGATTGTTTCTGGTGACACATTTAAAATATTTCTTAATTGTGAGAAAGAAGCTTGTAAATGTTTTTCACCACTGTGGGGGTGAGTAGCTTTTTGACACAGCCTCCCTGTTTCACCTTCTCTTTGATCCCCAGGAAGTGTGCCATTAGAGCTCAAGTTGTTAAATCATTAGATACTGTAATACATGGTAACAAAAGTGTCTTAATTTGATGTCATGTTTTGTCCAACTCAAAACCTTTGTAATTAAGCCAAAGTACACAAAGCTTGCAGACATTTGTAAATATAAATTTGACAAATAATATAATCAACACTAGTTTGTTAAAACTAGTGCTGCCTTACATAATTAAATCCAACCTGTGGCTGTCTTTAAAAGTATGCCACAGGCTGTAAAAAAAACAATAAGTTCATTGATTGCCTTTTCTTCTTCCAAGCTCACAGTAATTGTACAGGGGCATTTGCAGCACCTGCCACACCCCTACTTCAGTGTAACTGGTTGGACCCTGCTGTGTGTGTGGGGGGGGGCATGGGTGTGCACATCTATCTGACAGGTAAAAATAAGGGTGTTCAGGGGTATTATTTCCTCATTACATGCCATGTGCATATTGATGTGTGCACCTGCAAATGGAATGTATAGGTGAATTTTGCCTACATAGGAGGATGATCTAAACTGTAATTCCGCTTGGCATAGGCATTCCTGCCACTGAAGAGTATGAGTAAAGTAAAGTAAAGTAGATTTCCTCCCACATTTATGCGATTCTGGTAAGTATGAGTGCCTGCAAGTAACAGATATAGTAATGTTTACTCCACATGAGGCTCCGAGGCCAAAAGCCTACGAATGACTGAGCAAGCCATGTACAGGCCTTCATGGGTATAGGTGCAAAGCTGCCCAGCCTGCCAATTTTATGGCAAGACCGGAGGCTCCTATTATGCTTATTTTCTTGCTTTATAACCAATAGCAGCCAAGATAAGCAAACTACATTTCCCAGAGGGCCAAGCGACCACTGGCCAATGGGAATGGAGAAAAAACGTAACACATATCCAATGAGCAGGCAGTAACTACATTACATCACAGTCTGACTGCGAACAGTCCTCTTTTCTTGCTGCTCGCAGTCAGATAAGTGCCTTTTCTTCGTGCTCCGTTGGTTAAAATTTAAAATTTTACTGTGTATGATATTGCGCCTTATGGTTGTTTCTGTCAATTTGTTATCCATTTGCTTTCCTTCACCGCTTTGTGCTGCGTTCGCCTGCTCTCTTATACGTGTGGCTTTTCCCCCCCCGCAGGCTCGTGTGGACGGTTCTCACCTCCGCGCGCGCTGCAGCTGTTTCTTCCCGCTGCCTCAGCTCTTCACAGCGCGCAGAGCTCTTCGCTTCTGAGCTCCGCTCAGCGTCGCCTTTTGCTCGTTTCTAGTGCCCGCCCCGGTGGGAGTGGTTGACTTGGTTTGCCCGCCTCCAGCCTCCGGCTGCCTCTCACGCTTTGTTTTAACCCTTTCCTTCCCTGTTGGCCTGTGTAACTCGTTTTCACATGGAACTTAATAGTTCTCAAGGGTCTGAAATGAATAATGAGGAAGGCGAGGCCTTCAAAGCTGACCTAAATATGTTTATTAATAATTCTGTGGAAAATGCTGTGGAGGCTTCCATGAAACGCTTTTCAAAGGGCATGGAGAATACCATCGCAGTCTGTTGTCCAAGGCGATGGCCCATTCTGCGGGGGATAGCAGAAAACGTAAATTGGTACCCTCTACTTCTGTTTCTAAAAATGCGTCACGCTTGATTGGCGAGTCTTCCTCGCTCCAGAATGAGGACTCTGTTCCTCCCAGGCCTCCTACCAAGGAGGGGTTAACTAATCCTGATGGTAAACAAAAATCCAAATCCAAACATGTAGAGCTACCTAAAAAACTGGTGATTTCCAATATCTTGGACACAGACGATGATATGGGTGACGCAGATGATTCTTTGTTTGATGTGTTTGATGTCGCAGACCCCTTCTCCTCCCCTAAAAAGAGTAAATCTGACTCTTTTTTCCTTTTCTCCGTCCTTGATTCTGAGGGCGTCCCCATGTTTGATCCTGCTACCATTCGCCACCCCAATTCCACGGAGTGGTTCCCTGCACTTCACGTTGGGGATTATATTTCATCCTGTCTCCGTCTTCCCCTTGACAAATCTGGCAGGGCTAAACTAAAATCTGAGTGCCCTAAGCCTTCTTTAGCGTCCAACATCACTGTGGTCCCTACTATAGACCAACCTCTCCTTACCTTCTTCTCCAAGTTCGGCAAAGACCCCCGCAAAGGTGTGGATAAGGCTTGGTCCACCTGTCAAGACAAGCTGTTGGATGTTGTGGGTCCGTTGGCCCGTATTTTCGACCTTGCGGAGTCCGCTCGCTTGGAGGGACAAGATCTAGATGCGGAGGAGGTTTCCTTGTGGGTTCAGCGAGCCTTCTGTCTTCTAGGCAATGCCAATGCGGCAATTACTCACGAGCGCCGTAAAAGGCTGCTCATTAAACTTGACCCCAAATTGGCCAACTTAGCTCCTCTAGATCCAGGCATCAAAGCGGATGGTCTTTTATTTGGTGACTCTCTAGTTAAGGACCTAAGCAGATTCGTCACTACTTTTGCCTCCCTGGATAAATCTCAGCAATCTATAAAAAAGGTTTTTTCCCGTCGGGTTTTTGGACGGGCCGGCAGAGGCAGGGGCCGCTCTTCCGGCCGTTCATACTCCAATCAAGGCTCCAGAGGATCCTTCACTGCAGGTTACCAGGAGTACAAACCTCAGTTCTACCCCCAAAGAGGTCGAGGGTTCAGAGGCCGAGGGCAGAAGAATTTCCACAACAACAACAACCAACAAGGTAGGTCCTGCTTTACCTCCCCCACTAGGGGGTCGTCTAAAGCTTTTCTTTAAAAAATGGTGCACTCTCCATGGGTTCTCAACTCAGTCCAAGGTTATCTTATAGAGTTTTACGCACCGCCTTTTCAAACAAGGTTTCCTCCTCCTCTCGTGTTCTCAGCAGACATGTCTCAGCTAATGTCCATAGAGATTCAAAATCTTCTCGCAAAACAAGCCATTCGGATAGCTCCTCTAGATCCCTCCGGGTTCCTCAGTACCATTTTCCTGGTACGGAAAAAGAACAAAAAGATGCGTCCAGTCATCAACTTGAAACGGTTCAACCAGTTCGTGGTTTATCGCCACTTCAAAATGGAGACTATCATTCACCTCCGGGATACTCTGCGTCCGAACGATTGGATGGTGCGCATAGATTTGCAAGACGCCTATCTCACCATCCCCATTCACGATTCTCACTCCAAGTTTTTTCAGTTCCAGTGGTTAGGCGTAACTTATCGCTTTTGCTCCCTTCCTTTCGGCCTTTCGTCAGCACCTTGGTGCTTCACAAAGATCATGAAACCGGTGGTGTCTTTTCTCCGATCCCTAGGGATCCGCCTCATCATCTACTTGGACGACATTCTTCTCATGAATTCGGACAAGCTTTGCCTCCTCTCGGAACTAAACACCACTCGCTCGCTACTCCTGGATCTCGGTTTCCTTCTCAATCTAGACAAATCCACGCTCATTCCTTCTCAGCGCATCGAGTTCCTCGGCTTTCTTGTGGACTCGTCCACCGCTTCTCTTCTGCTCCCACAAGCAAAGATCGCCACCATAAAGTCAGAAATCTCCCAAGTCCTTCACTCTTCTCTCATATCTCTCAGATCTCTAGCTCGGATTGTCGGCCTCCTCTCTGCTTCCATTCAAGCCATCTTTCCAGGGCCTCTTCATTATCGCGCCCTTCAGCGCCTAAAGATTCGGCATCTCCGTCAAGGGCTGGCCTATTCAGATTGTATCGATCTCGATCAAGAATCTCGAGTCGAGCTTCAGTGGTGGATCGACCATTTAGAGGCCTGGAATGGGTGAGCTATCTTCGCTTCGGCCCCAGATCTTGTATTAGAATCCGATGCAAGCCTGTCGGGTTGGGGCGCCCGTTGTGGTCCAATATCGACTGGCGGTACATGGTCTCGAGAGGAGTTGAAATTGCACATCAATTGTTTAGAGATGCTGGCAGGCTCCTTTGCGATCCAAAACCTTACAAAGCACAGGGTCCGTTGTTCCATTCTTCTCCGCATGGACAATGTTTCTGCGGTCCACTACATCAACCATCTCGGTGGCACAAAGTCCAAACCTCTAGCGGAATTGGCAAAAAGTCTTTGGGAGTATTGTCTTTCAAACAAACTTTCGCTAACAGCGGAGTATCTCCCGGGAGATCTCAACTCGGTGGCAGATTGGCACTCCCGTTACCTTCGCGACTCCAGCGACTGGAAGCTTCTTCCATCCGTTTTCCTATCTCTCTCTCAAAGATGGGGCCCTTTCTCCATAGATCTTTTTGCTTCTCGCCTCAACGCCCAGTTGCCTCGTTTTTTCATTTGGCGCCCGGATCCCCAGGCTTTGGCAACGGATGCTTTTCTGCAAGACTGGTCTCGGCACCTCAACTATGCCTTCCCCCCTTTTCTTTTAATCAACAGAGTTCTTACTCAGGTGCGACGTCAGGCAACTTCTCTGGTCATAGTAGTCCCCTTCTGGCAATCACAGGTTTGGTTTCCATCTCTTCTGGAGATGGTGGTGGAGTTCCCAGTTCTTCTCCCCTCCTGCAACAACCTCCTGCTCAGTCCGTTGGGTCTCCCTCATTCTCTCATCCTAGACAACTCCCTGGTTCTGTCTGCATGGAAGGTCTCCAGTCTATCTCTTCTGACCTCCTCTTTTCAAAAGAGGCTTCTCTCTTTATCAGCAAGGCCTGGGCCCCAGGTACCTCCAAGGCATATAAGTCCGCCTGGTCTTTATGGTCAAGCTGGTGTCTGGAGAAACACATCGATCCCTTTTCAGCCCCTCTAAACTTTGTGGTTAATTTTCTGGCTTCCGAAGCCAGTGCAGGTAAGTCCTACAGAACTGTAAACTTATATAGATCTGCCATTTCCCTCAATCATTGCCCTATTGATGGCAAACCTGTTGGCGCCCATCCCCTCGTCTGCCGACTTCTTCGTGGAGTAAGATTTTCCAAACCTCCGATTGGCTAAGTATTCCAATTTATGGGACGTTAATTTGGTGCTTAAACTGTTTTCTGATTGGCCAGATAATCCTGCTCTTTCTCTCAAAATGCTCTCTGCTAAGCTTACCATGTTATTGTGTCTCATTTCTATTAAACGTGTCTCTGATGTTAGAGCTTTGGACATTTCCTCTCGTCAATTTTCCCCAACTGGGGTTCTGTTTCAGGTGAACAAACGTACTAAAACTAATTTGAACACTGTTTTTTATCCTTATTTTCCTTCCCATCCCAAGCTATGTGTAGGACAATGCCGTAAGGTTTATGAACAAAGAACCTCGGATCTCAGAAAGTCCTCTCATTCTCAACTGCTCATTTCCTTCCGTAAACCTTTCCTCCCTGTTACCTCTGCTACTTTGGCCCGTTGGGTGCGTTGGGTTATGTCCCTTGCGGGCATTGATGTCTCCGTTTCGGAGCCCACTCACCAGGGGAGCCATGGCATCCAAAGCTTTTTGGGCAGGTTCCCGTTTAGAGGACATTCTGAGGTCAGCGGATTGGTCAAATGATAATGTTTTTCGAATGTTTTATTGCAAGCCTATTGTTACTGCTGTGTCTTTAGTTGTTGATATGCTTTGAACAAGCATAATAGGAGCCTCCGGTCTTGCCATAAAATGTAGATTTTCCTAGTACATTATGACGGAAAGTCTTAATTTTATTAAAGACACGGAGGCGAGTATTATCCGCAGCAACATTTCTAATCTGTATGTTCTCCCTCCCTGCAGCAACTCAGCATTGTCTCCCGCATCGTCTTGAAGACTTGCAAGTTGTTCAACGGTTTCCTTCCATTCCGGATGATGATCCTTCTGCTGTTTCGGATGCTGTCTCAAGGTTTCCTGATCTTCGTGTATCCTGGTTGGACTTCGGTCGAGACTTTTTACTTGGACTTTAGCTGTTTCTATTGTTTTTTCCATTGTTCCTCTGTTTTTGGACTCTATCTGAGTTGCTCGTCAGCGAAAAGAGGACTGTTCGCAGTCAGATTGTGATGTAATGTAGTTACTGTCTGCTCATTGGATATGTGTTACGTTTTTCTCCATTCCCATTGGCCAGTGGTCAGCTGGCCCTCAGGGAAATGTAGTTTGCTTATCTTGGCTGCTATTGGTTATAAAGCAAGAAAATAAGCATAATACTCGCCTCCGTGTCTTTAATAAAATTAAGACTTTCCGTCATAATGTACTAGGAAAATCTACATTAGACTTCAAGAGCACCTCATATTAGAGCACCCCACGCGTCCAAGGGGGGAGGGGGACAAAGCACCAAATCTGGTCCCGGTGCTTCTTAGCCTCTCTAAAAAGATCATTTGTCATCTAACCCTCTTCCTGGACAGGCGCCCCCAGAATGGATAGGGACAACTGGTGCTCCTGCAAGGTGCCTAAAAGTAGGAAACTTAGGGCCTTACTCAGAGTTTTGAGGGAATGAATATCCTCCAATTACATAAGGAACTTTAAATGTGACGTAGAGTCCGTCAGCCGAATTTCCTCCAGCATAGGGAATAGTGCGGTGGAGGAAATTCAGCACATTTTGTGCATTCTACAACGTATTTAGATTTTTCGTCAGATATCGGAGGCCTTTCTATTCCTTCTAAAAAGTAAATGAGGCTGTTAGTAATATACCCTGATTTCCAATTGACTTTTGAATCCCACCGCAATGATGAAATTGAGCGGACACAGTGTTTGCACCTGATATGACTTCCCAAGTTGAGTGCAAATTGGGCTTATACCTTGGGTCTTCCCTGTGCGTGTTTGCATGGGAGAAAACAGAGAAAGCATGCAGGTTTACTGGCTGGTAAAACTGAAACAACGTTATTTCCTATTTCAATGGGAAAAACGTGGAATCAGGTTCAAGAAACCCACGAGTTAATATTGCAACTGTGTGGCTTTGTGCCCAAAATTTCCATCTCCCTAAACATAAGGGGATCTTTGTATACAATTAAATGTTCTATTTCTTCCTTAATATGGTGGCATTTGCAATTCTAATATAATTCTATGCGAATATTATAAATTTTATTTTCACTTTAGTTCTTTGATATTTACTAGCTCTTGTCTACATTCCTTCAGTTTGTAGTCACATTACTTTTCAAATCCGGTAGCATTACTGAATATTGAGCCCAAGAATATCGACATTCAAGAATATCGAGGGCAGGATTTTGAGGGACAAAATATAGAAAGGTAAGTACATACAGGGAAGTATAGACATACTGTTCCTAACTCCACATCTATCTACCTTGAAGATATATATATATACACCCTATGTACAAATATGTGGGGTTAGGTATAGAAAATCTTTACTTACCTTTTGATATTTGCATGCATCCATATTTTGAATTTAATATTCAGGGTTCACACCTCAAACCCAAAGTACATGTTGTGCCAAATTGGGTTTTCCATTCTGTGTTTTTTGTTGAGTTTGAAGACAATGGTTGCATTCCTAACAGTGACCCCGCTTGGGTTAGTCCTGGTAATTGCACTGGTACTTTGACACACTCCCCAGAGTATACTCCAGGGATCAAAGAAGAGAAGGTCATAGTTCATCAGGGCACCCTAGGGTGTCTGTGGTGATGCATCATCCAACATTCAATCATTTCATACCATCCGCAGCCTTCAGACCCTTGAACTCATTGGGCTAATATTTGAACTTCTCGCCTTCCAGCCAGGGACAGGCTGTGCTCAGTGGAATGTCGGTGCAGAACCATGATGTGCAGGAATGTGAGAGGCAACTCCTCCTTTTTCTATGAACTATACACATATTAACAGAACAAAGACGCACCATTTCACTCCCAAGACATGGTGTGTGAAGGATAAAGGTGGGGTTATGGAGAAGAATAATTGACAGATTCAGAGAGGCAGTTATAGGAAGTTAACAATACATAGAATGAGCCATCAGGAATCTGTGTTTTTGTTGGCTGTGGAGGGGGCTGGAGAGAGATGAGCATTCAGGGTACATATCACAGATTGGATGCACTGCAGTGATCATGGTGCATTTTTGATTTAGTGTGATGGGAGCAGACCTGGTCAATGTGCCCTATCACAATAAAAGCCCCCCAGCGCATCTGCAAACTAGCGCCTGCCCTGGTAACAGAGCATTAGTGAAAGATGGACTGGCTGTTTGCAGGAGGCAACCAGGTCTGCACTTAAGAGGGGGACAGAGATCCCCCTGTGGGCAGGTACAGTGAGGGGCAGCACACACCGGCAAGAGCATTTATTTTGTGGTGCTCCTAGAACCCCTTTACTGCCTCCCAAGGGGTACCCTTAGGGACACATGTCTGTGCACTACCTCTTTGAGCCACAAAGTCAGTGCACCCCGACAGTCCTTTGCTTCTGTGCTTGCATCTGTAATATGTTACAGCAAACAAATGATGGACGGAATGCTGACAATGCAAACATTCTCCCCCAGTCAAAAGATCTGGGTTAAATCCATCGTTCTTTTGCCCACTACGCCACCCCAGTTTGGACCCAGCCATATGCAAATCAGTCTTGACCCTGTGCCCCATGGGAACAGTCCAGACCGAACTGCCAGGCCAGGTCCTCCCTGGACCGGAAACAAGCATCCTGGGACCGGTTTCAGGGAATGTCACCCTTCTTCAGCCAGGCTAGCTTGAATCCAGTGGCACAGTGAGCAAGGGACCCGAGTCTGGGCATACCCCATCCCACTTAGGGGCGAAAAGTGTTACAGCAAACAAATGATGGACGGAATGCTGACAATGCAAACATTCTCCCCCAGTCAAAAGATCTGGGTTAAATCCATCGTTCTTTTGCCCACTACGCCACCCCAGTTTGGACCCAGCCATATGCAAATCAGTCTTGACCCTGTGCCCCATGGGAACAGTCCAGACCGAACTGCCAGGCCAGGTCCTCCCTGGACTGGAAACAAGCATCCTGGGACCGGTTTCAGGGAATGTCACCCTTCTTCAGCCAGGCTAGCTTGAATCCAGTGGCACAGTGAGCAAGAGACCCACGTCTGGGCATACCCATCCCACTTAGGGCGAAAAGTGTTACAGCAAACAAATGATGGACGGAATGCTGACAATGCAAACATTCTCCCCCAGTCAAAAGATCTGGGTTAAATCCATCATTCTTTTGCCCACCTCGCCACCCCAGTTTGGACCCAGCCATATGCAAATCAGTCTTGACCCTGTGCCCCATGGGAACAGTCCAGACCGAACTGCCAGGCCAGGTCCTCCCTGGACCGGAAACAAGCATCATGGGACCGGTTTCAGGGAATGTCACCCTTCTTCAGCCAGGCTAGCTTGAATCCAGTGGCACAGTGAGCAAGGGACCCGCGTCTGGGCAGACCCATCCCACTTAGGGCGAAAAGTGTTACAGCAAACAAATGATGGACGGAATGCTGACAATGCAAACATTCTCCCCCAGTCAAAAGATCTGGGTTAAATCCATCGTTCATTTGCCCTCTACGCCACCCCAGTTTGGACCCAGCCATATGCAAATCAGTCTTGACCCTGTGCCCAATGGGAACAGTCCAGACCGAACTGCCAGGCCAGGTCCTCCTGGACCGAAACAAGCATCCTGGGACCGGTTTCAGGGAATGTCACCCTTCTTCAGCCAGGCTAGCTTGAATCCAGTGGCACAGTGAGCAAAGGGACTCGCTGCCTGGGCATACCCATCCCACTTAGGGCGAAAAGTGTTACAGCAAACAAATGATGGACGGAATGCTGACAATGCAAACATTCTCCCCAGTCAAAAGATCTGGGTTAAATCCATCATTCTTTTGCCCATACGCCACCCCAGTTTGGACTCAGCCAAATGCAAATCAGTCTTGACCCTGTGCCCCATGGGAACAGTCCAGACCGAACTGCCAGGCCAGGTCCTCCCTGGACCGGGAAACAAGCATCCTGGGACCGGTTTCAGGGATTGTCACCCTTCTTCAGCCAGGCTAGCTTGAATCCAGTGGCACAGTGAGCAAGGGACCCGCGTCTGGGCATACCCATCCCACTTAGGGCGAAAAGTGTTACAGCAAACAAATGATGGACGGAATGCTGACAATGCAAACATTCTCCCCCAGTCAAAAGATCTGGGTTAAATCCATCGTTCTTTGCCCACTACGCCACCCCAGTTTGGACCAGTACCATATGCAAATCAGTCTTGACCCTGTGCCTCATGGGAACAGTCCAGACCGAACTGCCAGGCCAGGTCCTCCTGGATCGAAATCAAGCATCCTGGGACCGGTTTCAGGGAATGTCACCCTTCTTCAGCCAGGCTAGCTTGAATCCAGTGGCACAGTGGGCAAGGGACCCGCGTCTGGGCATACCCATCCCACTTAGGGCGAAAAGTGTTACAGCAAACAAATGATGGACGGAATGCTGACAATGCAAACATTCTCCCCCAGTCAAAAGATCTGGGTTAAATCCATCGTTCTTTTGCCCACTACGCCACCCCAGTTTGGACCCAGCCATATGCAAATAAGTCTTGACCCTGTGCCCCATGGGAACAGTCCAGACCGAACTGCCAGGCCAGGTCCTCCTGGACCGGAAACAAGCATCCTGGGACCGGTTAAGGGAATGTCACCCTTCTTCAGCCAGGCTAGCTTGAATCCAGTGGCACAGTGAGCAAGGGACCCGCGGTCTGGGCATACCCATCCCACTTAGGGCTGAAAAGTGTTACAGCACAACAAATGATGGACGGAATGCTGACAATGCAAACATTCTCCCCCAGTCAAAAGATCTGGGTTAAATCCATCGTTCTTTTGCCCACTACGCCACCCCAGTTTGGACCGTGCCATATGCAAATCAGTCTTGACCCTGTGCCCCATGGGAACAGTCCAGACCGAACTGCCAGGCCATGTCCTCCCTGGACCGGAAACAAGCATCCTGGGACCAGTTTCAGGGAATGTCACCCTTCTTCAGCCAGGCTAGCTTGAATCCAGTGGCACAGTGAGCAAGGGACCCGCGTCTGGGCATACCCATCCCACTGGACTGTTCCCATGAGGTACAGGGTCAGACTGATTTGCATATGGCCATGTCTGAACTGGGGTGGTGGAGTGAGCTAAAGAATGATGATGGATTAAACCCAGATCAGTTGACTGGGGGTGAGTGTTTGATTTGCTCAAGCGCTCCGTCCATCATCCCCTTTGGTATCGCTTTGTTCGCCCCTAAGTTGGCAGGGTATGCCCAGATGTGGGTCCCTTTGCTCACTTTGCCACTGGATTCAAGCTAGCCTGGCTGATGACGGCTGAATAGCCAGAAACCGGTCCCAGGATGCTTGTTTCCGGTCCAGGGAAGACATGGCTTGGCAGTTCGGGCTGGACTGTTCCCATGAGGCACAGGGTCAGACTGACTTGCATATGACCATGTCTGAACTGGGGTGGTGGAGTGAGCTAAAGAATGATGATGGATTAAACCCAGATCAGTTGACTGGGGGTGAGTGTTTGATTTGCTCAAGCGCTCCGTCCATCATCCGCTTTGGTATCGCTTGTTCGCCCTAAGTTGGCAGGGTATGCCCAGACGTGGGTCCCTTGCTCACTTTGCCACTGGATTCAAGCTAGCCTGGCTGATGATGGCTGAATAGCCAGAAACTGGTCCCAGGATGCTTGTTTCCGGTCCAGGGAAGACATGGCTTGGCAGTTCGGGCTGGACTGTTCCCATGAGGCACAGGGTCAGACTGATTTGCATATGACCATGTCTGAAATGGGGTGGTGGAGTGAGCTAAAGAATGATGATGGATTAAACCCAGATCAGTTGACTGGGGGTTAGTGTTTGATTTGCTCAAGCGCTCCGTCCATCATCCGCTTTGGTATCGCTTTGTTCGCCCTAAGTTGGCAGGGTATGCCCAGACGTGGGTCCCTTGCTCACTTTGCCACTGGATTCAAGCTAGCCTGGCTGATGATGGCTGAATAGCCAGAAACTGGTCCCAGGATGCTTGTTTCCGGTCCAGGGAAGACATGGCTTGGCAGTTCGGGCTGGACTGTTCCCATGAGGCACAGGGTCAGACTGATTTGCATATGGCCATGTCTGAACTGGGGAGGTGGAGTGAGCTAAAGAATGATGATGGATTAAACCCAGATCAGTTGACTGGGGGTGAGTGTTTGATTTGCTCAAGCGCTCCGTCCATCATCCCCTTTGGTATCGCTTTGTTCGCCCTAAGTTGGCAGGGTATGCCCAGACGTGGGTCCCTTGCTCACTTTGCCACTGGAGTTAAGCTAGCCTGGCTGATGACGGCTGAATAGCCAGAAACCGGTCCCTGGATGCTTGTTTCTGGTCCAGGGAAGACATGGCGTGGCAGTTCGGGCTGGACTGTTCCCATGAGGCACAGGGTCAGACTGATTTGCATTTGGCCATGTCTGAACTGGGGTGGTGGAGTGAGCTAAAGAATGATGATGGATTAAACCCAGATCAGTTGACAGGGGGTGAGTGTTTGATTTGCTCAAGCGCTCCGTCCATCATCCCCTTTGGTATCGCTTTGTTCGCCCTAAGTTGGCAGGGTTTGCCCAGACGTGGGTCCCTTGCTCACTTTGCCACTGGATTCAAGCTAGCCTGGCTGATGACGGCTGAATAGCCAGAAACCGGTCCCAGGATGCTTATTTCCGGTCCAGGGAAGACATGACTTGGCAGTTCGGGCTGGACTGTTCCCATGAGGCACAGGGTCAGACTGATTTTCATATGGCCATGTCTGAACTGGGGTGGTGGAGTGCGCTAAAGAATGATGATGGATTAAACCCAGATCAGTTGACTGGGGGTGAGTGTTTGATTTGCTCAAGCGCTCCGTCCATCATCCCCTTTGGTATCGCTTTGTTCGCCCTAAGTTGGCAGGGTATGCCCAGACGTGGGTCCCTTGCTCACTTTGCCACTGGATTCAAGCTAGCCTGGCTGATGACAGCTGAATAGCCAGAAACCGGTCACAGGATGCTTGTTTCCAGTCCAGGGAAGACATGGCTTGGCAGTTCGGGCTGGACTGTTCCCATGAGGCACAGGGTCAGACTGATTTGCATATGGCCATGTCTGAACTGGGGTGGTGGAGTGAGCTAAAGAATGATGATGGATTAAACCCAGATCAGTTGACTGGGGGTGAGTGTTTGATTTTCTCAAGCGCTCTGTCCAGCATCCCCTTTGGTATCGCTTTGTTCGCCCTAAGTTGGCAGGGTATGCCCAGACGTGGGTCCCTTGCTCACTTTGCCACTGGATTCAAGCTAGCCTGGCTGATGACGGCTGAATAGCCAGAAACCGGTCCCAGGATGCTTGTTTCCGGTCCAGGGAAGACATGGCTTGGCAGTTCGGGCTGGACTGTTCCCATGAGGCACTGGGTCAGACTGATTAGCATATGGCCATGTCTGAACTGGGGTGGTGGAGTGAGCTAAAGAATGATGATGGATTAAACCCAGATCAGTTGACTGGGGGTGAGTGTTTGATTTGCTCAAGCGCTCCGTCCATCATCCCCTTTGGTATCGCTTTGTTCGCCCTAAGTTGGCAGGGTATGCCCAGATGTGGGTCCCTTGCTCACTTTGCCACTGGATTCAAGCTAGCCTGGCTGATGACGGCTGAATAGCCAGAAACCGGTCCCAGGATGCTTGTTTCCGGTCCAGGGAAGACATGGCTTGGCAGTTCGGGCTGGAAAGTTCCCATGAGGCACAGGGTCAGACTGATATGCATATGGCCATGTCTGAACTGGGATGGTGGAGTGAGCTAAAGAATGATGATGGATTAAACCCAGATCAGTTGACTGGGGGTGAGTGTTTGATTTGCTCAAGCGCTCCGTCCATCATCCCCTTTGGTATCGCTTTGTTCGCCCTAAGTTGGCAGGGTATGCCCAGACGTGGGTCCCTTGCTCACTTTGCCACTGGATTCAAGCTAGCCTGGCTGATGACGGCTGAATAGCCAGAAACCGGTCCCAGGATGCTTGTTTCCGGTCCAGAGAAGACATGGCTTGGCAGTTCGGGCTGGACTGTTCCCATGAGGCACAGGGTCAGACTGATATGCATATGGCCATGTCTGAACTGGGATGGTGGAGTGAGCTAAAGAATGATGATGGATTAAACCCAGATCAGTTGACTGGGGGTGAGTGTTTGATTTGCTCAAGCGCTCCGTCCATCATCCCCTTTGGTATCGCTTTGCATCTGTAATATGGCATTGACACAAAGGGAAAGCTTTTCAGCATTTAAATGGTTCAAGTAAGAACCTCTCCCCTCTCTTGCGTTTGTGCCTGCATTACATGCGTATCGGCATGATCTGTTTTACAGAAATATTGCCGAAATATTAAACCAATACTTGTAGGACTACTGGTGCCAATATTCGCTGTTACCACTGGTCTGGTTTCAAGTAAAACAAATGGAATTCACTGGTAGTATTATCTATAAATTGTCACATGCACCTTACCCTTTGCTCTGCACCAACAATGTCCACATACGCTTTTAATCCCAGGTGTGTATGCACAGAATATATGAGCAAAGCAAGCCAAAAAAGCATGGCCAAGGCTGATAACCCTAAATGGTCTACCATATCTTAGCGCACAGTGAAATGGGAAGACTTGGTTTGCCTGATAGACCCTACATAACTTTTGATCAAAATGGCAGAACTTTTACAACAAACTTTATTGAAAATCCGATGCTGCAGCATGTTAATGTTTTAGAAAACAATGGTTCTTATGTGGCCAAAAAGGTCCAAAGAAAAGGCAGTGTCAGAATTAGGGACAATGCGCTAGAGTCGAGATTGATAATGAATATCTCCAGGAGCGATAAGTAATATGAACAGGGACATGTAAGTCAAAATAACGTTTGTTATTTATTTTATGAGAATATGCAAGAATATGCTCACATAGGAAAGTGACAACAAGCGTGAAGTGATAAGTGGGGGTGACTTTAAAATATATACATCGCATTGACAACACATAGAAGAACTCCTAATGAATAAATTATACAAAGTGTACAGAGTTCTTGTTGTAGGGGTTCGACGGCGTTTCGATCTCAGCTATTCGAGATCACCTTCAGGACATAGCAATTGTGAGCAAGCTGGATTAAAAACCGGGCGGTGCCGGGGAGCGAGAAATGAAGCACAGCGCCGCAAGGGGCATGAGACCCTGATACTTGAAGCGGAGGGCGTGGAACTATTCCAACTGTGACTGGCGTCCGTCTCACATTCAGCACGCCCTCCGGAGAAGCAGGACACACAGCTCAGCTCTTCGCTGTCAGGCTAACTAATGCAGTCCTGATGAGAAAATAATAGGCAACCAAAGAATCGCACTTCACATTGCAGCCTTGACCCGCTGCATCACATTGTGGTTTCCAATCCGTTTTGGTTCGGATGACGTCGGAATAAGCGGCCTCTCCTTGCGCAGCTCCAAGTAATTGTTCCAATTACGCGCTACATATCTCCTCAGTACCTTCACTGGCGGACGCCAGTCACAGTTGGAATAGTTCCACACCCTCTGCTTCAAGTATCAGGGTCTCATGCCCCTTGAGATCGAAACGCCGTCGACCCCCTACAACAAGAACTCTGTACACTTTGTATAATTTATTCATTAGGAGTTCTTCTATGTGTTGTCAATGCGATGTTTATATTTTAAAGTCACCCCCACTTATCACTTCACGCTTGTTGTCACTTTCCTATGTGAGCACCTGAATTCTCTCTTGCATATTCTCATAAAATAAATAACAAACGTTATTTTGACTTACATGTCCCTGTTCATATTACTTATCGCTCCCTGAGATATTCATTATCAATCTCGACTCTAGCGCATTGTCCCTAATTCTGGCACTGCCTTTTCTTTGGACCTTTTTGGCCACATAAGAACCATTGTTTTCTAAAACATTAGTCTACCCCAGGTTCACTTATTGGGGTCCCCTTGTTTTTCTTGCAGCATGTTAATAAACAGTGCAATCACTGGCAAATATACAAACGAACAAGCTGCTAAAACTGGCAAATGTTAAAAGCATACTTCCATAGTTAGAATAGTTAAATGGCAGGGATGGCAGGTCTGTAGTCAGCAGTGGGGGTTTTGGGAGGCCTGGCTCCAAGGAACAACTTCAGCATAAAAGAGGTCTCGGGTTGGACTTGGCTGTAGTTTTTTTTTAAAAATGGCACAATATGGCAAGATTTTAAAGAAATCAGGATATTTTTCAGTATTTTTAAATAGTATTATTTTACCATGAAAGCTATTTGTGATAATTTGCAGGAAACTGTGCATTTTAAAAGCGCAGTAAGATAGGGACATTGGGAAATTCGATTTCAGGATATGTGTGCCAAATAATGTTTTGAAAGCACTTCTAGTCAGTAAAACTGATAAAACTCGAGTAGAACATAAATGCAGCTTTAGACGGGATTGTGTGTTCTCCTTCAAGACATCTTTGTGGAAATGTGTGGCAAATGCTGAATGTTTAAGCATGTTTTACAAACAGCCATTGATAATTGAATGGGATTTAAAGCTAGTCCTAATCACTTTGGCATATAGTTATGAGGACACAGACATGGCACACAAAAAGACATGTCCCTAATGTCAGTCAGCACTGCACTGTCTGTACATGGCTGCTGTGGGGGAAAATTCAATGGAACAGTCAGCAGGATAGGTATACTAGAAAGACCTAGGGTGTTGGGAACATGGGCACATCTCAGGGAGTGGATGTGGCAACTGGCATACGTCTGCTACTCAAAGGAGTACGAAGAAGCCAGGCAGCTAACGAGCTAAAATTCCAGAGCCTTGGTCCAAGTCCTTAATTTGTGCAGGTAGTCAGAATTTGCACTCATTTTTCAGGACCCAGACTTATTTTTTATTATCAGACTTTGAACCAGACCATAAGACAAAAAGGCAGAAAAGGAAGAAAGGAGGGGAAGAGAATGTTAAAAAGAAAGCAGTAGTAATAAAGGAGGAGAGCATGGATGAAAAAGACCCAACAAGGGTAAGAAAAAGACAGGCTATATAGTAGGTGCCCAGGTGTCTCTCTTCTGCTTCAGTGTGACCTTGACCTCGCCTTACCCTACTGACTCATGTTTGTGTCTGTCTCCTGCCTTTTTTCTTGTTAGCAGCTCTTCTGTCCCCGACTCGGTACCTGCTCTTTCTTGTTTGTGCCATCTGTTATATCCATCCCATGTCTTTGTTTAACTGCTTCTTTTTACATCCTTTGTTACACTTACTGCTTTGTTTTGCATCTTGGTCTTTTCTGTCAGTTTTTGCCCCCTGACTTGCTCCGCAGATCGTGTTTTCCCACCTTGCTGCTTCCACTAGACTTTCCCGCTCTCCCCGCTGTACTTTTCCACTCTTGCTGAGCCCTCCCTCCGCCCTCCGCCCCACACACGTCCCACTCTCCAAAGCCCTATTTAATGGAGGCCGCAGCACGGTCATGCACCGGGCATGCTGCCTGCGTGCTAAAGGCTTCCCAAAGATATGCCAGTCTGCACACGTCCACGCCTGGACTGCGCCCTGTACCAAGAACACTGGGCCAAACGCCTCCCGTAGCTACACCACTGACAAACTCCACCTGCTCAACTCTGGAGGCCGCCATAAAACACTGCTGCCAAACTGCACCTCAGTCCACAGTTGTCCCCTTTGCCTGCTTGTATTGCCGCTTCACCTGCCTCCACATACCCACTCCTACCGCCCACACACACACACCGCACCCCATCAAGTCAGAACTCAAGACCCGCACTCACAGAGCACCATACACCCATCCCACACAACAACACTCACTCGCATGCATGCACCTTAGCACTTGCTCACTCGGCAAGCACTCCACCGAGATTTGGAATCTCATCAACTCCAATGCACCGGACCTTCTCTTCCTAACCGAAACCTGGCTCAACGACACATTAGCGCCGGACATCGCCGTAGCCATCCCTACTGGATACAAAATCCTGCACTAGGACTGACTCTGTAAACCAGGAGGAGGACTCGCCATCATCCACAGAAACACCATCAAGTGTACCTCTAACACGGACCCAGGAGCTACTTTTATGGAACAAATGCACTTCAAGCTTCAAACGGACAGTAAAACCACAATCAAAGGCACCCTTGCCTACCAGCTCAAAAGAATATAAATGATTGGACCGTAGTTAAGTTGAATAACCCGGTCTGGCCTATGGTGCAGGAATAGGCCCGGATATTTAACTGAATCTGTGGTCTAAGGTCAGGTTTATACCCATTGATTGAAATGCCAGAGTATGCCCCCAATTTAATGATTTACCAGATCAGGGGGATTAAGTTGACCTCGGGATCTCTAACAAAGAACAACTTGTCGTCAGCGTAGATGGATCATAAAAGGTCTCCATGACAACAGCAGAGGCCTCAGTTTAAGTGTCTGTCATGGATCCAACAGAGCTAGTGGATCCAACCAGTGGCAGCTAGCTGTAACAAAATATGGTGGGGCGCGATGGCGCACAACTCACCATAAACTCGTCGGCGGCTCTCACCCGGTGTGGCACTTCTCTGCCGGATTGTGTCCACGAGTAGGGAAGGACTTCCTTCTTGCTCATGGAACGTGAATCCAACCAATCCTGGAGCTGCTCTCATGCTGTTTTCAGCATGAGAGCAGCTCCAGTATTGGTTGAAGCAAGCTAGCCCAGCACTCATTTTGAGGCTGGGGGCCTGTGCCAGTAATCACCAGGCTATTTCACAGTCCTTGGATTGCTGGGTCCACAGTGCGCATGTCAGATAGGACGGCTGTAGACAGCCAGCTAATCTGACATGCACACTGGCAGGGGCAGCACAAATCCTGCAATTGCAAGATTGAGCCCCTCCTTAACCCTCGCGCTGCACAGCTAAAGCCGGTGGCAAAATAAAATGCCTTTGACATGCCATTTGATTTATTTGTGTTGGCCTGCTGCGCACGCAGCAGGCGGGCGATGCTCCTCCGCCATTTAGGAGGAACTGCCCCTGGATCCAAGGCAAAAATAAACAGGAGTGGTGATAATGGACACCCCTGCCGTGTCCACCCACCAAGCTGAAGATATCCAATGCAAGGCAGTTGACAGAGACTCAGGCCACAGGACATGTATATAGCAAACGGATGAGAGCAAGGAGACTGTTGGGAATGCAATATCGTTGGAGAGTCTCAAACAGAAATGGCCACTCAAAGGACTCAAATGCTTGCTGCCCTGACCTCAGGGTTGATTTTATTAAGCAAAGAGAATACCATTCAGAGGTTAATTGACATAGATCTATGTGGAACAAACCCCAACTGTGCAGGGGTGGCCAGGCATTCCAACAGAGGAGCAAGCCTGGTGGCAATGATTTTTTTGCTAAGATCTTACTATCACAATTGGTTAACTAGAGGGGTTGAGTGGAGGCACATTTGACAGGGTCTTTACGGGGTTTAGGGAGAAGTGAGATAACAGCTTCTCAGTTCAAATGGGGCAGTTTCCCATCTCGGAGTGCTTCAGTGTGTAAGGTGGAAGCAAGGATATGCTTGTATGATTTATAAAAATCAGTGGTGAGCCCGTCTGTGGCAGGAGACTTGGAGCTGGTCAGAGAATCGATAGCTGTGACTACTTCCTCCGGAAAGATCGGCTGACTTTGTGTCTATGGCAGTCATCAAGACACATCAAAGCCACGTTGTTGAGATATTCAACAATGTCACATAAGGGTTGCGTGCTCCCGGCTGTATAGAGGTGTGAGTAGTATCAAACAAAGGTAGCCAGATATCTTCATTGTCGATAATTACTAGTCTGCCTCTGTCCTCTATGCCCACAGTATGAGATCTGCCCTCTCCGTCTTAAGTAACCAAGTTGGGATCTTGCCTACTCCCTCCCCATCTCCGTAGGGTGTATTTCCCCAAATGGCGTACCTTCCTATCTACCAGCTCACGAAATTGCTGCAAAAGCAAATTTTACTCCTACAAAAGAGTTTTCTGTGGTGTTCGATTGATTGCAGCTTCCAAATTCTTAATGTCATGCTCTAGGTGGTTTAGTTACTGCTGAATGTCCTTCAATACTTTGGCATGCTTGGCGATAGCCTGCCCTCAAATATAGGATTTGAAGGCCTCCCAGACTGTGGCATATTTCGGGACTAAATCCACATTGAGCTGAGAATATTCTAGTATCACCCATCACAGCTCTTCTTTCAACACTAGGTCTAAGAGTGCGGAAGCTGGAAAACGCTAAAGGTACAAATCGGAGCGAAGAAGGGTCAAGGCAAGCAGAACCAGAGAGTGATCAGAAAGCATGCAAAGCAAATGCTGAACCTCTGACACAGAGGAGGCAATTTCCTGGGGAGGCAAGCCAATAAGTGAGACGTGAAGAGGATTCATGGGGCCCTGAGTAGAAGGGGCAGCTTTTTACCACCGGATGTGCCAAACAACATAGATCGAATAGCCTAAATAGGATGATAATATCGTGCAATACCTTGACTGACAGAGTATTGTGAACCGACGGGTTCCAGAGCAGTCCCTCTGTAGGTCAAGTACCAAGTCCCACCCTCTCCTGCCCACACCACAGTGTCCACACTAAAAGTGTGCAACTTAGCAAAGATATCAAGGAAAAACTGAGGGTCATCAATGTTGGGTGCATATGTATTAAACAGTGCAATTTCTATGTTGTCAAGTGTGCCCACTATAACAATACATCTGCCCGCCGCGTCCGTATAGATCACATGTACTTTAAAAGCTACATGGGTGCGTATCAGGATGCACACACCCCGAGAATAAGAACTGTATGAAAACAAATATCAATGAGGAGACCACTTCGAAGCAAAAGAGTAAGAGTCCTTAGGTGCGAGGTGTGTCTCTTGTATTAAAAAAAAAAAGGCATGTCAATCTTGTGACAATCCAGGTCAGACAGAACCCTGCTGACCTTACGGCAGTCGTTGAGACTTCAAATGTTCCAGGTGAGCCATTTAAGTGCATACCTATGGGTATGTCATGAAACAAAAAGGAAAAAAGATGAGGTGAGGATGAAGAAGAATGAAAACCCAGGATACATGCAGGAGCTAAGTGACTGTACTAAATGTTATCGCAAAACGAATTGTACTGGCAGACCATAAAACAGCATGGCTCAAGAACCTCCCACCCTCACCCCCACTGACAACCCCAACAGTCAGTGCAAGATACCATATCTCATAGACCAAATACAACAAATTATTATACCAAAGGGTGATACACATCATAGGGCATGATAACTCTCATGGGTGATCTTGAGAAGGAGAATTATGCAACAGAACAGCAGCAAGAGAGATCTGAGCCCCAGATGACTTAGTTAGGGTCCTGGCGGACGGAGGAGAAGAAAATAGGAGGGGATGAACACATTGCAGCCAACTCAGAGAAAAGATGAGAAAAGAGACCAGCTATAAAAAAAAGACCAGTAGTGTCCATGTAGTAGGGAAAGGAGGGATAAGGCAAAAATTAGTAAACTCTATCAGTCCTCTCCAGAGGCGGCCTGATCCTGAGCATCTGTATGAGCATTGATGAGGGAGCCTCCATGGGATGTAGGTAATTACCCTGCTGCAGATAGTCGTACAAAATCGAACTGCTTCAGCAGAGCTCTGGAAAACAGTATTTCTATCCAGGTCCACCTTAAGATGCACCAAGTAGAGCATATAGTACTTTATATTGAGGCTATGCATGGTGCACCACACCTCTGTAAATTTGCGGTGTGCCTCTTGAAGAATAGCAATAAAGTCCATACAAATCGATATCACAGAGCCTTGATGTTGCGGAGGTCCCTTTTCACGATCCAGCTGGATAACCAAATCTCAATCGCAGAAATTGAGGAGTCGGGCAATAATTGGCCCAGAAAGTGCGCCCACCGGGTGCCGACGCCAAGGGATCTGTGAGCCCGCTCCACAAAGAAGACCTCAGAGAAATGTTGCCCATTGAAAAGAGATGAAAGCTAGGATTTCACATAAGATGTCAGCCGGCCAGTGTTGCTGGACTCCGCAATGCCCATAATATGCACATTATTGCGCCCAGAGCACGCTTCCAGTCTTCATTCGTTATGGCCACATCAAACACTTGTTTTTCCAGTTTAGCAACCTTGGCTCTAGTGTCGCTGGCATTGGCTATGTGAAAGGACATTCTGCGCTGCATTTCACACCATCCATGCGGGCAGCTTGTCGGTCCTTAGGCTCTGTTAAGCGATCTAGGGGTGCAGCCATCAAATCAATTCAATTTTGACGTATATAGCTTGCAGACTAGTCTTAAGATATTTAAGGATGGCTGTTATGGTGTCTGAGATGACTCGACGCCGCACCCAGGAGGAGATCTCCGAGTTGTTTTCTTGGAGTCAAAGAGTAGCTTTCCCATGGAAGCCCAGCGTCCAAGGACTTTGATGCCAAAAATCAGGAGAAAGAGCAGCAAGCAATTTCTGAGGGTCAGGAAGACAGGCTGCTTTATAGGTCTGGCAAAACCAGTGATTGCCACCAGAAAAGGCCTCTTCTCTGTGAGCAACACATCACCATAAACAAACTGGGCGTAGGAGGATCAAAGGGGGAGCATCAAGTAGGAGCAAGCTAACGGATCCCAGTAGAGCTATGCGAATCTCCAAGGGGCTGTAGAGGCAGCAAGAGGAAAGCAGAAAGCTGGTGTGAGGGGCATCCCTAGTGTATGCACCTCCGCCCCCGGACTCTCAGTTGTGGCAGCACCCCCCATAATGCAGGGGACCATCGGGGGAGGCCCACAGCATTCCAACGATGAAAGAGTTATTGAGGATGGTGCCTCTGCTAGGCCCATTCGACACTGCAAGTGAGCCATGTAACAGGCCTCAGGGTCACCAGCAGCCCCTGTTGCTGCCGGGCCTCCGTGACTGGGTATCCTCTCCGGGCCACGGGTATGGTGGTGGAGTGCACCATTACCCTACCACAGCTCGGACCAGACTCCCAGGGTTTAGCAGAATTTAAGATTTGGGGGGCGCATGTAGTATTTGGAGGCTGCAGAGGCCATCGTGGAGGAGGGAGAGAACGCCTTCTGGAGTACGTGCAGCCGCCGCGAGGCGGTCAGCCAATAGGGCACTCACCCTCTATGTGTAGGGTGTCATCCAGGGCTATTCAGCCTGCAATGGTCCTGTGTGAGGGAGGCCACTGGGGCAGCGGAGTGGCCCACCATATGGGTGAGAAAGCCTGCCACAGGCTCGTCAGCAGCCCATGTTGCTGTCGGGCCTCCCAGGCCGCGCTTCCCAACTAGGCCGATGTTGGGGTGTTGAAACGTGATCCCGCAGCCAGACCGCTTTTCCACTCGCCCCCTGGGCGGCTCAAAAGGATGTAGACCATATCTCCTGGGCAAGCATGATGAGGAGATTGCCTCAGGCAGTTCCCTACCACTGAGGATGCCTGCTGCCCGGCTGAGCTCTGTGCTTGACTGCCATATTGGCTGCCAGCATGTCCATACCCCCAGTCACTCATCTAATTTGAATGCCTCCAAATGCCAAAAATTGTGCCATGATTACAATTAAAATAGTGAAACTGAAACAAAAGCAGCATCCGGGTGATATTCATGGAAAGGATTTGCAACTTCCACCCCCACACATCACTGTCTTTAATTACAATTACACTATGAACATTTCTACAGGGTTACATGGAGCATAAAAATGTCCAGTTATTCAAGTGCAGTCTGTTTTTCTACTCTGCACCATTTCCACCAGCATCATAATGAGGTGGCTAATTGGCTGTAAAGTAATACTTCTAATAGGTCTAAAACATAATAGATGTAGTTTTAGAACCTGTGGTAAGTAAATTTGCTGAGTGAATTACGACTTCCCTGAGCCTTCATCCACAGTAAAGCCTGGCGTTAGTAGTATCAAACTTCAGGGTCTACCTCTTCTGATGCACATTTTATTACGACACATATAACTACCCAAAGAAAAAAATGGACGTCAGGCATTTTTGCCTTATTAAGACCCTTTAACGTGGTGCAGAAGCAGGTTAAGGAGTGTAGTTAAAAAGCAGATGCCTCAATTCCAAATACCTGATGACAGTAAAAAAGCAAAAAAAAACAAATTAAGTGTATGAGATTGTACAGCAATGCGCTGAGTTCTATTTTCAAAGGTGAACCATTTCCAGACTATCCGTTCTCTATGTAGGGAGGCCACATAACAAAAAGAATGTTATAATTGTGATCAGGTTCTATAATACTTGATCTCTCCAAAATGTATGACAGGATAATATCACCACCAAGACTCATTACTTAATAACTCCCTCCCACTGTCCTTTCACTTTTAGGTTGATACTGAAAATGTAAGAAAATGCCTCTTTTTGGCATAATGACCCCCATTTTGTGGGTGGATGGGGCTGTTTTTTTGACTGAGGATTATGGGCGGAAGAGTGTCACCAGGCCTTTGATACCCTGAAGGAAGCTCTGTGTACAGCACCTGTACTCAAGGCACCTGACTTCAGCTAGGAGTTTGTGGTCCAACAGATGATGGGAGTAGGGCAGTGTTATCACAGGTAAATTATAAGGATTAGGAACAACCAGTTGCCTTTATTAGAAGGCGACTACTCCCCCGAGAGCAGCATTGGAGTGCAATAGAGAGAGAAGCCTTTGATGTGGTTTGGTCACTAAAGACGCTGAGTCCCTACCTGTTGGGACTCAATTCAGTGTTTAAACTGACCACAAGCTCTCAGACGACTCATGCAGATGACAGGGGAGAGCCCCACACTGTTGTGGTAGGCCATCTCCCTTCAGGGTATGGACTTTACAGTGGAGCACAGACCTGGGATTAACCATTCCAATACAGATGGCCTATACAGGTTCTTCCGCTTGGATGATTAGAGCTGCCAGAGGAATGGCACAATTCCTCACCTTTTATCTGGGAAGGTGGGGGACATACAGGAAAATGCCTCTTTTTGGTATGATCACACTCTTTTGTTTAGACTCATGCTGCTGGATGTTTCACTCTGTGTACTGGGACTCTGCTAACCAGGCACGAGTGCATGTGCCCTGACCCCTAAACATTTTAAGTTTGGCTATACTCCTAATTGTCACATTTAACTTATCTATAAGTCCCTAGTATATGGTACCAAGTGTACACAGGGTCTGTAAGTTAAATGTCACTAGTCGACTGCAGCACATATTGAGCCATGAAAACATGAATGCAGATCTGCCACCAATAAAATGGCTGTGCAGGTTTAAACTGCAAATGCCACCTGTCAAAATAACTCCTTTTGGCAGGCCTACTGTTAGGGAAATAAATCTTCCAACCCTCCTCAGAGCGAGGCAAAGAAAACACAGACACCAGGCAGGGCTACAAAATATATGAAATGTATTTGCAGCTACCAATGCTTATTGGAATGACAAGGCAGAAGGCAGACACACATCCTAATGTTACATCTTAGAACAAGCTTCTTCTTCCCCAAGTCTTTCTTTGTGGGTTGTTTATATATGTTTTAGAAAGTGCTGTCACCAGCAGAAAACCCCAGAATGGGACACAGTCCATATACAGGTAATATAGAAAATAGAATTGCCATGCAAGCACAAGAAAGACACAGTGCAAAATCTATTTATTGCAGTATAAGCAAACAAGGGGACAGAAAATAGGTTGAACTAAACTTGTAAGAGATGAGAGGCCTCAGAGTGTGGATTATGTTGACAGCTGTTAACCAAGGAGGTGTCAGAGAGGTCAGTAAAGGGCCTTGGGTCAGGCTGGTACAGATTTGTAAAGGAGCGGGGTGCACTGCGGAAGACAGAGCAAGCAGTTTGGTCAGAGACAGATATAGATAGCTCAATGGGTCTGAGATAGTGCGGGGGAGAATTGGAATTGATTCCCCTATCTGTGGGATACATTCACGTGGATATTTTTTTCCCACAATATACCCCTTTTAGGATAGCCATATCATATATCATTGTAAAATATATATATATATCTATATGGTAGAAACATAAAAATAACAATTCATCAATACAGTACATATCTTAGAATGGCATTACACCATTACACAATGTTTAAATAACATGCATATATAGACACATCTAAGAGGTATTTATTATCTAACATAGGCAAAATGATATACGAGTACTAAATGCATTTATATGTTATATATCTATAGTCATTAACTAAAATGTTTCTTTGTGTGCTTCCTCTACGTCTTGTTTTATTCTAAGATATCTGCGGGCTAGCTCCTGCTCTGTAGGCAGTAGAACTTCAACCTCAGAAATTGAATGGATGCTCTTAATACACAATTGCTGTTCCATGGAGCAACAACACTGAAGACAACACAATAGTATCACTATAGCTATAAAGATACCCAGTAGTGCTAGAACTAAGCTCTTCAACCATCCTGTTGGTAGCAATGACCATAGAAAGGCCCAGTCATCAGAATCTGTAATTTTCTCTGCTCTAAGGAATGTTTGAACCGCATGCTTAATTTGTGCCACATCCCTTGCTATGTTTCCACTATTATTTAAAAAATAACAGCAAGAGGAATTCAGTAAGACACACAGTCCTCCTTGTTGTAGTATCAGGAGGTCAAGTGCAATTCTATGTTGAATAGTCATGGCATCCATTGAATTAATTTCCACCTGCAACTGTTGAAATGCATCTCTTGTTGCATTGAATGCTGTAGCTAGCGCAGCAGACGTTAACAAGGGATAATTCTAAATCATATACCCTATATCCAGGAATTAATATATGCATTACTTCAAAGAATAGCCCTTGTCTAGTCTCCAGAATAGGTGTATGTATATCTCTTTTATACCTATTAGCGAAATTCCCCAAATTTAATGGCTCATAGGCTGCAATATGTGGCGCGATTGAAATGTTTGGTGTAAGATAAGAAATAGAGCACATGCCTTCCCCGTTCCATGGAAGCACCTTGTATGCTATAGTACCACAAATAAAATACATACCGCCCTGTTACTGTGTGTCCAATGTGCGATATTTACTGAGAGGAAGGCCTACCCCCCAGGAAAAGAGTTTTGAAATTGATCACACCATTTGTAATCAATCCATGCAGAATTTATGAGTGTAGCATTTGCCCACAGTGCCAAGTAAGAGCAGCGAGCTGACCATAAGGGATATTTCAATATTTTAGAAATCCCATTTGGTGCACTAGCATAATCATTCTTTTGCTCAGTTAATGGTTCGTATAGAAGACCATCAGGTGTTATTAACAGTGTCTCTCCATCTACAGTGATGTTCCAGTAATGTAAAGTGTAATTCACTTGTTTCCCTTGTACTGTAGCTGTCCAGTTCCTACTTACTAACTGTCTGTCCCTTATCTTCCAATTACCTGTGGTGTCATCAAATTCAAATATGTTAAGACACCTGCTACTTTTGAAATGTCCTAAGTATCGAGAAGCTGGGTTCTATCCTGCGACATGATGCTTTATACAAATATATGTCAGAATCATGACATACGTTTTCCCGACAGCGTTTACAATTAAGGGCCCGATTCTGATGCGGTTAGGAAACCTTCCCGATCGAATCGGTTTGGAAATGGTTCCCGACCGACTCGGATTGGGAGAGTCCGACCGACCGAGTATGATGCATTCGGATGCTTCCAGATACGATTTGGTTGGACTCCCATTAACTTCTATGGGAGCCTATGTTCCTAACCGCATCGTAATCGGGCCCTAGGTGGGAATGCTTTCCTAACCGCATCGGAATCAGGCCCTAAGTTGTAATGACGATACTGGCAGTACCCCGCATGTTTTTTTTACGAGCTATCTTACAACGAACAACAATTAGGACGAATGCATTTTTTATACGTTTGTTTTTGCCGAATACCATTACAACTAATAATGGCATGCAAAGGCACATATCGAATGAAAGGAAGATGGAGAGTGCAAATTTAAAGTAAAAATACCGCTGCAATTCTTATAAGTTCAGGAAACTTAACGTTGAATCAGCAGGAAGGTGCACCATGAGAACGCTTGTTCCGGACTCGTTCATGCAGTAAGGGGAAAGCCTAATAGTCCTACATTTCTGTCCAGCAGTTTGAAAGGAGGCTTCCCAAAGGAAAATGGCAGCGTTTGAATTCCAATAACGGTTGTTAAAAAATAAAATGAGTAGAAAAACAACAACTTTGGGCCCGATTCTGATGCGGGTTGGAAAAGCTTCCCGACCGAGGGCCTGATTCTGATGCGGTTAGGAAGGCCTCCTAACGGCATTTGCTCCTTCCAAATCGGATCGGGAACGTGTCTTCCCGACCGAGGGCCCAATTCTGATGCGGTTAGGAACAAATGTTCCCATTGAAGTCAATGGGAGTTCAACCAAATCGTATCTGGAAGCATCCGGATGCATCCTACTCCGCCGGTCGGACTTTCCCGATCCGAGTGGGTCGGACACCATTTCCCAACCGATTCGGTCGGGAAGCTTTTCCAACCCGCATCAGAATCGGCCCCTTTGTGTCATGTGTGAATTTCTTTATTAAAAGCCAATCCAAATCATATTTTAATTTTCAAAATTGATAATCTTCATGAAAATATATGAATGAAGGCTGCCCACCATTTTGTGATCAGTTGCTGTCTGCTACTGATGAGCACCAGATGCTTCTGAGAGGTTCGCTGTGGGAAAGTGCTGTAAAAGGAGACAGTGCCATCTGTTGTTTTTGTAAGTACACCTACCACAAACGTCATTAATACTTTTTTAGGTCTCGCCTAGGCAGCGCGCATGCGCTGCTCTAGGAGGGCCTTTAGCCATCGGTCTTCACTTTTCAAGCACTGCACTCGTGCTTGTGGCAGCATCCACTTTCTGCGGGAGCGAGCAGCGGCACGCCACAAGCACGAGTGCAGTGCTTGAAAAGTGAAGTCTGCGCGCGCACGCACGCACCACTCCCAGTCTAACGGGATGCGCAGAATCACTCTGCGCTGGCTTTTTAATTGTATAACTTTTAATAAAATGCCTGCTCGCGTTGTTCAGCAGGGGCACTTTGGCACGGACACAGATCTATGCTGTGGAGCAGGCCGCATCGCCGAACTTTTGGGCAGTCCAATAGGAGCCCTCTCAGCCTGCTCATCAAACACGTCATAGCAAGACGTGAGACCGCGTCTTCTCTGCTCCTGGGGTTCTCACTTCGAGCGCTTCAAGGCCTTTGATGAATCACGTCTCCGCACTGCCCTGTTGCCATTGGAAACTCTAGGGAGTGAGATGAACTCCTCACCAAATGCCTTTAAACTTTATTGACATGTACAGGCATGGTACGGCCCTACCTCGGGAAGCCCTGTCACAGTGAGCCACTGTTCTGCTGGGAGCGGACATGCTGAGATCAGGGAGGACATTCTTCACAAAAGCGACTGCTGTTTGGTATGATGAAAAGGTAAGCGTTTGGTTCTTTTGTTAGCCTAAACGGGGCATTGTTTCCGAGAGCGTTTAGCCGGTGTAATTACTTCAAGCTGCTTATTATTCTTGGCTTCTCTAAGGCGCTATGTGGATTCTGCGGTCACTTTTACCAGAAGCGGTTTAGCATTTCGCCTCGGTTTTTGAGGCACATTTCTGAATTTGTATGCATGAAAGTGTATGTTGTTTAGCTGTCTGCCGAGCCATATCTTCTATTTTAGAGGTCGCCCCTCCTCCTCTGGCATCGTCTATTTTGGTAGGTATGCCTCTGCTTGTCTTCGGTGAAACTGTCTGTTCTGCCTCGAGCAGAAGAAGGCCCAAGACGCAGCTTGCCTCTCGGCCGCGGCTTGTGTCATCCACCCATGCATTACCACTTACAGTGCGGCTTCTTTGGTTGCAAGTTGCCTCCAGCACAACACCTGCCCGATAGCTTTGAGTTTCTCCTAGCCATCTGTTGGCGGAAGCACCGCTCTCAACACCTACTCCTCTCAGAGAAAGGGGCAGGTTTCAGAGGGCGTCATTCCGACCCCCTCGCAGTTTCATCAGCTGCCACAGCATGCCTTGAACCGGGATGCCAGGAGCCGCCGTTTTGTTATTACAACTGCTAAGATTTGTAGGTCGTTTGGGCGTGAGGAGAGCGTGGTGGTGGTGCCTGTTTTTTTTTTTTGATCATGCCAACTACAAACGAGCCCTGGCCCATTTGCCACGTTTCCGGTGATCTGAACAGACAGTAACAGTAACAATATGTAGATTGTGCAAATGTTTTCTGTTTGTAAAGTCCATCCTACTTCTGTCTGTTTTTAAACTCTTTAATGGTAATGAAGTTTGTTCCTCTAACATAGAAAAAGCGTACATGTTCTTATTTTTGTGTGACATCGACAGCTGCTATGAAGTGATTAACAGTTCTTTTAATTTTTTCTGCTAATGAAGATGCATCATGTGTGGCTGGGTTTATGCCCCAGCAGGCGACCCGCCACAATATTCGGCACGCACATGTTGCAGTGGCGACTGTCCAGGGGCTGGGGGAGTGGGCCGCGTTACTACTTGCGGACATGGATAGGGCTTTTGACTCCCTTAGTTGGGTATACTTATTTGCACTTCTCCGTAGATTAAATTTTGGTCCTCGCTTCTTGTCCTACCTGACCCTACTCTATACGGACCTGACTGCGTCCGTACGGGTGGCGGGCTCTGTCTCCTCCGCGTTCTCCATTGGACGGGGCACCAGGCAGGGTTGCCCACTGTCCCCCTACCTATTTGCATTAGCAATGGAACCCTTAGCGTCCTGGGTGCGGATTGACGCCCAAGTGACTGGTCTTGAGTGGGCAAACACAAGGAGATGATGGACGGAGTGCTGAAACTTTTCAAACACTCACCCCCAGTCACAGATCTGGGTTGAATCCATCATCATTCTTTAGCTCACTTTGCGACCCCAGTTCAGAAACAGCTATATGCAAATTAGTCTTGACCCTGTGCCTCATGGGAACAGTCCAGACCGAACTGCCAAGCCATGTCTTCCCTGGACCGGAATCAAGCATCCTGGGACCGGTTTCGGGCTAACAGCCCTCATCAGCCAGGCTAGCTTGAATCCAGTGGCAAAGTGAGCAAGGGACCCACGTCTGGGCATACCCTGCCAACTTAGGGCGAACAAAGCAAACACAAGGAGATGATGGACGGACTGCTGAAACTTTTCAAACACTCACCCCCAGTCACAGATCTGGGTTGAATCCATCATCATTCTTTAGCTCACTTTGCCAAACCAGTTCAGACACAGCTATATGCTAATGGCGCTGTAAAGACATGGTTGTATTGCCATGCATGGTTATACCATTCAGCATAACCACTGGCGTAGTAATGACGTTGTCGTGGTTTCGCTTTCGTTAGAAAGGCTTTTCGTTCAAAAGCCTTTGTCAAAAGCAACCTTTCCCGCTTTATACATACAGAAAATGCATTTTCCTTGGCACTGTTTTCCACCGTAGGTGACACTTGGTATTGGGCTTGAATATTTGGCAGTATGGTGCAACGTAGGTACCATCCAATCTTTCCTTCTCCACAATCCCAAGTTACATTGGATATGAGGCATCCTTTTCCTTGCGCATAAATTTGTATAGACACAGGTGTCTCATATAGGCCTATTGGGTCGCTGGGGTGTCTGGATAGCTCTCTAAAAATCCAGCAATTTTCAAGACCTACATTTTGGGCTACTTTCTTATGTACTGCAACAAGAGGATGATCAGCAGGTTGTTGCAATATAGGTAGCATACACATAAGTAAGGTACTAGCAAAAATTGTTTGCACTATGCAATGCATTTTCTTGAAAGTGATTAGTATAGATATGGAGTGTCTTTCTGTTTTTCAGTTCGAAGGCACTTCATCTAAGTGTCAGTAATGAAAATGCTTGCAGTGCGCTGTCATCTGCTTCTCCTCCTGGTCCGTAGTTGTCTTGTTCAGGGGCGATTTCACGGACCTGCCCTGTGGTGTCCGCTTCAGTCTATTTTTCGGCAGGTGCAGACCATCACCTTTTTTCGAGACTGTGTTGGGTACTTCATTCAACAACATCTGTTGGTGTCACCGTCCCTGTGACACTTGATGATTAGTCCTCAGATTTGTCTCCCCCTTGTCCGGTATGTTGTGTTGCTCCACAGGCAGCTGGTACTCATCCGTTATAGGTACCTCTGCCTCAGGCGTTGTTGGTTCAGCTCTGCATCATGTTCCGTGCAGCCACTCAGGACGTCCCTGCACCTTTACCACTGTCCACGTCACGAGGAGCACAATGTGGGGTCCCATCCACCTAGAACTACGAGAAACATCTTTTATTTTTCTCACCATGACCATGTCTCCAGGTTTAAAAGGGTGTGTGGGTTCTGAAGACGGATGGGGCAAAGCTTCCTTCACCTGGAGATGGTGATTCCTCAAGACCACTGACAACTGTACAGCGTAGTCAAAAATATTTTCATGCGTCCACAGCAGTGCTGCTTGAGATGCTGTGAGAGGCAACCTCACCTTCATAGGCCGCCCCATGAGAAGCTCATGGGGGACAAGAGAGTTGTTCTAGATAGTGTCGCTCTTATACCATATAGCACTAAAGGCAGCGCATCAGGCTATTTCAGGTCTGTTGCATTAGTTGCCTTTGCTAATTTATTTTTTATTGTGGAGTTCATCCTCTCCACCTGGCCTGAACTTTAAGGGTGGTAAGGGGCATGCAGTTTTCACTCTATTCCCAAACAGTCACACATCTTGTGCACAAATGTAGCCACAAATTCACCCCCTCTGTTGCTATTTATGCCCTGGGGAACCCCAAACCGGGGTATATCTTTCATCAAGCATCGCGCAACAGTTGCTGTATCATTCTTCCTTGTGGGAAACGCCTCCACCCATTTTGAAAATTAATCCACACACACCAGCAAATATTTGAATCCATTCACAGGCGGGCATATAGGTGAAATCTATTTGGATGTTGGTAAAGGGACCATGTGGTACTGGCAAGTGATCATGGGTAGCAGGGGACCGACTTTTAGCATGTTGGGCACAAACAAGACATTGGGAGCAGAATTGTGTAGTGAAAGCTGTTATCCCTGGTGCAAACCATTCTTGTCTAATCAACGCATTCACCCCCCCTTATGCCATGTGAGTGGGTCCATGAGCAAGCCTTGTAAGCAGTAGGAACATACTGCATGGGGCCACAGGCTCCCATCCCAGTGGACCCACAATCCCTCATCATTCTGCTCACATCCAGCATCATCCACACTCTTGCTTCATCTGGTGTTGCAGACCATTGTGCTTCCTTCACATCAGCTAGTAACAATTGTCTCTGAATGAGCTGTATTTTCGGAATGCTTTCTGCCATTGAAGGCACCATCTGTACTGGCTGTAACCTGCTCTCTCTTGCTGCAGTGTGAGCCATGGCGTTACCTCTGGCTATCTTAGTATTAGCTCCTGTGTGTGCCTCACATTTTGTTACCTCTATTCTGTTGGGTAGTAATATTGCCCTTAGCAAGTTCTTTACTAAGGGGCCATTTTGAATGGGGCGTCATGCTGCTGTTATGAAACCACGATACTTCCACAGCTGGCCAAAATCGTGGACAACTCCAAAGGCATAACGTGAGTCAGTGTAAATGTTAAAATATTTTCCCTTAGCTAGGATGCATGCTCTTGTCACAGCATACAGCTCGACGTGCGGGGCAGATGTGCCGGGGGGAGAGCTGTGCTTTCAACTATGGTGTCTATGTTGTTATAGCCTACCCTGCTCTGTAATCTGTGTCTGCTGAAAGAACCATCAGTGTACCACTCTTAGTCTGCCTTTTTTCATGGTGTTTGCTGCAAATCTGGTCTTGGTGTGGTGCATGTCTCCACAACCTCAACACAGTCATGGTCAGGGGTCTCATCTAAATCACCTGTTGCAGGTAATAGTTTTGCCAAATTAACAGGTGGGCATCTTTTAATGGTGATTTTGGTGTTAGACAACAAAGTGACCTCATAACCTGTTCGCCTGGCCACCGAAAAATATTGTGTTGCTGCAGATGAAAACAACTGTACCGAATGTGGCACATAAACAATACAATGGTAGTCCAACACAATGGGATCCATCCTCTCTACCATCGCAGCTGCTGCAGCCACTGCTGTGAAACTAGCCATGTGCCCTGTCACTTCTACAGGCAAAGTCACAGAGTAGTATGCCACAGGTCTTCTGAGCCGTGATACTGTGTCAGCTCACCATTTGTAATGCCATTTTTCTCTGACACATAGAGATGGAAGGGCAGATTGTAATCAGGCAGCCCCAAGGCTGGCACAGTACACAATGTCTCTTTCAGTTTCTTGAAACAGTCTGCAAGTTCATTAGTCCATACAATGCTGTTGGGAGCATCTTGTGGTGTACATTGTCGCTGAATTGCATCATGGGATCTGTACTCGGGGATCCACTGGTGGCAGTAGTTCATTATCCCCAGGAAGGACATCATTCCTTTCTTGGTGGACGGGGGCTGCATGCTCTGAATCCTTTTTATTCAGTTAGGTGATATGTGGTGTGTGTACCTTTGAATACCATATAACCCAGGTAAGTCACCTCTTTTTGGCAGCACTGAAATTTTGGCAATGAGGCTTTGTGTCCTCTCCCCTGGAGGTGGTTCAGCAGAGCTACAGTGTCTCTTTTTCACAGGCCTCAAGTGATGGAGATGGCACAAGGAGATCATCAGCGTACTGCAAGACAACGCTACCACCTTCCAGGTGTAGGCCGTTCAGGTCCCTCTTCACTTCCCGCGCATAGACCGTGGGACTCTCAGTGAAGCCCTGAGCGAGTCTTGTGAAAGTGTACTGAGTATCTTTTATTGTGAAGGCAAAGAGGTAATCACTCAACACAATTCCCAAAGGAAATGTAAAATCCTTAGTTCTTGTTAAGTACTGAAGGTGTTTGACCATGGGGTCCAAATCTTTAGGGTAGTAACCTGATGCTACAGCTATAGACACGTGTGGTTCAGAAGCTGGTACTTAAAATAGCCTCTCTTCCTGCGGTCCTAGCTCAATGCTCACTGCACACCCTTCTTTCCCTACATATAATGTGTGCTCGAGCAACTCCATTATCCAGTACAAATGTTTGTCTGCCATGTAGGTGTACCATTCAGGCACTGGCACTGTGAAAAATGCTGCAGTACAGTGTAAGGGCGCTGGTACTAATGTCAACTTCACTAAATGAGTGACAAAGCCACTCTCAATGGCAGGGTTGTATTTAAACAGTTCTTGAAAGATGTTATCATAAAAATCTAATGGAGTTAATTGGTAACGTGTTGGAGAGAGAGACAAGACAGGCAGAGCACATAACACAGAATCTTTACTTAATTTGCAAGCAGTAAATGCTCTATTAGCCAATTGTAACCTGTCCTCAGGTACTTGTAAGTAAATCCCATTTTGTGAAAAATATAATGTTGCATGCAATTTACTGAGGAGGTCTCTCCCCAGCAAATTGATGGGTGCATCTGGTGGCAGGAGAAACTGATGGGTGAGTGTTAAATCGTCAACAGAAACGTGTAGGGGTTCTGACAGTTCTGCATGCATCATCATTCCATTTACTGCTATAGTAGTGATTGTTTCACCACCACTAAACCCAACTTGTTTCTTACTATTGATAGGGTTGCACCACTGTCTATTAGGAAATCGATCTCTTTACCTCCTACCTTAATTGGAAACATGGGATTATCCTCAGGTGTGTCTGATACCTTCATCATAAAGTACTGGGCTCTGGTTTCTGCAGTTTGTCCCATCTCTCTCTTCGCTTGGTCCTATGCTGATCCATGTTGCTCCTGGAAAGATTCCTCAAGGAGTGCTGGGGTTACTTGAGGTCTCTGGGCATTGGAGGTGCTGATGGCTAGACCTAATTTCTGTCAAACCTGTCGTTCCTGTTGTTACTATAATTTCTATCATACCTGTCACTTCTCTCATTCAAGTCTCTTCTGTCGCTATTACTTTTACAATTTTGTCCCCAGTGCACGTAACTCCGGCAAAACATAGCACTGATCTCTACCCTTGTCTCTTCTCTGGTATCCTTGTCCATCATCCTGTTTATGCTGTGACCACTGATATACATTTCCTCTGGCTTCTCCTCCCTCTGAACTTGCTACAATATCATCCCTTTGTCATTTGTAGCTGTGTCCTTCTTTACCTTGTAAATACCGTCCCTCTTTCCATGGTTATGAAAAGTGTGCACAACTCTTGATATCCTTTAGTAGACCAAACAGGGTGGCGCAGTTTATAACGATGGGCCACAGAAGCAAACAATCCATTCATAAGTGTCTGAGTAGCTAATACCTTATATGCCTCTGTCGTGCGCGGTACCCCTGCACTGTTATCCTATGCTTCCTTGTACCTAACGATGTAATCAGCCACTGACACACCTGATTTCTGCAATGTGGCCATGACTTGAGAAAAATCACCATATTTGACTGCTAGGCCCTTAATGGTGTCCCTGATAGACTCTAACCAATTTATCGATCTATTTTCTGTGACATCCATATTATTAGTCAGTATTGTCCAATCTCTATCATGTGGAATTTGGAACGCAGTTTTTACCAAAGACCATCTGCTGCCATATCCTATTTTTAGTAACATTTCTACATCTTGAGGGAGGGGGGTATAGGCAATGTATATTTTATGAAGCCATTCATAATATTTCACACTGGCGGTGAGGGGGTCAGGCGCGTCTTTAGTCATTTGAGTCACCTCCAAGGGGGACCATGGCTTTAACATGGCTCTGCCCCAACACTATTTTTGGTGCAGTTATTTTAGTGTTCAATAGTATTTCATCAGTGTATGAGTTTTCATCCTTTCCCTTTAGTGCCTGTGTGCATGACCGTGTATGTATCAGCTGTTCCCTCTTATCTATCTTATCCTGGTGTTTAAAAATAGTGTTGTATTTCCTGCCTTTCAATGTTCACCTCTTCTTGGAACTCATCTACCTCCTTCCTCAGGTGTGCCAACCTCTCTTGTTCCTCCTCGTTGTTTCTCTCTTCTGCACTCAGCCCTAAATCCTCCCTCAGGCAAAAAGTAAAAGTTTGGGCTAGTGTTTCAAAAGCATGTGGCATGCCCCCTCCAACAGATAGGTGCCCTTTCAGGACCGGGGTTCTGAAACCGCCTTCTCTGGGGCTAGTTGGCATGTCAGAATCCCTAGTTAAATCACCTTCCAGGGATATATGGAAATAAGGGACACGTGATAAGCCTGGTTTTGGAGTCAGTGCCTGCGCGTGTGTGCTATTTCTTTCACAGTATATGTAGGGGCCTAAAAGTGATGGGTAAAATGAAGTTGCTTGAGGAGGGGCTGAGAAATGAGGTGCAGGTAGAACACGCCCCGCAGAATGGATGCTTTGTCCCAATGTCGGGTGACGGTTCTCATTGTTGTCTCTACCTGTGATCGAGGAATTAAATTCACTATTTGCATCCACCCTCCATCTTTTTCTTTCTTCCTCAGTAAACAACAGAATCTCCTCCGCAGTCAATGCCCTACCAGTTGATTGCGCACAGTCTGCTCCTTCCCCTAATTTGACATAAAGGCCTTGAGACTTGGAGGTGATAAACTGTTTCTTTAACTTATTTATATCAATATTCACTTGGCGGTGCATCCAAATACACAGCAGAGCCCTTCTAGAAGTAGTGGCATTTGGTATTGCTTTAACTCTGTCGGCTTCAGCAGTTGAAAAACCACAGTGTTGACATAGTGACAAAAAATGCTGTTCTGTGTGCACATAGGTACTTAATTCTAATAAACATTTGTATAAATTGTGTGCCAATCCTTTGCTAGTTCTAGCTCCTTTTTATTAGGCTTTTTGCACTTACTTTTCACTACTGCTATTGCGTAATAGTCTCTGGGCTCTGTGGAGGCATTTCCCTGGCCTTTCTTTTTTGAAGGGAGAGCTTTATTTTTAGCAATTGAAAGCCACTGTTGTAAGCAATCTTGTATATAGTGCGAATCCCATGATGGGTCACCCCGTAAATCTATAGCCTCTGTCAAGTGTTCAATATCATCTATCTCAAGAGAACCAAATCTAGGCCACCGCCCTTCATTCTTTTTCCAAGTCCAGACTAGTGTGCAAAAGGTGTTACATATTCTAAACAATTTGTATCTTTACAACCTAAGCTGCAGAGTTATCTGGTGGTAATTTAAAATGCTTCTCTAATGACAGTTGTTTACACAGTTTTTTAGTCTTTTTCATCATGTGAGGCTTTACCACCTCCATGGTTCCTTTAGACTTGTCATTGCCCATTGTGTCCTTCACTCCTAAATGCACACACTGAAAGATAAACAGAATTGTCTCCTACAGGGAAATAGTTGCTAGGTAAGGGATAGAGAGAGTGTGAAAAAAAAAATCAACGGCTGTGGACCACTCAGAGACACCACATAAAAAATTTTTCTTCTCTAATGCAGTAATGCACTATTTTTCATATACTTCAAAGAAATATTTCAAGGAAACATAGCGGTACATTACTCTTAAAGATCAACACATAAACATAATTTAAATACAGTCATTGATCAATGACAGAATTGTGCACATTTCAAAATCATTTCCCTGTGTTCCCCACCAGCTAATAGCCTATGCTTACCATGTTACACTCTGGAAGGATTTTTTTCTGTTCCCCTTGCCTCTGGGGTCATATATTATTCTCTGGCCCAGGCTCTCCTGCAGTGGATTTATGAGGCCGCGAAAGCTTCAGCCACTTATCAATCAATGTATAGGCACAGAGAAAAGTCACAGTTTTCTCTTCATTCCCCTGTTTAGTTTAAATGCCATCTATGTGTTTTTTACACCTCAATTCCCTGTTTAACTAATACTATGTTCTAAGCATTGAAAGGCCACTGCGGCAAGGTATTCAGCTCACTTACCCACCGGTGGCATTATTCAATGCATCCCACTTCTGACGCCATTTGTTAAGGAAATAAATCTTCCAACCCTCCTCAGAGCGATGCAAAGAAAACACAAGACACCAGGCAGGGCTCCGAAACAGATTACATGTATTTGCAGCTACCAATGCTTATTGGCATGTCAAGGCAGAAGGACGTCCCAGTGTTACGTCTTGGAACAAGCTTCTTCTGCCCGAGTCTTTCTTTGTGGGGTATTTATATATATTAGAAAGTGCTGTCACCAGCAGAACACCCCAGAATGGGACATAGTCCATATACAGGTAAAATAGAAAATAGAATTGCCATGGGAGCACAAGACACAGTGCAACATATACTTATTGCAGTATAAGCAATCAAGGGAACAGAAAATAGGTCGAGCTAAACTTGTAAGAGACGGGAGGCCTCAGAGTGTGGTTTGTGTTGACAGCTGTTAACCAAGGAGGTGTCAGGGAGGGCAGTAAAAGGGCCTTGGGTCAGGCTGGAATAGATTTGTAAAGGAGAGGGGGAGAACTGTAGAGGACAGAGCAAGCAGTTTGGCCAGAGACAGATAGAGATAGCTCAATGAGTCTGAGATAATGTGGGGGAGAATTGGAATTGATTCCCCTATTTGTGTGATACATACAATAGATATTTTTTCAACACCTACACTCTCCTTTTAAATATTAATGTGTCAGCCTTAAGTTAGCCTCAATTGCCAATAAGGCAGGGTGTGTGATGTTTAAGAGTGGGAATTGTAAAAGTTTAAGTAAAACATGTCCTTACAGTGAAAAGATCTAAAAAGCTATTTCACTGTAGCAGGGCTAGCTGTTCTATATGAAAGCATTGGAAGTTATTATTGAAATTAAATAAAGTCCTCTCGCCCTAGGAAACAGATAAGAAGCTACTTCTTGGACTTTAATTCATTCGCAAATTTGGGTTTGTAAAACATATTTTCCAAAAGTAACCTTTAGCCTGCCTAAAGCCTCTAGAAGCCCATTTGCCTGAGCTTCCACTGTCATCCAGTAGCTGAATAGCTCCTTGATTAGGTGTGAATTGGCTCCCAGAGCGGAGACGAAGGACTTGGGTGTGGAGAGGTGTCCTATTCCTATGATAGGATGACAATTTACGCAATGCCCAGGAACTTAATTATCTTCAAAGGGGCCTGGCCTGTTACAAACAGATGTAGCTCACACCTGGGTCTTCCCCCTCTACTGTCTCACTAGCCAGCCAGGCCGCAATCCCAGTGGGAGAGGAGCTGCCCCCAGAACCGGCTTTGAGTGACCACAGGGGAGGGCTTGCTCATTTCCCTGGCCTCACCTCTAGGGTGGGCACAGGAGCTCTGCACAAGGGAAGGAAGGTTCTGCCATCTTGGTTAAATGTAGGGAGGGGCACTGTGGGATTATTAGCAGTAGGGCGCACAGGAACTGCTGTACAATTGGGTAGAGTTACCTCTTGGAACTTTTTTCCCTATTGGTTAGGGAGGGGCCAGGAGTCACCACCACCCACAGGCTAGTGGCACACCGAGCACCTTCTTCAGAACACTGCTGGACGTGTGGAAGACAGAAGGACAGCATCTGCTGTTATGACCAGTAAGGAGAACCCCAAGGGCTAGACCTACTCCCACTTGTAACCAGGACTAAGAAGTGTACTTCAATGGTCAGTTGACTGACCTTATTTTAAGCTACAGGGACACAAAGGCTGCAATAAGCCCACATTTTTCTAACAAGCACAGTTGACCTGTTCCAACTTGACCGGCACTAGACCCTGCTGGTGGCTTCCTTTGGAATAAGTCCTGACCCCAACCCCCCAACCCACACCCAAGTGCTGTTCCTGAGGTCAGGGAACCGTTGGCTGGAGTTAGAGTGTACTCCTCATGCTCCAATTGTAAAAGCTGGTACTTATAAACTTTTTGCCAATATTTTCTCTGAAGAACTGACGGGAGACCGGGGACTGCTATCGAGCTGAAGCCATCGACTTCTAGTTGCCGGTCGGGTCCAACTTGCTTGTCCGCCCCGCTGAAGGACATTGACATCCTGAAAAATGTCTAAGTCCAAATGTAAATGGCCTCACAGAGAGTGACGCTGAACCGAAGCCAATTGATGTCATGAAATTCTTGGACATGGACTCCAGACTTCACCCACTTGAAGCTTTTCCACCTTCGTCTTTGACCGCTTTGGGGCCCCAGTCTTCAGCAACACTCTGTTGTCAAGCCCCAACTCAAATCCAACTTGCAGCTTGCCCAGCCAACAACTTGTCGATGACCACTTCTCCCATTAAAAATTTCTAAGTATGACGGTGACTCTTTGACAGTGATTTACCTGGGCTTTGTATCTGACCCGCTCCATAGTGATCGGCCCCGGACTAGGGGTGGGCGGAACTCACTGGGTCTTACGCCGCAGATTTCCATGGAGTAACATAAAAACTCAGTGAGATTCTGCAGAATTCCGCCCACCCTTACATAGCCCACAGTAACCTGTTCACTACCGAGAAGTGCTGTTAACATTGCTTGCATATTGTCCCAATCACTAATCTTTCAGTTTCCCTAATTGCTAAAAGATGAAAATATTCAAACGTGAATGTCATACAATGCAAAAGATATATCCTAAAAGATCAACTTTATGTGACAGGAGACAAACGCAAAATGTAGGCATCAAATGCAGTACATTAGCTCTACTGTGGGATACCAGTCTCATGAAAAGCAACAAAATGCATTTAGGAAATGGAAAGCGTGTTTAATGCACAATCCAAGTAGCAAACCAGAACATTGTGATGTCTTCTTCACCAACTCGGAAAAAGATGACGCATTCATGGCAGCATGCACATTTAGGGTAAAACACGAAGGAACACATAATTAAATACTGAAATAATTTCCTGAGATATTAATTTGGCCAATACAGCACAAACAGATATAGATGTGTTTCACCCAGGTGCCCCACTGACAAAATATACCATGAAACTTGTAGTAACTCGGCACTGCCCTCCAATCAGTGCAAGTTCACTGTCGTTATGGGATTAACATGTGCTTGGCCTGACAATGAATAAGCAGCACCATCTCACATTGTTAATGCAACTTGCTGTCAGGAACAGAGGCTTGCAGCGCGTCCTTTATTCAGCAAGTGCATGTTTAATCAATGCTACATCACGCTAGCACATGCAGCCAGTGTCGCTGTCCCCGTGCCCCCTTGGATGAGACTGCATGATATGTTATGACATGCAATTAATCCCTCGGACACAGCATCCGGAATGGTGAATACAGGTGCTCCCAGGACTGGCGTCATGGCTCAGAGTGGTGCACTCATTCCTCAATATCTGCTATCGCGTAGTGGAGCGGAGAGCATAAGATACAGTTACATGTCACGGTGAGATGCATCTATGTGTGGCTTATGAAAAAACCAAGCAAGAAGGTTCCTCAGGAGGAATTGTCTAGACGCAACCACTCGCAGGCAGCAAATATTTAATGCCACATCCTTTGTTCTGTAAAGGTGAAATACAATACAACACTAAATTGTGCTATTTCTGAGGTCAGGGAACCCTTGGCTGGAGTTAGAGTGTACTCCTCATGCTCAAATTGCAAAAGCTGGTGCTTACAAACTTTTTGCCAATATTGTCTCTAAAGAAATGCCGGGAGACCGGGGACTGCCACTGAGCCGAAGCCATCGACTTTGAATCACCGGCCTGATCCAACTTGCTGGTCCGCCCCGCTGAAGGACATTGCCATCCTGAAAAATGTCTAAGTCCGAATGTAGAAAGCCTCAGCGAGAGTGACGCTGAACCGAAGCCAGTTGAAGTCAAGAACTTCCTGGACATGGATTCCAGACTTCGCCCGCTTGGAGCTTTCCCACCTTTGTCAATGACCGCTTTGGGACCCCAGTCTTCAGCAACCCACTGTTTTCAAACCTCAACTCAGATCCAACTTTCAGCTTGCTCTGCCAACAACTTGTCGACGACCCCCTTCTCTCCTTAAAAATTTCTAAATATATAGCTAAGTCTTTGACAGTGATCTACCTGGGCTTCATATCTGACCCACTCCATCGCGATCGGCCCAAAGCTAGGGGGTGGGCGGAACTCACTGAGTCTTACTCCGCAGAGTAACATAAAACTCTGTGAGATTCTGCAGAGCTCTGTCCACCCTTACATAGCCCACCGTAACCTGTTCACTACTTGAAGTGCCGTTAACATTGGTTGTATATTGTCCCAATCACTGATCTTTCAGTTTCCCTTGTTCTGTGAGTTGCATCTATGGGTGGCTGACGAGAAACCGAGCAAGGAGGCTCCTCAGAAGAAATTGTTGAGACGCAACCCCTCACAGGCAGCAAATATTTAATAGCGCATCCTTTGTTCTGGAAAGGCAAAATACAATGCAACACTAAATTGTACCCACAAAATTATGGTAGTGATGCTAAAGGAGCACTCTCAGTAAGAGGGACTGGGAAGTCATGCCAGTCTGTTCCGCTAAATATTTAGCACTATGCCAAGAACTCCATGCCACAAGTAAACTCCCTATACCACATGCCCTTCAGCGCCACCTGGTCGGAAGAGAACAGGCCTGAAATGCTCAGTTTCACATAACGAGTTAGATAGCCCACCTGCAAAGTACATGAGGGGGCCCCTGACGCTCTGGACTCAGTTAAGAGCTCTCAGCCCACCGCCCGTGTACAGTTCCAGAGGGGGCCTTCTGGAGCCTGGCCCCCCCTTCACCGCTTGGGCTGCGGGGGCTATTCTTACGCCACTGAATATTAATACTCAGATTTGAATAGCGGGGCTAATCACCCTTGAGGGACTCTAGGCACTGTTCCTAGGCATGGGGAGATTAAGTGATGTGCCCAGAATCACAGGCTGTTGAGTCGATGCCATGACTCAAACCTGGATCCCCAGCTCCAAAGTCGGCAGCTCTGGCCAGTACGTCACACACTGATTTTTCGAAATAGTTTTTATCCCAATTTTTTACTCTTTTAAAATCCAAGGGAATATGGAGTTGGATCTGGCCACCCTGACAACTCTCACAGTGTTGGAGGTAAAGTCCCTCTGCAAATAACGAAAGTTGAAGCTGGGTCACAATGCAAGGAAGGCAGATTTTGAGAAGGCCCTCAGGGGCTAGTAGAATGCACACCAAGCACAGATCATCTCAGAGGAAGAGGCAACTCTAGAGAATGAAGGGGAAGGGGACAACCTATCCCAACTTCGATTCTTTGGTGCACCATCCAGGGCTGGAAGTGAAGTGGGCTCTGCCAGAACAACCCCTTCACAATGGGCTGTCCGCTAGTTTGAGCTCAGTGACAGGCAATCAGAAAGGGTGCTGCAGGCCAAACTGGGAGCCATACCTTTGGAGGAACAGAAACTGGCGCTAGAAGAACTGAAATTGCCCTTGGTGGACTTGATGCCCAGTCAAGATGGTGGCAGCAATGGTGAGTTATCTACAGGGGATTCAGACACCCCTCACTTGCCCAAGGGTATTGTGCCTAACTTTATGGTGGAAGACAACACTGACAGATGGTTTGCCTTTTACAAAAGAGCATTAAGAATGTGCAGGGTGGTCAACAGCACTAGGGAGCATTACAGTGAGAGTTAACACCAACACTGGGAACGGACACTCCAGACTCTAGGAGAGTGGGTAGCTGACTCCTACACTCACATGAAAGATGCCCTAGAACAAATGTTTGATCTCACACCTGAAGAGTACCAGAAGACATTCCGGGATACACACAAAGACAAATAACAACCCTAGGTTGGCTTTGTAGATGTTTCACTAAAGGTGCTAGAGGGCTGTGTGAAAGGCAATTAAGTCACTACTTATGAAGGGCTATACAATTCGACCATGAAAGTGCACATCTTGAGTAACTGTCATTCAAAGCTACATCATCATCTAGTAGGTTCCAAGTTGTCTGGCCCTAGGCAGTCTGGTAATGCAGCTGATGTGTGGGTGTGCAGTATAGTGTCTAAATAATCCCAAGGGGTGATCCCAATAAAGGGGGTTCAGCCCCTCCTCAAGGGAACTAGGGGAAGAACAAGGATAAAAAGGAGTTCTCACAAGGGCCCCAAAATACTGCACAAGAGGGTGAGTCCTGTGCCTTTTCCAAACCCAAGTGTTGGGGGTACAAGGGGAAGAAACCTTTTGACCCTGTGAATGCTGGGATGTACCTGGACTGTCACAAGCCAGGATATAAGATGGGAGTCTCATCTGTTCCAAGAAACCCCCCACTGGTGGACAATCTCAAGGGGCTGCTAGTGTATGAAATGGGATGGGAGGTCATTTAGGGGAACCCAAGATTTGGACTGAAGCCACCTTAGCCTCTGTGGGTAGAGTAGATGTTGAAAGCCTGGCTGCCTTACTTCCCAGCATGGTGAAGTACAGGCTGTGGCCAATCTTCAACAGAACAAAGGTAGAAGCTTTGAGGGATACAGGAGCCAGCATGACCACAGTGGTAGACCGTCTGTTTTCCCCAGAGCAGATTATCCCAAATAGTTTCCATATGGTGCTCAAGCTGACAAAGTGATGAAGCTTCATCCTATGGCAATTGTCACTTTTGAGTGGGGAGGGGTTACTGGCCTGAAGAAAGTACCTGTGAGCCCTGCCATGCAACAGAGCATCTTTTGGGGAACAACCTAGAAACTGCCACTTGGGCTGAGGTGGAAAGGAAGATTCATGTAGCAATGTTGCGTCTGCCTGAGTAGGTGTGTGTGGCCACAAGGGTCCAGACAGCCCACCAGGGAATTCATGGGAGTGTGAATTCTGAACTATGGCCCAGGATCCCACAACCAAGAGGAAGAGCAAGAGGCATGGGAAACCAACCTCAAAACTTCCTACAGCCCAGAAGGAGTCTCACCCCAGGGGAGGATCTGGAGCCTAAAGGGGAAAAAGAGCCTGCCATGAGAGACCTGCCAGAACTCCCTGGGTTGCAAAGGGCAGGGGGACCCTCCAGGAACGAGTGCTGTCAAGCACAGAGAACATACCCAAATCTTGAATGCCTTCAGTGGCAGGCTGAAGTCCAGGAACAGAGGGATACTAGTGGAACCCATAGGATTTACTGTGCTGAAGGTGTCCTATACACTGAGGCTAAGGTCCCATAACCTGGGGCAACTAGAAGATTGGTTGTTCCCCAACAGTACAGGGCCTTCTTCTTAAACGTAGCCCATGACATTCACTTGGATGGGCATTTGGGGCAGACCAAGATCTGGGACAGAATGGCCAACCACTTATATTGGCCTCAGATGTCTGAGATGGTGAAGGAAGTCTGTCACACCTGCATCACCTATTAAGCCAGTGGCGAGACAGGAGGGCAATTGAAGTTTCCTTTAATTCCACTACTTTTGGTTTGGACACCTTTAGAGAGGGTAGGGATTGTCATTGTCGGTCCACTGGTGCCTAAAGGTGCTTCAGGGAACAGGTTCATCTTGGTGGTGGTGGACCATGCCACGAGGTACCCTGAAGCCATACCAATGGGGACAGTAACTGCACCCGTGGTGGCCAGGGCCCTGCTTGGAGTCTTTACTAGAGTGGGATTTTCCAAGGTGATGATCTCAAATAGGGGGACAAACTTCATGTCTGCATGCTTGAAGGCTATTTTGGATGATTGTGAGATGACTTACAAGTTCACAACCTCTTATGACACTCAAACCAATGGTCTTGTGGAGAGATTCAACAAGACCTTTAAAAGGTATGATTATGCGGCTTTCTAAGAAACTCCATAGGAAGTGATATGTCCTAGTACTGTGCCTTTTATTTGCCTACAGGGAGGTGCCACAAAAGGGTGTGGGCTTCAGCCCCTTTGAGTTTTTGTACGGGCACCCTGTCAGAGGTTCCTTAAGTATTTTCTGAAGAATGTGGGAGAAACCTCTGAAAGAACCCAAATAGGACATTTTAGACTAAGTGCTAGGCCTGGGTTTCCACAAGGCTGAGTACCTGAAGAGTGTTAGCAAAACTTGGAGGCCAGCCAGGAGCTGATCAAGCACTGGTATGACCCAAATGCAACTCTGGTAGAGTATCAGCCAGGTCAGAAAGTATGGATTGTGGAACCTGTGGCTCCCAGAACACTCCGGGATATATAGACTGGGCCCTACACAGCACAGGAGAAGATGGGTGAGATCATCTACTTGGTACACCTTGGGTACCACCAGACACCCTAACAGGGTGATCCATGTCAACTGTCTGAAACCCCACTATGACAGAGCTGACATGACCATGCTATTGGTCAAAGATGGAGGACAGGAAGAGGAGAGTGAACCTCTGCCATTCCTTTTGTCCCACAATGCCAAGGATGGTTCAGTGGAGGAAATAGTGCTCTCCCCTACACTGAAAGAGCAGCAGCAGAGAGACTGTCACAATTTCTTGGGAACGTTTGCTGGACTGTTCTCCCTGACACTTGTTCTGACCCAGTGGTGTGCTCATGACATTTACACTAGCAGCAGCTTACCTTTCAAGAGTAAAATCTACAGGTTGTCAGATAAAGTGAGGACCAATCTCCGAAATGTTGTCTCTTGGGGTGATTGAGCATTCCAGTAGTCCTTGTGCCATGCCTGTGGTGCTGGTGCACAAGGTCAACCTGCAGTGTGGACTCCAGAATCCAGGGTCTGCATGGGTTACAGAGGACTGAATGTTGTCACCAAAACTGACACACACCCCATTTCCAGATCTGATGAGCTCATTGACCTGTTGAGGGTTAAGTTCCTCAACACATTTGACAACTTCTGTGTACTGGCAGATTGCCCTGGCTGAGGAAGCAAAGACAAGTTCAGCATTCTCAACTCCTGAGGGCCACTTCCAGTTTAAAGTAATGCCATTTGGGCAGAGGAATGGCCCTGCCACCTTCCAGAGGCAGGTGAACAGGGCACAGTGTGGACTGGAGACCTTTAGTGAAGCATATCTAGAGGATATTGCTGTCTTTAACTCTGCCTAGCAGGGCCACTTGACTCACCTCAGAGAAGTGCTTAAAGCCCAGTAGAAGGCAGTCCAGGCTATCAAGGGCAGCAAGTGCCAGATAGGGCAGAGGGTAGAAGCGTACCTGGGCCGCCAAGTTGGTGGAAGACATGTGCAGCCTCTCTAGACCAAAATCCCAACACTAATGGCTTGAAAGCCTCCCAAAATCCAGGCCCAGGTCACAACTTTACTCGGTCTGACAGATTACTATAGATGGTATGTCAAGGGGTATGACACCATCGTAGCCCCCGTGACAGAGCTGACTTCAATGAAGCAGCCAAAGAAGATTATATGGATTTAGGAGTAACACAAGGCCTTGACATCCTGAAGGAAGCGCTGTGTACAGCAACTGTACTCAAGGCACCTGACTTCAGCTAGGTGTTTGTGGTCCAAACAGATGCTTTAGAACATGGTATTGGGGCAGTGTTGTCACAGCTAAATGATAAGGGTCAGGATCAATCAGTTGCCTTTATTAGCAGGCGACTACTCCCCAGAGAGCAGCATTGGAGTGCCATTGAGAGAGAAGCCTTTGATGTGGTTTAGTCACAAAAGAAGCTGAGACCCTACCTGATTGGGACTCAATTCAGTGTTTAAACTGACCAAAAGCCTCTCTGATGACTCATACAGATGCGATGGGAAAATCCCACACTGTTGAGGTGGCCCATCTCCCTACAAGTTATGGGCTTTACAGGGGAGCTTTTACCTGGAACTGACCATGCCAATGCAGATGGCTTTTGCAGGTTCTTCCGCTTAGATGATTAGAGCTGCCAGAGGAATGGCTGAGTTACTCCTCACCTTTTATGTGGGGAGTTGCGGGCCATACAGGAAAATGCCTCTTTTTGGTATAATCACCCTCTTTTGTTTGGACTGATGTTGCGGGATGTTTCACTCAGTGCACTGGGACTCTGCTAACCAGGCACCAGTGCATGTGTTCTGACCTCTAAAACATGTTCAGTTTGGCTATGCTCCTAATTGGCACGATTAGGCAACCTATAAATCGCTAGTATGTGGTACCAAGTGTACCCAAGGCCTGTAAGGTAAATGTCAGCAATGGACTGCAGTACATATTTTGCCATCTTTAAAGTGTACAACCAAAACATGTCAGCAGACCTGCCACCAGTAGCATTACTGTGTAGGTTTAGACTTCAAATTCGACCTGCCAAAATAACTTTCTTTGACAGGCTTACACCCTCCTTTTAAATATGAATAAATCACCTCTGAAATAACCATAAGTGCCAGTAAGCCACAAAGTATGATATTTAAGAGAGGGACATGTAAAAGTTTAAAGTAAAACACATCTTAACAGTGAAAAGGGCAAAAATGCTATTTTACTGTAGCAGGGTTAGGAGTTATTATTAAAATTAAATAATGTTATCTCTGCCTAGGATCCAGATAAAAAGTTACTTCTTGGACTTTTAAAAATATTTATTACTAATCCAATTCATTGGCAAAGTTGGATTTCTGACAAAGATCCAGAGGCTGTTGTCCAGTAGCGGCTCCTCCGCAACGGCGGAGGAGCGTCGCCCTACTACGTTCAAGCAGTGCGAGAAGAAAAAACATAACATGATAATAACTCATTTTATGTGTTTTTTGCTGCTTTGCGGGTGGGTGCTGCTCTGCTCTCTGAGCAGGGCAAGGGAGGAGTGGCTTGCCTAATCCTAAATCCGCAATGACTGTTTGGTCGGCCCTCTCGTGCCGCCCAAACCAGTCATGCGCACTTTTCCCCTTCTCCATGCAGGCTGCATTGCAGCCTGCATGGTGAACATGCCCAGGCCTCCATTCCCTGGTTGAGAATCAAACCAGGACGCTCAAAACCAATCAAAATGCTGCATTGCAGTGTTGTGATTGGTCAGGGGAGCCTGGGTGCCTACCAATCACAACGGTGCATTGCAGCGTTGTGATTGATCAGTGGGTCCTAGCTGTGCTTCCTGATTCCCAAAGCGTGGGGCAGGGACAAGGGACTCGGCAGGATGGTAAGTTAAAAAAATAATTTGCACATCCTCGTGCGACTCACCTGCGACACCGCACGTGACCCCTCCCGCCCCCGCCCCTGCCCCGCCACCTGCGAGTTATGCAGGCCGCCACTGCTGTAGTCGCTGCCAGTGGGTTTGGGCGGTCCAGTGAGTCCGTGGCAGGGGGTTTTGGGTGAATCGCTGGGCCCTCTGCGGTGTGCGTGGCCTTGCAGCCTACCCACCATCAATGTGGGTGTGCCTCAGAAGCTCAGCCTCAATAGGTGCCACCATAGAGCCTGAGACTGTCTGCTGTTACGGGTGGACCTGGACCCACCGAGCGCGCTTTTCTTGCTGATGAACAGCCTGGATGCTGACCGTGTCTGTGGTGGTCACAGGCGGAAATCCCTGGTTGGCACCACAGTCTAAAAACAGGTGCCACTGCAGCCGCGTGCCCCTCATGGGCCTGGTGTGCTACTGGTCCTTGTAAGGTAGATAGGCTGATCCCTGGAGCAGGGAAAGGAGGTACGGGGTACGGATCCCCTCCTGAATTGGCAGCAATGCAGAATTTCAACAACCACATTCCTTCCTGGCCGGAAAATGTGGAATTCTGGAGAGCTGTTGCACTGCAGCATTTTGAACCGCTAGGCCCTGCATTTCACAACTTGCTGACAATCATACCACCATTTGTGCCATTTGGACTGGTATTGTGTACTCTCCTTTTCAGGACAGACTGATTACAACTGGCCCTTTTGAGACTGACCGAAAACAAAGCACGCCAATGTTTGACCGCTGCAGGGCTGCTGTGCAGCACTTGGCCTCGCCGAATAGGCCATGTTACAACACATGCGATACATTGCATGCCATTACAACATGGTTGTTACAACGACCGCGTTGTTACATCGTATACCATTACAACGCAAGTCGTTACAACGACTTGCTGTAGGGGGCGCTGTATGTTGGAATAGTATCATTTACTATTCTAACTCCTTTCTGTGCAACAGTAGGGAAGGTGTTGGATTTTAAATCCAACACCTTCTGCCCCCTACAGCAAGTCGTTGTAACGACTTGCGTTGTAATGGTTTGCGATGTAACAACGCGGTCGTTGTAACGACTGTGTTGTAATGGCATGCGATGTAAACGATGTTTCCCGGCCTCACCTGCATCTACAATGGAGGGGACAGATGGGGAGTCCACTGCCCTGACCTCTGGGATTGACTCCATTCTCCTAGATCTAAAAGCCATAGACCATAAAATTGATTTGGTCACTATGCACCTAGATAGGCTGACTGATAAGATCAACAGGCAAAATATCAGAATAGATGCTGCTGAGAGGCAGATCACGGACCTGGAGGATGACTCCTCGATTACCACAAAGAAAGTACTCAGAACGAAGAAGCTGGTAGTCGTGATGTATTGAGAAAACGGACTCGGTAGGTTTAATTAACTTCTTTATTTCTCCAGTACTTTCTGTCTGCCGCTTCACTCCGCTCCCCTTCTCGACCCCCTTTCTGTCCCTCCCCTTCCTGGCTTTTCTCTTCCACCGCCCGCCTCCCACTTCCATACTCGGCTCACCCTGCATGGTCCTAGCGCTGCGCTAAAGTACTATGCATGGCGACACTACATCTTCCCCCTTCTTAAAATGTTTAGTGTTCACACCTGTTCACTGTTCTTCAATGAGCTGAGTGGGTCTTCGAATGGTTCTCTGTGGCCGGTGTGGAGGGTGCACTTCTCTTGACTCTTTTGGACTTGGCGAGGCCTCAAGTCTTTCACAGTCGTTGGCTTCTCAACCTGAGTCGTCTGTGTCATGTTCTGACTCTTCCATCTGGGTGTTGACTCCCGGGTGGTACTTTTTGAAGTGTGACACATTCCAAGTGATTCTTTTGTCTTCGGACGCAGCAGTGACCATAGTCCCTTTACGGCTTGTTAAACGTAGGGGTTGGTCACAGTATCGGCTGTCTGTTTTTGTCTTTTGTTCTCCACGTCTATCACCCAGTCTCCTTTCTGGATATCAGACGTTCTGGCATTTCAGCGAGCATAGTTGCGTATTCTTTCATTTTTGTTTTCTTGATTTTGTCTATTTCTGCGAGTACGGCGTGATCACATTGGTGAGGGCTTGGATGCAAACCGGTGTCCATGGCGGGTATTCTGGTGCGCAGTGTCCTTCCCAGCATCAGGGTAGCTGGGCATTTGTTTGTGGTACTATGAGGCGTGGTCCGATATGTTCGTAACACTTCATTCAGGGCAAGTTGAACGTTTCGCCTGGTCAGTTCTGCTTGCTGCAGGGTCTTCTTTAGTGTGGCCATAAACCTTTCCACCATCCCATTGGCTTGAGGCCACATGGGGGTGATCTTCCAGTATCTGAAGTTAATGTGGCTTGCAAAGTCTGCAAAACCATGTCCATTGAATGGAGGGCCATTGTCATTTTTCACTACTTTGGGGATTCCCCACGCGGCGAAGGTTTCATCCAGGACTGGAATGATGGTGGTCGCTCTTGTGGACAACACTTGTTGCGCAATGGGGAACCTTGAGTACTCGTCCATGATGACGATGATGTACTTGCCGGATTTTAAAGGGCCAAAGAAGTCAATGGCTACCTGTTGCCGCACGCTGTCTGGGAGATCGGACATCTACAGCAGGGGCATGGTTCTTCTCGCCCTACCAGTTGACATTGAGGACAGTCCCGAAGCATGGCTTCGACCATTTGATCAAGTGAGGAGAACCATATCTGTTCACGTAGCGCCTTTTTGGTTGCCACTATGCCTCTGTGTCCTTCATGCGCCAAGTTGACGACACCTTGTTGTAGCTGTTGTACTGTGGCAATTCGTTTGTCTCGTAATAATACTCCATTGTCGCTGATTATAAGTTCATCTTTGACGTGTCGGAAGGACGCCAGATCCTTTGGGTTGCTCCTTTGCCGTTTGATGTTTCACCAAGGTGTCTCCAGGAGTTCGTTTGAATGCAATGCATTATGTTTTGGAGCGTAGCATCTTTGGTCGTAGCTTCTGTGATCACTTCCAGTGGGACGTCCGGTGGTCTTGCTTGATCGATGAAAAAATTGATGTATTCTTCAGCCAGCAAGCGTCTCATTTGAGATGTGGTCCTGGGGTGCCTTGACATGTAGTCAGCTGGGTTTTCCACTTTCCCTGGCTTGTGAATGATGGTATATGTGTATTCTTGAAGGCGAATGCCCCAGCGCTCACTCCGAGGTGGCATTTTCGCTCGGGGTTTCTAAATATTGTTATGAGAGCTTGATGGTCCGTAATTAGGGTGAAGTGCTTCCCATAGATAAAGATGTGGAAATGCTCACATGCCCAAACAACTGCCAGGCTTTCTTTCTCTGGCTGTGAGCATGCTTCTTCAGTGTCCGTTAGACTGCGGCTGGCATACACTACGATGTGTCGTTGTTTGCCTTCATCGTCATATTGGCCCAGGATGGCTCCAAGCCCTACCGGGCTGGCGTCTACGGTGATTTCGGTTTTCCTGTGAGGATTGAAGTATGCTAGGTTGATGGCAGAACCTACGGCTGTCTTGATTTTTTTGAACGCCTGCTCGCATTTTGTTGACCATCGAAACGCTTGACCTTGTTTCGTGAGTTCACGCAGTGGATGGCTAATGGTGGCGTAATCCTTTATGTATCGGGTGCAATAGCTGGCCATGCCGAGAAAAGATCGAATGTCAATGGCGTCTCGTGGACAAGGGGTGTCCGCTAGGGCAGTCACCTTTTCAGAGTCGGGTCGCATTCTTTCGCTGGAGAAGATGTGGCCATAGAATTTCAGCGTAGATTTGTGGAATTCACATTTGTCTCGATTAGGTGTGAGATTGGCATCTAGGAGAGCATAGCACACGCGATCCAGAGCTTTGTCATGTTCCTTGAGGGTGTCACTGAACACCAGGATGTCATCACTGTAGTTGAAAGAGTTGGAAATGAGATGAATGACTCGCCTTATTGCTTCTTGAAATATTTCTGCGGCTGGCGAAATACCAAAGTTGAGGCGTTTGTATCGGAAGAGGCCTTGATGAATTGAGAATGTGGTGATATAGCGGGATTTCTCGTGAAGTTTGAGCTGGTGGTAGCCTTTGTTTAGATCCAATTTGGAAAATACTTTTGCCCCATTTAGCCGGGTGATCATGTTGCTAATGTGCTGTCCCAGGTGTCGTTCTCGTTCTATGGCTGTATTTGGAGCTCTCATGTCCACGCAGAGGCGAACTTTGTTAGGTGACCCACGTTTGGGTACTACCACCACTGGGGATACCCACGGAGTTGGTCAAGTTGACCTCTCGATGATGTCGGCTCATGGTAGGTCTTGTAACTCTTCATCTACAGTTTGCTGAAGGTGAAACGGCACTTTCCGGTGATGTTGAGCCAAGGGTGGGACTTGTTCGTTGATGTGTAGTCGGACCTTAAAGTGTGCTAATTTTCCAAGTCCGGTGAATAGTTTTGGAAACTTGCTGATAATATCTGGTGTGTCAACCACTTTGTATAGTATCTCTATTAGTTTCAGGCGTTCCGCTGTGGTCAAACTGAGAAGGCAGTCAGCTGCTTCCGGTCCTTCTATGACATGGATTTGGGCGTGAACCGTTCTGTCCTCATATATCAAGGATGTGCGAAATTGTCCTAGGCATGGTAGGGGTTCTTTGGACATCCATGTGTAGATGCGCACAGCCGCCTTCTGCAGTTTAGGTTTTGGGTTCATTTTCCTGTATTCAGTAGCACATATGTAGTTGAGGGATGCTCCTGTGTCTAGTACCAATTTTACTGGATGGTTTCCCATTTGAATGTGTAGCCTTGGATATTTCTTTGATTTGTCAGGGTCTGCTGCCATGCACACATATTCATCACTGTCTTGAGGGATAGGGGTGAGGCATGATGATTCCCTCGATGATGAGCGTCGAGATCGGTATGTGAGATGAGACCGTGTGCTAGATCTTGACAAGCTAGTTGATCGTGCTCGCTTGTCGCGTACTGTTTTTGCATGGTGGAGAGGTCCAGAGTGGTTTTGGACTTGTGCTAGTTCCTTGCGAGATGCTCTGAACACCAATTCAAAGTGGTTTTCTTTCCCACAGCGGCGACATTGCTGCCCCAGGGCAGGGGCTTGTATGCGGGTATTCTTGGCCTCAGCGATAGCATTGTAATTGCTGTTGTCGGCTGCCCCGCTCCTGTTTTTGAGCTGCGGATCTGGCTTGTGGGTTTGGAGGTTCTTCTTGGGTCAGGCTGGCGTCTTGGTTTTGCCAGAGACTGGAGTCGGAATGCTTGTTCGCGTTTATCTGTTTTGCCTGCTTCCATCTTCCTGGCATGTTCTTCAGCCTGGTCATTGATTCTTGTCAGCTCTTCAATGTCATCTAGTGAGTAGTGTTTCTTCAGCAAGCGACGGCGTAGTAATTATGACTGGCATCCCTCTATGATTCTTAGACGAAGGGCGTCTTCCGTGGTAAAATTATCAAATTCGCAGTAACGGGCAAGGCGTTTGAGGCAAGTGATGAAGTCGCCTATCGAATCATCCTTTTCCTTTGAGGCTAGATTGAAGGTGTAGCGTTCACAGTCAAAGTTCCGTTTGTGGAGGAATTTTCTGTTTAATGCATCTCTCACGTCTTGATATGAGGTAGACATGGTGGGCGGCAGTTCTTTTATGACTTGACCAACGTCTTTGACAATCAGGTTGCGCAGGGCAATTAGTTGCTGGTCGGGGTCGGTGATTCACGACCCTTTCATGAAATCCTCAAAATCTTCTAATCAGCCTTGCCATCGAGGATGCATTCCGGTACCAGATGTGAGAACTAGAGGCTCTGGGGGGCATAAGAAGAATACGCCTAGCATCACTGGACCTGGCTGCGTGCTTTGTGAGGTATCTGGAGATAGCGACATGGCATTGCGTTGCAGGTCCGGCAGTAGGTAGTCGGGGAGTGGTCCGTTAGGCTATGACGGGGCTGGGAGTGCCCAGGTGCATAGCTGAGGTGTAGCGTGGGAATGTGGGGGACAAACCTTTTTCAGGGTCAGCAGGATGCCTTGTGGACGGAGTCTTGACGTGGCTGGGCGTAGAGTAGGCTGCAATTGTTCCAAGAAGTATGACTAGGCTGCGAGAAGTGGTAGTGCCTGAGTTAAAGATGACCGCCGTGAGCAGTAACAAGGGTTCTGGCCGGGTTGCCTGACTACAAAATAGCTGCCCGGAAGGACACATGTGCACGAGGCTGCAGGAAGGTGGTGAGTCAGGAGAAGCAACAAGTAGCAGGCTCACCTGGATGCAGCGATGGGCCTATGATAGGCAAGTTGGAGCGGGTGCAGCATGAGGCAGCAGTGTTAACGAAGGGCCTGTGATAGGCGAGCTGGAGTGGGTGCAGCATGAGGCAGGCTCGCCCAGAGGCAGCCATGACCGTGGCAGGCGGCAGTGCGGTTGGTGCCGGGCAGGACGTTCATGCGCTGCAGTGACGCGTAAGGAGCCCAAGGCAGATGGTGCTCCAGTGGGGCTATTTTTCGGCATGCAGCAGCGTAGGATTGCGGCAGCTGGCTGCTGGCTGGAGGCCCGGTAACTTGATGTCGGGCGGTGTAAATGTGCCGCGGCTGCCGGGCTGGAAACCCAGGTGGGTCACTGTGATCAGCTACCTCGTCGCCAGTTGTCGTGATGTATTGAGAAAACAGACTCAGTAGGTTTAATTAACTTCTTTATTTCTCCAGTACTTTCCGTCTGCCGCTCCACTCTGTTCCCCTTTTCTACCCCCTTTCTGTCCCTCCCCTTGCTGCCTTTTCTCTTCTGCTACCTGCCTCCCACTTACGTACTCGGCTCGCCCTGCATGGTCCTAGTGCTGCGCTAAGGTACCATGCATGGCGACACTACACTGGTCAGTTCAATTATGGTGAAGTCCGCTCTTGAGACAACAATGTTTGCATTGTGGGAATGGTGGATTCAACAGATGTGGGGAAACTGAAGGAGTACGTTGAATCCTTGCTAACAACACTCTTTGGGAAAGAAAAGTTCCCGACTGCCTTCATTGTGAAGTGACTCACCGGTCCTAAACCCCCACCAGAAGCTCCATCACAACCTATAGTGGCTCAGATTCTAAATGTTCACAATCGCAATGCGATCCTCTGGCTGGCTTGTAAACAAGGCTCGCTGCAGTTTCAAGGTTCGGACATCTCTATCTACCCAGACTTCACTCATGGTGAAGGAGGCCCGGCATAAATCTGTAGCCCTTGAAATGGACTCTGGCCACCAAGGGTCTCAAATATGTGATGTTGTACCCTGCTAGACTTCAGGTTGAGTTGGGGCCAAGGTTCATATCTTTTCACCCCTGTGTGAAGCATTCAAAATCTGTGGCTAATTCTTCAAGGAGGACAAACTGAAACAACAGCACCCACCAGATCGAGGAGGCGATGATGACTCCCAGACACGTGGATTAAGTGATGTGAAGTAGAAAAAATGCTGCCAACTAACTGTTCTTAACTATTTTAGCCCTGTGTAAATTGGCCTTTGTGATTTGTGGCACAGTCCCAGATGAGGAAGGATCTTGACCTTGGACCTGCCAGTTTATACACTTAATGCATGCAGCTGGAATTATGCCTGCACTCTGATTCCCTGTTGATGGTCCTAATGGCACCTATGTGTAATTTCAACGTATATGTAAGGGGGACCTGGCCACTGTCATTTCATGCTCCAAAGTGCGTATCTGTATTATGTCTCTAATTATGGTTGGGGATGTTGTGAAGGATGGATCAATGGCACTGGCAGTTAGGAATACAGTGTCGGAGAAGGTGGGGGATTGTTTTGTATTGGTACAGGATACAGTGTGCTGTGGGAGAACTAGAAAGACTGCCAGCCTAGAGACATTCTCTCAATACAACAATAGATGGCATGGCCTCTCCGAGCCGTAGACTCCTTAAGCTTGTCTCCTGGAATGTCTGGTGACTGAATTGCCCGCACAAACTCAGGAAAGTGATGATGTACCTCGATAGATACAAAATAGATGTGGCTCTATTGCAGGAGACATCTGTCCCTCACGAGCATTCCTACATTGGCCAGGGGAGGGGGTTCCCATAGGTATTTTTCCTCCTATATCACTTACTCTAAGGGAGTCTGTATCTTCATTAGAGTGGGTCCGTGGATTTCTGTTCAATCAGCCATGATCCGGACGAGATGGTCGATACATTGTACTGTTTGGAATGTGTTATAATAAGACTGTACTATTACTAAACATGTATGCACCTAACATTGCCCCTCTGTTTTTTTCTGTAGAAGTTACAACTTTTTGAGAGAGTCTCTACTTCGGGAGGGAGATATCAATTTGGTTCTGGATCTAACCCATGACAGTTATGCTGAAGTGCATAGATCCCAGTCAAAGATTGTACTTAATGAGATAATAGATGGTTTTGGGTTGGTAGATGTATGGCAACAGAAGAATCTGACCGTTTCGGAATTTTCTTTTTATTCCTCCTGACATGGCTCCATTTCCCAAACCGACATTTGGCTTCTGACCCAAAATCTTTACTCATGGGTGGTGGATGTTTCATAACAACAATGGGTGCTGTCTGACCATTCTCCTGCGATTCTCTTGCCTCATGTCCCTCAGCCCCTGCCACAGGTCTCACAGTGGAGGTTTCCTGTGGAGGCTCTTTTAGATCTGGTATTTAAAGATGAGCTCTGGAAAGTTGTTATAGAATATTGCCACACAAATGAGGGTACAGTGATGAAGTAGCAACTCTATGCGATGCCTTCAAGGCGTAATTAAGGGGAGCGACTATTGCCAAGCACTCAGGCATCTTGCAAAACATTTGTACTCAACTATTTAAAGTTAAGGCAGAGCTTAACAGTTGGAACAGGAGGTTCTCTCCATGGCGCCTATGTTATTGAAAAAGCCTCAAGTTCTTCTCCAGATGTACAGGGAACTGGCTGATAGGGAGGAAGTACACATGGGAAAGAATGCCCGCGCCAAGCAGTACTGTGAGGGTGAGATGCCTGGTAGAACGCTGGTGAGGCTACTACAGCATGAATGCCAGTAAAATCATATATTGCAGTAGGCTCCCGCACAGGGCATTATGGTATCGTCCAGTGAAGACCTAGTCGTCCAGTGGCTGACCTAGTAACCTACTACACACACTTATATACATCTCCAACTTAAAAATTACCTGAGCACATAAATAACTATCTGGATGAAGCAGCTCTGGTGTGGCTTGATGATTGCTATGTCCTATTCTTAAGTGAGCCCATTACTTTAGATAAAGTTACTGCGCCCAGCAAGGAGCTGGTGGGCAGGAAGGCCCCAGCCTCAGACAGTCTTAAGGCTTTAAAGCATTTACTAGCACCTCACCCACATGGGGTGTATGAGGAAGCGTCAGAGAGAGATGTTTTGCCTCCCTCGATGCGAGAAGCCATTATCACCCTGCTCCCCAAGCCAGGAAAAGATCCATGCAATTGTGCGTCTTATTGCCCCCTCTCTCTGCTAAACCTTGATAATAAGATTTATACTAAGGTATTAGCTACCAGGCTGTCCCTATTAATTGAGAAGATGATTTCACCAGTACATTGGGGCATTTTGACTATTGGTCAAGGATCCTGGTGTTAACCTGAGGCCACTGATCTGCAAGGTTATATGGTTTGGTCTTTTTTTGGGGGGGGGGTTACCATTAGCTGGTAGAAGACTGAGCTGTTACCACTCACTTAGTGCACTTGTAAACCAGATTTGGAATATCAGGTATGTTGGGTCGAGGACTATATGAAGTATCTGGAGGTAGTTTTACACCAGGAGGCAGTGTAGCTGCTTAGGTTGAACTATGGCCTGGCTGTTGAGAAACTGGCACAGTGGGTTACCTCTTGGATTTGGCTACCCCTATCCATGGCAGGTCAAATTGCACTTATAAAAATGATTGTCCTAGCTAGATTCCTGTATTTATTCCTGAATAGTCCCATCCCATTAAATTAAGTTAAGATTCAGCTGGGATAAGTTAGTGCTTCCATATGGGAGGAGTGGTTTTAAGGTGCCAGATCTAGAGATTTATTACCTTTCAGCGCAGACTCAGTTTCTCTGCTTTTAGCTTCACTGTGACTGCCGAATCCCTTACCTCATATCAGAGAGGGACCAGACTGCGAGGGTCCCTCTCTGTTGCCAGAGGGCTTGTCTGGGCCTAGCAGTTAAGATCCTCACAGTGGCTGCGACATGGTGGGCTTGGAAGCCGTTGCACAGTAATCCCACACTATCACTGACCAGCGAGTGCAGGGTCCTAGACACTCTGGCTATGTTGGGGATATTATAGGTGGGGTATTTATACATTGATGGGGAATTTATTACTTTAGAGCATGCGTACTTGAGAACAGAGCTATCCACTGGGGATGTCGTCTTATATTATAGATTGAGGTGTACATCTAGAGAACAGCTAATTGGGTTTGTTTTGGAGCCACAGGAGTTCACTTCCTTATTGCAAATCATAAAATCATAGGATGCCTCTAAATGACTGTCCAAACTCTATTCTATGTTCTCAAAACAGAGAGCTCTTGGTCCAACGCACCATAGATGGCCATGAGAGAGAAATATGGGAGTCAAACTCACTGAAACAATATGGGAATACTTCTATTTGTAAACTGGGTTGGTCTCCTCAAACCTCAGGCACAAATTACTGCATTATAAATATTTCCGCCAAGCGTATTCCACCCAGCAAAAGCAAGCTAAAATGGACCCAAATAGGCCGCACACGTCTCCTCATTGTGGAACAGAACATGCTCATTTCTTGTATTTGGCTTGGTCATGTGGTGTAGTGCTGTATTACTGGAGCCAAGTTTTTGACTTTTTATCCCATATGATTGGTTGTTGACTGGATCCCAACCCAGTAGTGGCTCTGCTCATATAGACCACTGCCTACTGCAGTGCAGTTCTAAACTGTCATTTCGAGCTGGAAAAATAAACCTTTTACGAGGCCTAAACCTTCCTCTTTAATACGTATAAGACACGCCTAAGGTAGGCCCTAAAGGCTCACAGGGTAGGGTGCATTGCATTTAAAAAGTAGTGTTGTGTAGTTCCTATATAACCTATACAGGATCTGCGTGTTTGGATAACATAAACTGTGGGATTGGTGGCAGACTGATTCCGTGCACCCCCACCGGGTATGTTAGTCTGTCTGTATCAGCTAGCTCACAGTGCCACTATAATCTTCTCTTACCAGGGAGAGAATAGATTCTGGCAACCTCAGAACATGACAACCCTGATCCCTCAGAATCATGGAAACAATATACTACCTTTCGCTCAGTCACTCGTGCTTACTTAGTTTGTCTCAGAGAGATACACAGAATAAACAGGCTGGGCGTTTTAAATAAGGATTTATTGTACAGTTGTTATTCTAGTGTAGAATAGATGAGCTGTAACAACCATTAGACAGTAGCAGAGATATATGATTAGAAGTACTACGAAAGTAAAGGGATGGTAAAGTTCTACCATCTTGCAGTAATCATGAATATATACAAGTACATAAAACACATGATAAACAGTGCTTACTCCTACGGTGCCTTCCTAACTAGATGTGCCTAAATGTACCTAGCATCTGTGTAGGTGTTATGCCAAGAATCCCTCTAGGATCTAGTCAACTCCATTACCTGAGAATAAGAGAATATGGGACCCCGCACTGGTCTCGAGTTGGACACCCCGCAAGGGATGTTAGACTACTGTGGGCTGGAGTGTCTGCATGCAGGAAGCTCAGCGTCTCTGGTCAGTGTGTCAGCCGGAAAGTCTCGGTCTCCGCTCCCCTTCTAAGCAAGATGTGATGTATATATACCCATAGGTCTCCCCAGGGCTCCTACCTTGCTGTGTTAATGTGTCGCCTAAAGGATGACATCGGGCCTGATCTTTATGCAGAGATATTATACAGGAGATGTTAGTCCTGCTGTGCTTCCAAGAAGCCTCATGCATAATGTATGAGATTTGAAATAGGGGGAAACCCGCGTTCTGAATGCAGAGTCGTATCTAGGTAAAATGTCAGTCCCTAAGAACCGTTATGTATGTAATGTAGGGAAGAATATAGGTGAAAGGTTGCAATGTTACCTGCGCCTATATAGGGTACCTATATGGAATATAACACCCACTCCTCTTCCGACTGGACGACATATGTAACTTATTACCGTACTACTAGCCTAACTAGATATTGGTACACACAAAGTTTAAAAACATCTGTTTAGATAAAAATGTTTAAAACTTCTAAAAACTTAAAACTGTCTAAAAAAATGTTTTTTTGCAAGCCATAGCTCTAAAGTGAAAGTTATAGTTCGAAGCACTATAAGCATTAGAAAGCCATGGAAGCCCAATAAATGTTAAAGGAATGCCAACTTTGTGTTTTGAATTCCAAAATAGAGCTTTGTTTAAAAAAAAAACGAATTTTATTCCAGCACATGACGAGCCAAGTGAGTCAAATGTTTATGTGTCCTGGCTGGTAGACGCAACATTTTCGTTGCTTGCTTCCGCAGTAGACTGCCCCTGTAGCACCTCGCAGTGTACGTCAATTGAGCACAGATGATGTTCCACACTGTCCGCAGCCGGTGCTGGGGCAGCCTGTGCGCCGTCCAAAGCCTGGGTGTCAGAGGAGGAGCCGGTGTCCATACCAACAGGTGCTATTACTACCTGTGGGGGCTCAAGGAATGCCACCATCAACATTGGAATACGCTGAGGACACTGCAGAACATGGGCCGTTATTGGGTCCAGTAAAGCATTCACGTCCAGTTGCGCACATGAAGGGAGTGTCAAACAAAGATCTAACACGCATTCTTCTCCGCAAAACAGGCATCGGAGGACAGGTAAGATGCAGTCCATCCAGACTGGTCGAAATGACAAGAACCAAGATGCACTTAGTTCTCTTAGGCGAGGCGTGCCTAGATGTTGTACCATGTGGTCACGGTATTTACGCTCCAGGAGTGCTTTTTCCATCTCCTTGGTGACTGGGACGTCCATTGCGTAGCAGATGTAAAACAAACAGGATACCTGCTACTAGAAACAGGATGAGCGGAAGTCCTCCAAAGATGCTTCCGAATACGGAGTGTATGAAGTTTGGTATAACTCCAAGTACCGTCCGAAAGGTGCCCAGAAGTCCAGAACCTATGGTCTTAAATAGGTGGACTATGCCTGTCGTATCAGACATGTTAAAGATATGATTTACCATTTCTGCAAAATGTAAAGGGCAGTTTGTATGAATAAGCGCCTGTATCTCTGCCAGAGACCTTGCGATCTGGAGATCAAAAGTCTCTCGAGCGGAGGTTAAGGGCACGGACTTCTGTAAAAGCATGGCTTTCATTCTGCTTTAAAGAAACATTCAGTGAAGGCCATAACAGCGCCTCCCTGACTGTATGTGTCGGTGGAAACAAGACTTGCATACAACAAGTAACCCTGGAGCTCACGGTTACCAGATATGCGATGCCCGGGAGCATTCCGCAGCAGCCTTGACTGTTCAGCATCAAGTAACTCCCATTTGAAAGTAGCCTGAATGCTGGAGTATTGTATTGTATTGTATTGCGTATTTATAGAGCGCAACTGTCACCCTACGGGTATCCAGGCGCTATCACATAAGGAGTAATCACTGCAGCTGGGCACCCCTCAAATGGCAGGACAAGTTCGCTACAGAACCATTACAAGCCCTGTGCAGCATTATATCCTGGCATATGAGTGATCCACTTAAAGCGTTCTCACAGTTCGTACCGCTTAGAAACACTTCTTTATCCCCACTTCAGCATCGAAATCTGTATGGTAATACCCATGATTCCTTAATGTATTCCTTACCCATCTCTTCATATCTGCCTGCCTGCTTTTGTTCAAGGCAATACTGAAACTGAAAAGTAGTGACCGGTAGAGTTATGTGGCCAAGGATTAGCCATTCTGTGGATGGTAATTCTGCCACTGTAAATGCTAATCTATCCAGTTTTTCGATACGCAGCATTGTATATTTCGCGCCCCTTTGTGCCATTTCTATCTGTTTATCCGTTAGATTGTATTCAGAAAACAGAGAAGTACTGTAGATATAACGCCAAGGCACATTGCCTGCACGCAAAGATTGCAGCGTCCAGCTTAATAACATAATAGAACGTAATTGAGATTGCCCGTGTTGTAATATGGCCAAATCTTGTTCTAGTATGTCTATCACAGAAGATACAATGTTGCCTAAGGAGTATATCCTGGAGGTCAATGTAGTTAACCCATTGTCTACCACTGCTAGAGATCTTTCTAGATTTATACGGTCTATTTGACGTAATCACTCTGCGGCCTCTTGTTGGGATATTGTCCATATTTCATTGTAGACAGCATAAATGAAACATTTCTGACGTGGCTTCCTGGGACCTAGTAAAAAATCCCTGAGATCCACATCCTGTGACAGTAAGGATAAGTGTTGTTTCCCCTCTATTAGTGTTGAGGTTTTTAGCCAATCAAGGCACAACTTCCCAACACTGTAGGATGTCACCACCCCTGGATGTTCTCTCTGTACATAACGTGGATCTGGCCTATGGATAGCGAACCCTTCGGTTTTACCCATGAATCTCGCCTGACAACTATTAGTGTCCGTGGGCCAAATCAACCATTTCTTCCAATCAGGGTCTGATCTGTTGTATTGTATAATGTCATTCAACGTAATCTCTTTCTGTGATGTTATGTTACCCTCAGTGTGTGATGGAGATGGCAGCTGAGGTGTGTTCAAGTCTTTATTCTTGGCTAGTCCAAGGCAAGACGTCTGTTGCACTGTCTCGTTCAAAAACATGATTTGTTGAGGGATAAGGCATGCTCTAAACAAAGCTTCTATTCCCTGTACTTGCCAATCTCTAGTACCCCAGACTGATTTTAGGTCTATGGTGTCTTTCCATAAGTCGAAACCTTGTTCAGACAACTGGGCAATAAAGGAAGCAGAGTAAATTTGTTTGGTGTTTGTTAACATATTTTTCTGTGCTGATGTTGGTGCAACCTTATAATAATATGATGCTGGGTCAGACATATTAACCCTTTTGCTGCGTGCATCGGCCAACGGCCGTCGCGAGCACTACCTCGGTAGTGCTGCGCACGTCCGTTGGCCGACGCAGCCCCGCCCGCTTAATAGAACGTTCCGCACTGGCGCGGAACGTTCGAAGCAGCAAAAGAGTTAAACCCTGAAAAATATGGAAACTTTTGTGTAAATGTTTTTGAACTGCCTTTCGGCGGTGTTGGACAATGTTCCCATTGGTGGTAATTGAACACATTTCTAGGATTAGCGGATTTATGCAGAAAGTGATGACCATAGTGTTGATAACAATACATTGTTTCGAAATCCGATGTGTCTTCCAATGTTTCACTATTAGAAAACACAGCAGATTTTTCCAAATCAGACAACATGTTATTTACAGTTTTAAAATCCCAATCATCAGAAAATGTACTTGAGGTAATGATATCACTCAACGATATTTTAAATAAATGAGGAATTCTTAAAAGTTCGGTCGGACCAAATATATCGAAATCAACCTTGTCCCAAACTATACCATCAGGTATAGGAACTGCTGTAATGTTCACTGATGACAAGTCTCTCTGTTCTCGATGAGATGATTGGTGTAGTTTCAAAATTAAATTCACCTTTTGAGCTGCAGCTTTGTCGAAGGTATTTTCCATTAACAAGCATGCTAAAAACTATTACTAAGCCTAACCAGAAAAGAAAGAAAAGAATCCCGGTGATTACCCATAGTTCTACCCAAGGTGACACCAGGTAAGACTTTGTAAGAAAGTTCAGAAAGTCTTTAACTTGCAGCTTGCGTGAGTGTTGGGCTGGCATCGTTTCAGGTTCACTTGGATCCAAAGAAAACGTATCAAAGCTTTTGAAGTAGCAAGAAACAGTTCGATCAATTGTTGGTATCGCATCAGGATTTGTAGAAATCGTAGTTTGCTCTCGTTGAGGTGTGTTGATGTAGACATCTGTATTTGGTCGAATTGAAATTTGTCTTTCATTTTGGTTCTGAATTTGAACTTCAGGTTCAAGGGGAACGAGTTCCATAGCATTATTGAATAGTCCATCATTCCGTGCAGGAGACTCCTCGAACGTAATGAGTCTTTCTGTTTGAACTTCTTGAATTGTAGCGAGAGGAGGGCGTCTGCTACTTTGGAGTCCACGTGGCCTACTACTCAGTATCGGCCACATAGTGTGGTTTGATTAGGTCGATTGAGACAAATCTTTTCTCCTTTTTTCCGGCAAGAGGCGGTAGAAGTACGGTTCTTGTTCCCTCAACTGCTTGGACCTGTACACAGTGGCGGCTGGTGGAATTTGAAACTGGTGTGGCGTATGAAGATCGAATCAACGCATGCGAGCGAGCGCAGCGAGCGAGCCCGACGGCAATAAGGGGGGTTCGGGTGGGTTCTCCCCCCGTGAAGATTTTTTTTTTTTAAATTGGCATCTTTTTTGGTGCGATTTTCAGCACTACATCTGAGATAAATGGACTAAAAATTCAGTAGTTCTAGGCATTCATAAAAGAAAACTCAAACATTATTTCAGAGAATTTCTGGGTTGCCAAGCAAGTCTGACTTCTGAAGAGGGTTAGGGTACTAAGCAAGACTGCTTTGGCTCTACCCTTTCCAATAGAAAACACTAGTTAGTGATGTGAACAAGTTCAATGGACAAACCTGGGGTCTAGGGAGAGTCCCTCTCCTGAGAAAGAAATTAAAAAGATTGGCAAATGGTGCATTTTAAAGCAAATGAATGCAGCGATAAAGCAAGGCTTATTAAGCAGTGGGAACGTATAGTCTTGAAATATTAAACACGTTAAAAACTGTCCCGTATCTTCTTGCATTAATTTGTTCAACAGTTACTGTAATATGTAAATTGTTCTGCATGACAACCTTAGCCCTTTAAAATGTATGCTTGCCCAGTGTCTTGCACTGCATGCAGCATTAACTTTGGAAAAATATGCTCTAACCAGACTTTGGGAAGCACCCACAGCTGCTGGCTGTAACCAATCATATAGAAATATGTGCAGACAGGTCTTTAAGTGAGATGAAAAAAGTGGGTGCTCCCTATAAAGGAACATGCCAAATACATTTCTGTGATTCCCATAGTGTGCCATCAGACCGGTATTTTGGTTTCTCTCTCAGATGTAATTTTATCCAGATAAATGGCACAGCAACTGACATACGCCTAAAGCCTGTCAGTATGATTGGCTTGGTCACTGGGTGTTAGCTGTTTAAGATAAATGAGTAACAATGATTTCTTATAAATAATTAACATTGAAAATGTTTAAATTCTGAAATTCTGAAATAGTGAGTCTGTGAATTAAATAGCATTGAGGCCTGTGGAAGGAGTTTTGGCCTTCAATTATGTTTGCTTTATGTTAGATATGTATCCTCTTTTTCTCTGCATATCTTGTCCATCTGCACATCCTCAACCCCCTCTCTTTCCTCTTCAGCATCCTCTTTTCACTCTTCCCCGAATGCCCTTCCTCACATCTATCACTTCACCGCCCCCCAACATGCACTGCACTCCATCAAATATAAGCACCTTAATTTCTCTTACTTTTGCCTTGCAAATATTTTGACGTCAGTGTACCCTCTTCACACACATTTCCACAGAATTTCAGTTGCAAATGGAATACACAAACATTGTTCTGTGTGCTCTGCAGAGAGGCCAACCCACTGACAGGCACTTTGTTTGGCTTTAGCCTTAGCGCCTGCATGCTCAATCAAAGTCCCTCGTAAACACCTGGCATGGCTCAAGCCTTAAAGTATGCACAGAAAAAAATACAGATAAACAACAACATTATAAAATAGCTAACTCGTGGGGAATGCAAGATTAAGTAAACATGTAAAATAAGAGAGGAACCAAATCACTAAAATGCATTCCCTTGACGTTTTTAACATTCATTGTTTGCAAGTCAATCTATGTTTTTGGCATCAGTGTTAACTTAGGGGCATGTACACAGGGCCAGTTTTAATGCCATACATCAGAGGACTGGCCACTGTAAGCACATGTTACACAGTAAGCACATATCTCTCGCTTTGGGCCTGACTCGGATATTTGGATCCATTTCACAAGGGAGCAAATGCCGCAGCTCCACTTCTAAAGAAGCGAGCAATGTGCAGCGAGGGCCTGGGGTGTCAGTGGGGGAGGTAAGCATGGGGTCTCGGCACCACAAGGAACTCTGGAGTGTGCTAGCACGTCTCTTCAACCTTGCCCGTAACAGCTAAATACACAGTCATTTGGACGCCCTAACATAGCCCTCCATTTCCTCTCTTCAGGAAAGATTCCTATTTTGGCCATCACTCCCCCCGCCACTTCTCATCTCATCAGCGGCGCTTTGAAGTGCCCACAAGAATGCATAGGAACTGTCCAAAGACACAATAATATAACGACTTGAACCTGGGCAAACCAGGGGCGTCTGCTCACAAGAGGAGTATCCACTCACAGCCCGATGCCTAGATTACCGTGTCAGCCCCATCCCTCTCGAAGAGACAATAAGTGCCGCCACTGCCAGCCTCCGTCGGGCACCACAATCATGGTCTGTATGCAATTGTTCGGCAATAACAGCTCACGGAGGGTTCGACGTGCCGGGAATAAGTGTTAAGAAAAGTTTGGCACTCCAATACCCATTTATATTCGAATAATCCATTAAATAAACAGCACTAATCGTCGAGCACAATATGAACCGTTTTACATAAAACGACACGCGACTATTCCCATTTAGGATGGAATTACAAACATGACGGAATCCCATGTAAGATTACATGAACACTTTCTGTGAAGACATTTAAGAACTTTCCCGCCAATCCTTTTGTTACCATATATTCAAACCACAACCATACCTTCACGGTACATGTAGTGCCTTAATGTTATCCGCGGCTTCTAAATCGATTTTTTCAGTCTTAACTAGTCCCCATTCACGTACGCAGATAACCATCGCCCCCGTAATCTCACACACACAAAATCATGCAGCGATGGTAAGTAATTCAACAAACATGCGCCAAGATTCATTGTTGCGCGTTCATTAGTCCGTACATCAAATTTCTTCAGTGCAATTGATTCTTGGCAGTAAAGGACCGCCTACCTCGTCTTAAGCTGGAAAATTAGCAAGCCTTCAATTGAGGTTTTTTTCAGAAATCTGCATTTCTTATGTATTACCAAATAATTGTCACCTTACTTGAATGCAGTCGCGGCTCGCAAGTCGCAAGGGGTGGGGGGTGTAACATAAAAACTTAACTGATCCCGTTCCCGGTCCCGCGCCACCTCTGCGTCCAGTTCCTGGGCCGGTCCGAACTCCGGAGCAGGAACAGGTCTGAGCCGGTCCGGAGCAGGAACAACTTCAGACTGCGCGGCCGGTGTCTCACTCTCAGCCAATCCAGACGCTGCATTAGCAGCCCCAGGATTGGCTAGGGCACGGATACGGTCCGCCCACTAGGAGACCAGGGGGCTGCGATGGCCTCTCGGGTCCCCCCTCCCTCGCTCTCCTGCTGCAGTTATAGTAGTGGCTGCCAGTGCGCATGTTCGGGCTGGTCATAAAAATGACCAGCCCAAACCCGAACATGCGCACTACGCGCCGCTGTCAGTGACAGTCTGACTGTCACTCAAATCGGGTTGACTGCGCAGTGCTGCCGCAGCCCCGCCCCCACCCCCTTCATCGGCCGATTGCCGCGCACGGGTGTCCCATACACAAATTGTATTTAGGGCTATGTGGCTAGTGGGGCAACGCCCCGGCGCCCCAATGGACGCACCGCCCCTGCCTGTACAGGCTTTCTGTATGATGGCCCAAAATCTTTCTTGTCCGTTATTTTCTCTCTGACCAGATCCCCGACTTTTGGTATCCAGACAGGTCTTGCCGTGACTGATTTGACTTCCCCAGTGGCGGTCTGCTTCATATGGACATTACTTTGTTGTGTCCTGGATTCATTTAGATCCTGTAAAACAGCCAAACGATCATGGATGTCAAAAGGCTTTTCATCAGCCACTGCGCCTTCACAATCAAGATCAGGTACCCACATTCTTGTCCCAAATAGGACCTCATATGGAGTGACCCCCCCTAGAGAACTTCTTGGCATGTTATTCAATGCTCGCTGCACTCCATACAGATGTTTTACCCAACTCTCACCCGTGCCTAATACTCTAGCTGTTAAACACTGCTTTAAGTCTCGGTTTTTACTCTCCACGACCAAATTTCCCTCGGGATGGTACGGAGAGGAGTATCGCAATGCTACACCCAATCCTCGCATGGCCTCCTTGTAAGCCTGAGAGCTAAATGAAGGGCCCTGGTCAGAATGTAATGTGCCAATTGCGTATGTCCCTATAAAGACTCACAAATCTGTTATAACAGTTCTAGCGTCAGCCAAGCGTTGGGGCCACACCCATAGGAATCTTGAGCAGGAATCCACTGCAACCATGATATACCTGTAAGCCCCATCTCTTTGTAAGGGGCCGCAGTGGTCCAAGTAAACACACGCTAGTGGTTTATCTGATGTTAATAATGGTGTCTGTGCTGGACGTGTTACGGTGGAACCTTTCATCTGCGGGCAGATGTTGCATTTCAAGACATAGGGGTCCATTACGATTGCGGGCGGACAAAGTCCGCCCGCTATCGCAATGGAGAAAGGGACCGCCCGCCACATGTGCGGCGGTCCCGCGATTCGAATTAGGATGCGCCCGCCACACTGGCGGGTGCATCCCGCATTTCTTACATTGCGGCGGGCGGTGCTTTCAGCAGCACCCACCGCAATGTAAAAAAGGCATGTTGCGCATATGCATGCACAACGTGACAGGCACCGCGCGGTGCCTGCCACCTTGTGCATGCAAATGCAGGGGGGTACCATAGGTACCCCCCATGTGCACCCTCCACCCCCCCAACTTCTTGGGGGCCCGCAACAGGCCCCCTAAACTGGAATCCGCCTGGTTTTCCATGGCGGAGTCTCCGCCATGGAAAGCCCTGCACTGCCACACATCATAATATGGATGGCGGTGTCTTGTAGACACTGCCACCATATTTGCGCCCTTTTCCGCCCGGTCGCCTGTACGACCGGCAGAACACCGGCGGACGGTCTTTCCGTCCGCCGGCGTCCCCACCGCCATCGTGATTTGGCGGGGGGTAAATGGTAGGCGGGCGGTAGCAAATGGCGGGCGGATCGCCACCGCCATACGGGCGGTGGCGATCCGCCCGCTATTGTAATGACCCCCATAGTCTTTAGTCTGCTTTGTTAACCCAGGCCACCAATAGCGTTGTTTCAATAAAGAAACAGTCGCCGTAATTCCTGCATGTGCAGAACCTATCCCTTCGTGCGCTGCTAAAATTAAACCTAACCTACGATCCATGTTTGGAATTACTCTATCCCCCACTCCAGGAATCTGAGCAAATGGAAAGTTATTGGCATCTAACTTGCAGGAGTACTTGAGTGGAAACCTTTTTGGTACTGCTTTGCTGTTTTTGCGTGAAGCAATGACAGCCACCATAATCTCACCGTCTATTCTCGTTTTAGAACGAGTGATTGCAGCTACGGAAGCCGTGCGTACAGCCTCCTTTGCGGCTTCATCAGCCAATTAATTCCCTTCAACGTGAACGCCATCACGCTGATGACTCAGTGTATGTATCACGTGGGCTCTCGATAGTTTGGTTTTCAACTCCACTACCTGTTCCCATAGCATTTTATGCTTAATTGTGCCACCTCTTGCATCTTTGAACCCGTTTTGAACCCAGTGCTGTAAATATTCATTATATGACTGTGCACAGTAAAATGAATCGCACAAAATTAGTGTGGGGCATTCTCGATCCGTATTTACCAGTGCCAGTATCAAGGCTTTCAACTCTGCCAGCTGTGCCGTGCAGTCTCCTAGAGACTGCGTTTTTGTGCAACTTGGGTGGAACTTTCTATCCCGCATGCGACCTTTAACAATTGCGCATGCTGCGCTATATTGTTGCTTGCTTCCTATGGCCGGTTGAGCTGATCCGTCAGTGTAAATTATATATTCATACTGATCTAGAGACATTATTTTGTTTGGTAAAGGATATTCCTGTTCGTATTGCAGAAATGCGTGTGTCTTTAAATTTGGGTCATACCTGTATTCCACATCTGTTGCAGTGAGAGAATTAGCCCACTGTATCCATCTTGGATGCAAGGCTTTAGCGTTAGGAATGCTTGCTTTTGCCGCAGCCTCTAAGGCTGGAACTGGAGTCACTACTATTATCCTTTCCCCTGAGCCAGTGCTCTTTCTCTCACTACCGCAGTTTGTACTGCTGTCAGAATCTTTTCTGTAGATGTGAAGCGCATCTCAGCATTTGTGTACAAATGTGATTTATATGCTATTGGTACCGTTTCACCTTCATTATATGTTAGATAGATGTACCCAGATTGACCCGCAACTATACGGATCACCAGGTTGCGTACGTTTACGCGTGTCTGTAAGTGTTTGGAAGCTATCATGTCAGCCTGTAAGGAACAAAGGATATCTGTGTGTTCCTGTGTCCATTGTCTTACTGAAAAATCAGGTTTTATTAAATCGTAGAAAGGTTTTACTCTTTCTGTGTAATCTAAAATGAATGTTCTACCAAAATTTAGGAATCCCAAGATTGATTGTAAATTTTTCAATGATTTTGGAGGTTGGAGCAGCACGCATTTCTCAAAAAAATTGGCTGCCAGGCTTTTCCCTTCACTTGAAAGCTCATATCCTAAAAACAGGACACTGAGGTGGGCAATTTTTGATTTTTTAAAGTTGCATTTGTAGCCCTTAGATGCAAAGCCAAATATTTTGGTGTTCACTCTGTTCAAGTGCTCCTCTAGGTCATCGTCTGTTAGATAAATATCATCCACATAGGACAATGCCTCTTCATCCAAATTTTGAAGTAACTCAGTTACTCTGGCTGAAAACAACCCCCGTCTGTTTTTATACCCTTGGGGGAGTCGACAAAATTGACTCCAGGACCCTAGCGCTGAGAATTCTGTTAGATACCTGCTTTCGGGCGCTATATTTTGGCAGAAAAATCCATTTGAGATATCAAGTGTCGTTTTATATTTTTTCTGCACAATATTATTCATTAATGCGGCACTGTGTGCATTTTGGACTGCAAAAGTCTTTGTGCAAGTGTTTAAATGTCTGTAATCTAAAACCAAACGATATGAATTGTCAGGTTTCATGACCGGAAACAAAGGATTATTCATTGATGAGGTGCAATTTTCGATCACCCCTTGGTATTCAAGTTGATTTGAGATCTCCCTGACCTGTTTTTTAGCTTCTTGCTTTATCGGATACTGCCTATGTGCAGTTAGAGTATTTTTTAAAGGAATTCTGTGGTGGGTTGAATCCTCATCCCATCCTACATGGTTTTTGTATAATGCAGGGGCTTAGGCTACTGCCCACTCCTGCGCATATGTGTGTTTTAGGTGCCTGGGAATATGGTCTGAGAATGCCGGTAAAATTACCGTTTCTCCTTTAGGGCAATCCATGACGAGTGCTGGCGGCCAATCTTGTTCAGCTAACAAAATGTCATAGCCAAATGACAGATTCTCCCAAAAGAGACCTCTAACTGTCCTACATTTGTCCCCCTCCATTTGGAGTGTTATTTCATATAACTTATGTGGGACACTTACCCTAGTATCAGGTGTCTCTACCGTGATATAATCATTCAAGTCCGCTGTCACCAGAAATTCCATCAGGTTCTGGTGAGCTATTGTTACTTCTGCCACACTATCTAGCAACGTCAGAGCCCATTCCCCGTTCAGTAGTCGAGTCCTCAGAATTCTGGGCATGTCTGATCTTTAGACCTGCAACCTTCTTCCTTTTGAACTGTGGTTTTGGTTTGGCTTTATCTTCTTTTTTGGAAGTATATTCTTGAGCGTTCTGCTTGTCTCTGGACTTTGTACGCTATTCTTGTCTGTCTGACCGTCATTCCCTCTCGGAGTTTTTCGATGAACCCTGAAAGGAACGAGAGGAACGTGTATCAGTATCCTGATACCTGTCAGGTTTCCTAATATTATCCCTATTCCTAAGGTTATACCTCTTTTAGGAGGGCTCCTGTATAGGAGATCTACCTCTGGATTGAGATCTGTTTCCTTTAGAGTTTTGTTGTTTCTTATTATCCCACTTCTTTTTTGTTGAAGCAGGTGTCTGCTTGGAAGTGTCCTTTTCAGGACTGCCCATCAGTTGTGGGTTTTTCATGCTTTCCCACCCAAACTGTCTCTACCTAATTCTGCATATGCAGTTTCAATTATATTCGGTAGTTCGTGTTCTTGTTCTAAAGGACTGAACTCCCTTAGACGTTGGCGGATAGCCACTGAAGCTGCTTCCCCTTTAATATTAGGTAATATTATGGCTGATACCTGGGCATAGTTCCCTAGTAATTTCATCCCTAAGTTCAGAGCAGGCTCTGCTCCGTACACGTTTTGTATTTGTCTCAATACGTCTGGTACTACTGCTAATGACGGGATACCATGAGTTCTGGTATAAATGGCAGCAAAGACTGTACCCCAAGTGGTACAATCCTCTATTTGTGGTGTTATCCCCATGGGCAAGCAGATTGTTAGAATTCTGTGTTTTTATACCGGGTAGTATTCAGGAATACTGCCTCTAGCTGTGTTATTTTCTGAGCTACCCAGAATGGCATTTGTTCACATTTTGTGGGCATTTTACCCATCACCGTGACGCGTGTAATGTTTGTAGTGTGATTTTAGTTGCTGTACTCTGAGCTTGAGTTCCATTTGTTGCAACCATTGCAGGTTGGACTGTAAGTGTCCTCATGACGAATTGCGTCAAGTTTCTGTAGATTTTTATTAATCCTTTGTGTTGTGTGAGTAAGTCTCCTGGATGCATTGTTTCAATGTCAGGATGTGGTGTGTAGGCCGCTAATATTGGCCATGTTGCCCCTTCTCTTCCGAGCGGGCCGAGTCTCACTCTTCTTCTTATATGGGGTAGGGCGCCTTTAAACCAGTATAAGTGTTCCTGGTATGTGAGTGGAACCTCAATGTCCTCAAACGGACAATATTCCGCTGGTGCATCTCCTTCTGTGTAGGAGTGAAATGTTTTTGTTCTTGCATTTGCTGCTAGGAATGTAACCCACGAATAAAATACCTCTGTTCTATATGATTCATGTGCCTCAATCACGAAAGCTACTATGCCACCCCTGGCTGTTACACCATGCGCAAGTAGTTTCAGGGTGACTGTATTTCTCAAATTCTCTGCAATCAGGATTGCATCTGCATTTTCTTCTTCATTTGAGAGTTGCAAACTATGCACAACTCCCCCCGCGTTTTCCACGTCTTCAGTCATTTTTTTTTTTTTAGAGGAAGAAGATTTTCAAGGAAACTAACATAAGGTGTTTTTGCACAATTTTAGGATCACTGTGTCCTTCAAGCTTGATTAACCAACAGCAAATAAATAGGATCTTTTAGCCTACTCAGCTGTGGCGGAGTTTGTGCCCACCCACTCCAGACGTCTCTGGTGTTTTGTGAGTAGGGGTCTATGAGAATAGCACGACTGAACTACTCAGATTCTACTGTTAAATAAGTACCCAAACAACGTTGGCGGCGCCATGTCGTGTAGTTCCTATATAACCTATACAGGATCTGTGCGTTTGGATAACATAAACTGTGGGATTGGTGGCAGACTGATTCCGTGCACCCCCACCGGGTATGTTAGCCTGTCTGTATCAGCTAGCTCACAGTGCCACTATAGTCTCCTCTTACCAAGGAGAGAATAGATTCTGGCAACCTCAGAACATGACAACCCTGATCCCTCAGAATCGTGGAAACAATATACTACCTTTCGCTCAGTCACTCGTGCTTACTTAGTTTGTCTCAGAGAGATACACAGAATAAACAGGCTGGGCGTTTTCAATAAGGATTTATTGAACAGTTGTTATTCTAGTGTAGAATAGATGAGCTGTAACAGCCATTAGACAGTAGCAGAGATATATGATTAGAAGTACTACGAAAGTAAAGGGATGGTAAAGTTCTACCATCTTGCAGTAATCATGAATATATACAAGTACATAAAACACATGATAAACACTCCTTACTCCTACGGTGCCTTCCTAACTAGATGTACCTAAATGTACCTAGCATCTGTGTAGGTGTTTTGCCAAGAATCTCTCTAGGATCTAGTCAACCCCATTACCTGAGACTGAGAGAATATCGGACCCCGTCCTGGTCTCGAGTTGGACACCCCGCGAGGGATGTTAGACCACTGTGGGCTGGAGTGTCTGCATGCAGGAACCTCAGCGTCTCTGGTCAGTGTGTCAGCCGGGAAGTCTCGGTCTCCTCTCCCCTTCTAAGCAAGATGTGATGTATATATACCCATAGGTCTCCCCAGGGGTCCTACCTTGCTGTGTTACTGTGTCGGCCTAAAGGATGTCGTCGGGCCTGAACTTTATACAGAGATATTATACAGGAGATGTTAGTCCTGCTGTGCTTCCAAGAAGCCTCATGCATAATGTATGAGATTCGAACTAGGGGGAAACCCGGGTTCTGAATGTAGTGTCGTATCTAGGTAAAAGGTCAGTCCCTAAGAACCGTTATGTATGTAATGTGGGGAAGAATATAGGTGAAAGGCTGCAATGTTACCTGCGCCTATATTGGGTACCTATATGGAATATAACAGTAGGACATATGGGTTTAAATGAAAAACTCCTAAAGTCGTTTTTGACTGCTGTAAGGCCTTTCTCTCCCATTGACTAGCACTAGGTTACCTTATTACATTTAATAAGTGAGAACATTTGATTGGGAGCAGATAAAGATATGGTGTTTACGCCCAAATGAACTGTAATGTAATATCGTCTTTAATGGTGAAGTTACATTTTAAGTCACAATTCTGAAAATGAGACTTTTAGAAAGTTGCTATTTTCTAGTCCAAACCATATGTGCCTTCTGCCAGTTTCCTGGGTTACATGGCTGTGAATGGCTCTGCTGTTGGGGCTTGTGTATTCCTTCCAGACAGTTTCACAAAGGGGATTAGGTGTGGACAGAAGGGGCCATCCTGCCAGGATGTTTTGGAGGCGGAGCTGTACCCAGCTCCACTTACATGTCAAAGGGCTTTGCCTCCAACACACACACAGGAACCTGACACTAGTTTGTTGTCACGCCAGACTTCTTGGAGCCTTGACAGGGAAAGGGAAGAACTTTCTAGAACCACATGTGGGTGTAGTATAGGGAATCCCCCCACTTCAAAGGCTGGCATCAGGTACAAATTTTGGAGTTCCTGAGCCACTCTTCAGTACACTCCTGGACCTGCGGACATTACAGAAGAAGCCCCACCTTGTTCCCCAGAGGGCTGTCCTGCTGCTTGCGGCCTGCCTGGTTCTCCAGAGAACTGCCCTGATGCTTGAGGCCTGCCTTGTTCCTCAAATGACTTCCCTGCTGCTACCAGAGGACTGTCCTGCTGCTTGAGGATTGCCTTGTTCCCCAGAGGACTGCCCTGCTGCTTGAGGCCTGCCTTGCCCCCTAGAGGTCTGTTCTGCTGCTGGAGGCCTGCCCTGATCTCTGAGAAGGAAGACTGGACCAGCTCCCGTTATCCCAGACTACCTCAGTGACTCTAAGGGTCAGTTAAGTGACCTCTTGTTCTGAGCTACAGGGACACAACAAGCTCCAGAGGCCTCCCCGCAACTGCCCATCTGACCTGCTGCACTGGACCTGTATGGACCTGCAACTGGTCCTGCCTGAGCCCTCCTGGCCTCTGCTACAGTGAGTCCCTGATCCCCAAGAGCTGGCTCCCCTGGTCCTGGACCCTTGGCTGGCATCAGAGTTCACTCCTCTACAAGCAAAAGGGAAATCCTGAAGTTTCATGGCTCATTGACCGCCAACACAAAGCTCCGGTGAACCAGACTCTTCGTGCTACAACTAATGCCAGCCCGTGGTGACTGCCAATGCGAAGCTCCAGCAACGACCATCCGTGATGCTCGACCAGATCTTCGTGCTACAGCGACGACCATCCTAGACACTGTTCCTGATGCTCATGGCCTCCTCCACCACGAATGGAACTCTTCACGTTGGACTTTGAGAAGGTAACTTTTTGAGTGGGACGAACTTGTGACTTTACACCAGACTAATATGACCATTTGACCATGAGTGGTGCTTTGTGCTTTTAGGTGCTATATCTACCTAAATATTTGAAATTGCATATCTCTGGTTCTACTGATTGGATTTTTGTTGTTTTGAAATTTGTTTTATTAATTAATATTTACTCCATGTTTCTAAATTGGTTTGGGTTTTTTCTTGTGTTGCGTTTTAACTTTATTACTGTTTGTGTGCTGCACAAATACTTTACACTTTGCCTCTAAAATAAGCATGACTGTTTTGTGTCAAGCTACCAGGGTGATAAGCATAGATTAATTAGTGATTTTTGTGGTTCACCCTGACAAAGATTGTGGTTGTTGCCACATGGGAGCTTACACCCCCCTCAACCAATAACCCGATTTCTTACAGTGCGTGAGAAACAGCAGGGACCTAAAAATGTGAACTGATAAATTGGTTGAGGTTTTGTTTTTGCAGTTAATAAAACCATTTGGAATCCCACTGCAAAGGTTTCTTTTAAGGAACAGTTCTGTCCTTGGAGGTGGCCCTCAAACGAGTAACAGATGCTGCACACAAGTGAAAAATTAAACTTGTTATTGCGAAAGACTGGGCGTGGGGCAGATCTCTTTTCTCTGTCACTGTACAACTGTGAATTGAATACATTTTGTTCAAAAATGTTAATGTTTACAAATACCACTTAAACAGCTCAGTTATTGGAACGCTCCATTGCGTATGCCTTTGAAAGAAGAAAAATGAAAAGCATCTGCTAAAAGTGGCAACAGGAAATTAAAAAACGATGTTGATATTGTCAAAAGCACATTAAGGAACAACCACGCAAGGAGGCCCAGTCACCATGGTTATGGGAATGCAGATATGCATACATGCAAATCAGTGGTTGAAGTCAGGGGATCTGAGGGGTATGATGTGCCCATACTTTTTTAATTTTAGAAAAACAGTTCCCCTTACGTTTTGTGAAAAGACAATTGTTTCGAGACAGACCATTTCAACAGTTGAAGTGCTTCAGATGAAGTGCAAGGCAGGGAGCGTCCTGTGTTGTGAAACCGAGGAAGTGGCAGAGTGCTCAACAAGCCTTCATGCCAGGGTGCCTGCTTCTCTCAAAGAAATGTAAATGTGCACAACTGGTCGATCTGCAAATATAAAGGGTGCTTGGTAGTCAGTATTGGCTTTAATTGATGGAATCACTTGAAGCTTCCTGATGACGCATTTATTCTTTTGGAGTTTTTGTTTGGGAGCTACAAGTTAAGCTGCAAAGTGTGTGCTTGTAAAAGACATTTATTTAAAACAAATGTCCACTACGTACAGCCTGGGTATTACTAAAATCTATATTTTAGAAGCACTTTTTTATCTTAAACCTTTTTGTGCATTTTGTACCAGCCTATCTTATACTGTGTGTAACGCAAATTTAAAATAATGACTTTCATATTCACAGTGCTTTCTGTCACAGACTGGGACCTCGTAGCACTAAACAAACACAAGTCACTATTCTCCACTGCACCAGGATTCAATTCTGGGACTCTCTGGTGCAGTGCATTAACTAATAGATGTTTCATAATGCACAATAGTGCATTTCCCACTGATTAACATAGCTTGCATTTAATTTCCATTTAGTCTGTGTGCTATTTAAAATGAAATTATCTGAAGGTGAAAGATCTAAAAAAGTTACAGAATATTTTGCTTTTTTAGCCATGTTTTTGGCCACGACCCCACGCTCACGCACCCCGCCCCCGTTGTGCGCAACATCACAGTTCCAATACTTTTTTTAATGCAATTCAACCACTGATCCAAATACATGAATAGCATGCGCACATGCCTGCATGGACAGTGTTGGACTGGCCTGTCAGGCCCTCTGGCACTTCCAGATGGGCCAGCTTCAAAAGGCCAATGTTTGGGGCAGTTTTATTTTGGTCACATGGGCTGTGATGGGACCAAAATAACCAACCCAAACCGCAGATGTCTAACCTTACAGATGTGGGTATGTCGGCTGATTTTGAAGCAATTTCAGTCAAGGAGTGATTTTTTGGGTGATCTACTGTGTGAGGGAAGAGTGTATAGATATCCCACGAGGCATAGCCTGACATGATCGTTTGACGCAGTCAGAGATGACCTGTCAGAATCAACAACAAAACATGATCGTAGAGTGTGTGCGCTCTATCATGCATGCTTCTCTCTTTCATCACATGCCTAGGCTCAGTGGCGTAAGACAAGATAAGAACTGAAGGGAGGTCACCAAATACACTCCCATATAAACCACTCTGTAGTTCCTACACTTTCTCAACCGAGCACTCCCCACAATGTACTGGGCAACCTGTCTGCAAATGTGCTTTGATGCCTCATCAGGAGTACAAAGGGCCCGATTTACGACTGTTTTTAGGTGTTGCAAGAATCGGGCCACTTGCGACCGCTAAAACGGCTTTTGCAATGTACTAACCCTATTTTGCGAGTCGGTAACCTATTACCGACTCACAAAATAGGGTTTGCGAGTCACTATTAGGTAGGGGCGTTTCAAGGGTGTCCCTTCCTAATAGCGAGTCGCAGTGGTATGTATGAATGTTTTGCAACCGGACTGCAGTCACAAAACATTTATATTTTACCGACTCCGTGAAGGAGGTGGTAACCCATACGCAAACGGGAAAGGATCCCCAAGGGACCCCTTCCCCTTTGTGAATGTGGGTGCCAACATTTTTTAAGAGCAGGCAGTGGTCCCATGGACCACTGCCTACTCTTAAAAAAGAAATGAAACTTTTCATTTTCTTTTTTAAATGCATCTCATTTTCCTTTAAGGGAAAACGGGCTGCATTTCAGAAAAAAAATGCTTTATTACAAAAGCAATCACAGACATGGTGGTCTGCTGACCCCAGCAGGCCACCATCCCTGTGATTACAGGCCATTCCCAATGGGTCGCAAATTGCGACCTACCTCATGGATATTAATGAGGTAGGTAATTTGTGACCCCATTGGAAATCGCTAAATGTGTCTGGGACACATTAGTACATTTTATTTTGTGAGTCGCTAATTGCGAGCCACTAGAACTCGCAATTTGCAAGTCGCAAAATGAAACGGTCGTACATCTGGCCCGAAGTGCTTTACAAATCCAACTACAATACCCAATAAACCAAATTAGCGAAAAAACTACCTTATTGGAACTAATTACTTATTGTTGTAGTTGTAAAGCTCAAACATGAGCCTGAAGCACCTCAGAGCACTCTACAGAGTAGGAGACAAATAATATTCATATTCAATACAATACATTAGTCCTGCATCAGGCCAGGACATGATTCATTAACTTATTTGGCATGCCAGCCTGGACAAAAGTGTAACTCTTTTCTTTCAGCAGGAGGCTGTGAATTCTGTCTTCCAATCCTTTTCTCCTGCACGCTGCCTACTCCCATCTTGGACTCATTTGTCTCCTTTCTTAGCCTCCCACTCTTTTCCAGACTCCTCACTTTCTCATCAGCTCTCCCTCTCCTTCCTAGGCATCCCTTTTCTCAACTGTCTCTTTTCTCCTCAGTCTCCCTCATCACGGTTAAGTTCAAACTGTTTCGGTCAAGCGCAGACAAGATTAACCCTGTTTCAGATCCACTCTTTCCTCGGTCTTTCATCTCTCTCTCTCTCTGTACCGTCTTTTTATTCAGTCCCCCTAGACGTGGTCTAACAGCTCCTATTCTCCCTCCCCTAACATGTTCTTCAACCCTCGCTCTTTCCCTTATTCCTCAACTCTCCCTGTCCGAAGCCTCCAATCTTTCGCCAGGCCTCCTCCTCTCTTTTCGATCGGTCTCTCTCCAGCCCCTCAAAATCTCTCTTTTCACAGCCTGCTGCTCTCTCTTCTTCTAGCCAGATCTCTCCTCGGTCTCCCCTCAATCTCTTCTTTCTCTCCTCAGCGTTCTTTCCCCTGCTTCTTTCATTTTTTATATTGATTTCTGGTATTGCATCCTTACTGAAGAGTACAAAAATTACCCAAACACAGGGGAAAACTCAAGAAGGTGTCAGGAAACAGACTAGCTGGGTACAACTGCAAGAGGGAATTTGTGGCAGAAACCCACAGGACAATATAATGGAAGGATGAATATGAACAGCAGGCACAGACTAAAATAGAAGTGAACAGTCAGTCACAGAGATAATAAACTTGGGCCCAGATGTATATGGAACTCACACAATGCAGGGCAGCAAGTAAAGTTGCTGCTCTGCGTTGCATAAAAAGAGTTTGCGCTGGAAGAGGTCTCTTCCAGGACAAAACTATGCTTTAAGGTGTTTCCCACTTTGTATGTGTGCTGTACAAGGCAGTACACATGCCAAGTGGAAACAACGAGGAAGCAAGAAAAAATGAAAACATTTCTCTTTGTTACACCTGCCTCGAGGAGGTGCGGGCTTTTGGTGCAGATCCCTGTCTACAGTTCTTTGTAGATATGGATGTGCATCAAAACCCATGGACCATGCACCACCCATGGAATGCCCCCTTGACTCAAAGTAATGCCAGGCAGCACACTGCACAACTTTGTATTAGTTTACAATCCAACGCAAATCGCAATTTCAAAAGTAACACAAACCTGACACAATTCCTGAAGGGCGAATTTTCCTGATTTCACCTGGCTTTGAAGGCGAAAGATCACACCCATTCCTGGTCACAATCAATAGGGTTTGTTGCAAAGGTATTGCTGAAACTTCACACTTGAAGTGTTGCATGGAAACTGGGCTCCTTTCCCCCTGAGATGGCCATGCTCTTTCAGAATGTCTGTGTGTGCTGTTCATGGCAATTCTTGGTTCGTCTTGGCCTGTACTCTGGTGTTTAATCCCCACCACCAGCCGCTGGTTGCCTGGCGGTGTGTACCCATGCTGTGTTAATTTTTTATGTGTGCTTGGGACAATATGTGATTTGTGCTGACGGGATGAATGAAAAAGGTAAACGTATTTGGGGGCGTGGCTTGGACGCCGTCAGGGATGGTCGCACTCCCGTGAGCTCCGGGACAGAGCGGGAGCTTTTTTCTCGATTTCGGCACTTTTCATCGCAGCGAACGGCTTGGAAGACAGCCGCTGCTTCAACTAAGATGGTGGGAACAGTTTGAGCCACTCTGTGAGGTTCCCGCGGTAAGCGGCGTGCATATTTTATTATTAACGGGCCGACGCGAGTGAATTGAGACTCGCAGCCGCCATTTTGTTTTGCCGCGAGCTGTGAATTTTCCTCACAGAATGAGGCAGTTGATTTTTTTCAACCTCATGACATTTCTGAATTTATTGCCCTCTATTTATATTTCTTAAGGCGAGTGCTTTCTACTCCATTTATTATACTTCTCTTGAAGAATTTTTGAGGCATGTTTATTTCATCTACTATTTTTGTTGTCCTTGTATGTTTTTTATATGGAGATCAACTATATGGCAAATTTTCTCCTCAACTTTGATTCCTGGGTCTTCTTGGTCATTTTCTGTATGGATATCTCCCATATTGAAACTTTTCTCCTCAAATTTTTCATTATTGCTTCTTTGTGACTTTCATGTATGGGGAGAACAAAATCGGCTCAGCGCTCCAAGGTAATGTCTTCTACCTTGGTGGTGGACTATAACCCTTTCAGTGTTCTTCAGGATAATATGGCGGACTCAGACCAGGTATCATCAAACCCATCTGTATCTAATGTTTCACTGTCTGCCTCTAAAGTTCTATCAAAACTGTCTCATCAACGCAGTCACCTGTGAAGAGGGTCAAGCAAGATCCTCCCTCACCAACAGTATCTCCTCCTCCTATCTCAATGGAGTTAATTCTCGACGAAATTCGAGCCCTTAAGCCTTATATGGAGGAGACTAATATACGTCTTCAGCAATTAGACGATAAATGGTCTCATATGGAGAGTAGAGTGGTTCATTTGGAGAATAAAGTGGAATCATTTCAATCTACTATGGTTCAGGTTCCCTCAATGCAGTCGCAGATCTCAAGTCTTCAGAAGCAGGTCGAAAACCTGGAAAATCGCAATAGACGCAATAACCTTCGCATTTATGGCTTGATAGAGTGTCTTGAAGGTACAAATCCGATCTCCTTTTTTCAATCTTTTCTTCCAAAACTGTTAGACATTCCCAACTCTCCACCTTTGAATGTTCAACGTGCTCATCGCTTGGGACATATCTCTCACTCGACAAGTTCATCAACTAAACCGCGAGGAGTGATTCTGTACTTTTTAGAATATACGGATCTGCTGAGAGTTTTACAAGCAGCTAAAGCCAAAGGTAGAATCTCGTGGCAGGGTTCCAATCTTTTCTTCTCACAAGATTATGCCAAAGCCACAGCAGATAGAAGGAAGCAATTTTTGGACATGAGACCAGTACTACGTGATATTAACGCCAGATTTGGCCTTATCCATCCCTGTCTCTTTAAAGTCACGTATAAAAATAAGACTACAACATATGAGGATCCTCGCCTTCTTCAAAGATTCTTAGAAAACTGCAGACAGGAAGACATGGACGTTTCCAGATCCGCTGTTTAATGTTGCTATGTTTTTTCTTCTTGTTAAACTGTTATGATTATTGGTTTGTATAATGTATTTGTTACTATATATATAATTTTTATTTTATTTCTTTTTATTAGGTTTCAACTCCCTCATTTTCAGTCATGTGATTACCCGTTCGTTTGATGGTAATTTGTCCTCCTCTCGTTCCCATCGTTGGAGTCCCGGTTGATGTACCATCCCTACCTGTGGCTCCACTACCCTCGACATTTTTTGTGTGTTCTTGGTATGTCATTTTTTGTATCCCATACATGGTTTTGGTATCTTTTTGTTTCTATGGTCCTCTTTCTTGTATGCTTTCCTTCTCTTTTTCCTTTTCTTTCTTTTTTCTTACAATGGTCTTTATCAACTATCCTCACACTTTTCTTTTATCTTTTTCTTGGTCTACTGTTTTTTAAAACCAGATGTTCATATCATTCTTTTTCTCATCCTTTTCTCGTTCTTTCTTTTCTTTTCCAATTTGCAAGTTTCTTCATCTCATTTTTATTGTTTCAAAGTTATCTCATATTCTATTTTTCCTACTGTTCTGATAATGCACTAGTTATTGCTATTTTCTTATTTAGTAAAGTTCTTAAGGTAATGTTATGTGATAAATGACTTTAAGATTAATTTCATGGTATGTTAAAGGTTTAGGTTCCCCTATAAAGCGTCAAAGGGTTTTATCTCATCTTTCCTCTTTAAAAGGAGACATTGTTTTGTTACAAGAAATTCATATTGTTGATAAAGAAATTGCTAAGCTAAAGCGTCAATGGGTTGGTCAGGTCTTTGCCTCTCCGGGATCAGGAAAACGTAACGGGGTAGCTATCTTATGTCACAAACATCTTAATATACAAATGCTTACTCAAGATGTGGATTGTGATGGCAGATGGGTTTCTGTCTCTTTACTGATTGATAAGATTCCAGTAACTATTGTTAATTTGTATGCACCTACTGCACCTGATAAATCTTTTTGGCCAGGAGTATTATCTAAGTTGATGACATATTCTGATGATTATTTGATCGTGGGTGGTGATTGCAATATGGTTTTTGACCCTATCCTAGACAGACACTCTAAAACCAAATTTATACCTTCTCACATGCATTCTCAATTTACATCAACCCTTTCTCAAAGATCCCTTGTAGATGCTTGGAGATTATGTAACCCTAGTCTCCAGGAGTATACTTTCTTTTCTCCTGCCCACTTTTCTCAAACTAGGTTGGATTATATTTTTATCTCCAATAAGCTTGCTCCGAGAGTTATTAGTTCTGATATAGGATCTATATTGATCTCTGACCATGCCCCAGTCACTTTAGATTTAGAACTCCTTCCTCCTCTTCAAGGAACCCGACGTTGGAGGTTTAATAACGCCCTTCTATCAGACTCACAATTCACACGCACCTTTGAACATTTTCCCCATACTTTTTTTAAGGAAAATGAAACTCCTGGCATTACACCTCAAATTGTTTGGGACACTTTTAAAGCCGCCTCTAGAGATTTTATTATTAATTTTGTTTCTGAAAAACGGAAATTAGCTTCTAATAAATTAAAAAATCTCTCCTTAAAGATTAAGACACTAGAACACTCTTACTATAAATCCCAATCTGCGACTACCTTGAATGATCTAATACAAGACAAATTTGAATTTAATCGAATCTCTACTGACAATGCTAATTCTTTCCTGCTCAAGGCTAGTGCGAAATATTATGGTGGTCAGAATAAATCAGGGAAACTTCTTGCAAATTATCTGAAAATCAAGAAAGAACGTACTGTTATTGACTCTATCCTATCTTCTTCTAACCAACCTCTTCATAAAAGTGAAGACATTATTTTAGAATTTACAAAATTTTATCAAACCCTTTATTCCCCAGAGGTTCTATCGGAAACACAAGATCCCTCTACTTATTTATCCTCCATTTCAGCTCCTTCACACCCTGATTTAGATTTTTCTTTATTGGAACAGGACATTCAGATCCAGGACATTTCGACTGCTATTCGCTCCATTAAACAAGGTAAAGCTCCAGGCCCTGATGGTTTCACCATTGAATTTTACTCACATTTCTCCTCTTTCCTTATACCTAAATTACATCAACTCTTTCTTTATTTTATTTCAACTAAATCATCCAGCGGCTCTTTTCAGGAAGCACTGATTTGCCTTCTTCCAAAAGATGGAAAAGATCATAAATTATGTAAGAATTATCGTCCAATCTCATTGATTAACTTAGATTATAAGATTTTGGCAAAAAATTTAGCTCTACGCCTGGAGAATTTTTTACCACATTTAATTGGGAGAGAACAATGTGGGTTTATTAAAGGTAGACTTCTTTCCGACAATATACGCTTATTTTTTAATGTTATTAGTAAGTCCAAATCTTATAAATCCTCCCTAGCAGCGATTGCTTTAGACGCAGAAAAAGCATTTGATAGGGTTAATTGGTACTTTATTTTTGCTACCCTCTCCTGGTTCGGTTTCGGCCCTAAGTTCATTCAATATGTGTCATTACTTTATTCTTCTCCTAAATCTTCTATTCTAGCTAATGGCCTCTTGTCTTCATATTTTCCTCTTAATAGAGGTGTACGACAAGGTTGCCCTCTTTCCCCTTTATTATTTATTCTAGCCTTAGAACCTTTTTTAATAAAGATTCGCTCTAATCCCCAAATTACTGGTTTTTCTTTTGGTAACTCCCAACTTAAAATTTCAGCTTATGCTGATGATATTCTTTTATTTATGTCTCATTCTCAAACATCTTTACCTGCTTTTTATTAGAAGTAGACAATTTTGCAAAGGTTTCGGGTACAAATTGAACACAGATAAATGTGAAATTCTCCCTTTAAATAAGTTATGTTTCCACGCTGACTTCAATGCATCTTCTTTTCATTGGAATCCATCTCAAATTAAATATCTTGGCTTATTGTTCTCAGATTCAGTTAAGAACTCTTATAAATTTAAATTTGAACTCTTTATCTAAAATTCTACTTGATCTTACATCTCGCTGGAACCCCCTATACTTATCCTGGTGGGGACGTCTTGATTCCATCAAGATGATGCTTGTTCCCGTTGTATTATTCTATATCTCCAACATGCCGGTTAATATTCCTAAACAATATTTTTTTTAAATCTACTCAATTCTATCTAACTTTTTATGGAATGGGAAAAAATCTAGGATGTCTTTGTGTAGACTTAAGAAACCAAAACTTCTGGGAGGTGTTAATTTTCCAGATTTCATCAAATATCATCAGGCATTCTGTCTTAAACAGTCAGCCCTTTTATTACAAGACAATGATGTTGTGCCTATACCTTTATGGGCTGACCTGGAGAAATCTTATTTTCATCCTTTTTCCTTGTTAGAGTGTTTATCTTTTTCTTCTAAACCTGGTTTCTTGTCTCATCCAATTTTCAAAAATACATGTAGGATCCTTTCTCCCATTTTTATATCTTTCAAGTCATCTAGAGAGAAATGTTTAGCTTCCTCTATCTGGTATAATGTTTTAAGTAAGATCAAAAACAGAGTTATATTTTGGAAAGATTGGCACTCAAAGGGTCTGAAATGGGTATCTCAAGTATGGCAAGATGTTTCTAGTCTTCCTTTTTCTGAAGCTCAAACTCTTTTTTCATTTCCGACCTCTTATGAAAATAAATATAACTTACTTACCTTAGCAATACAAAAGGCTTATCATAATCTCTTTTCTGAACAAGTACTGTCATTTTCTTCTTCTACCCTTTGCAAGTTATTAGACTCATTACCTTCTGCTTCCCAAATATATAAACATATAACTCTAATTCCAGAAGATAGAGATAAAACTGACGTTGAACTTTGTTGGGAGATAGATTTTCAATCTACTTTTCCCATTTCCCATTGGAATAAGATTTGGTCTAAAATGAGAAGGTCTTCTAAAGCGGCTAACACAACTCAAACACTATTTTTTATACATCATAGATTATTCATTACTCCTGTTAGACTTCATAAATTAGATCCCACACTATCCTCCAAATGTTGGTCCTGTGCTCACCCTTTTGCAGATCTTAAACATATGTTATTTGAATGTCCCCTTATTTATGACTTCTGGGTAAAAGTCTGGAAACAGATTAATTCAATTTTTAATTCCCATTCCCCTTTTAATTTTATTAATCTTTTTCTAGGTAGCGTTTCCGATTATTGGTCATCCCATTCTGGTGCTTTTTCTATAATTGATTTACTTCTAGCGGTAGCTTTCCAGCAAATTACTAAGGGGCATATTATCAAAGAATTGCGATAATTATCGCAAAGCGCGCTTAGCGCTGTTTTTTTTATCGCCGGCTATCGCTGAGTTTCCTCCTCGTGATAGCGCGCTATTAGCAACGCGTATCGCAAAGGCGATAGGAAATCCAGCGATAGTGTGCAGAACCAGCAATAGCGCGAGAATCCCAGCGCTAAATCAACAGCGCTAATGAAAAGCTTGCTAATAGGCAAGTGTATACTTAACCCAACAATCCACCCCCCATTGACAAGATGGTTAAGGCAAGTTTTTTTCAGGCGTTAAGTTCCAGCGATAAGCGCGGCTAGCGCGAATTTTCCTATCGCTTCGCGGGCGTTGATAATAGGGGAAGTTGTGTTTGCGACTGTTTCTATGGAGTTTTAGTCAGGAACGCCTACTTTGCATGTCATTAGCGATAATTATCGCTGACATGCAAAGCGGCAACACAACGGCCGCTATCGCCATTAAGCTGTTGCTAACAGCTGTTAGCGACAGCTTGCTAATAGGGCGATAAAAATATCGCCGCTTTATCGGCAAAAAGTGACGCTAAAGTGGCGATACTGCCCTTGATAATATGCCCCTTAATCTTGGAAGGACTCTTCTCAAGTATCATTTCAAGCATGGTGGTATGGTGTATGTTATCACCATAGACTTGATAGGGCTTACATACACCCTGTTTTGTTAGCTATTAAAAGAGATCTCCTATGGCTCCCAGTTACCTCTTTCTTAGATAAATCTGCTCATACTGCATGTTCTCATAAACCCCGAATTGAAGAAGTACCTAAACCTCCATGATGTAGTTATGTTAAAAAATTTCTACTTTATTTATTATGTTATGTTCATTTTCCTCTGAATTTTTCACTGTGTATTTTCGCATTTGTTATATTAGTGTTATCTTTTATGTTTTTCTGCTGGTGCTCTTTGTAATTTCCTGTTTAGATTTTATGAATTTCTGTTCAATGATTTCTGTTGTTCATTCATATGTTATCACTGCAAATTCTTTTAATAAACTTTCACTTTAAACTTAAAAAGGAAAGCTTCATTTGCTGCATGACTGAGGCTATACACCAAATGAAATGATTGTTGTGCTATATCCCACCCAAATGTCTGGGAGGAGCTGGGCTTTCTCTCGGTGCATGGCTACAGCTACGTACCGACATTCCTCCTGCGATGTAATCACTACTGCTCAGGGATGACCTGCACCTTAGGCAGTCTCGGGTAAACAGCTGCAGCTCAGGAACTATGAGGTGGTAATTCCAGGAAGCAGAAAACCACCCCCCATTCCCCAGCCCCTTAGAGGTTAGGATTTCCAGAAACTGGGTACTGCAGGGAACAGTCCCAGAAGGGTATATGTTTATCTTCTGCTAGTTGTAGCCCTGAATGGCAGTGAAAAATATTTTTCTGCTGCCGCACCGGCACCTGCCTCTTTCCTCTTTTTATCTTTGCCAGCATCACAAGCTATGGATCCTTGCAAATTTGTATGAATCTAATCATGACACAAATTACTAGATTACGAGTTTGGCAGTGCAGGCGAGGACCGCCATGCCGGCAGTCTTCTCCCAAACCGCCAAACCTGTGCAACAACCGGCCGCCAGATTACGACTTCAAAAGTCACAGGCGGGCGGCGTGGCCATCCCAGGCCTGTGCCTCCTTCAAAGGCGGCGATGCACGGCATGGACTGTAAAGGAACTGGTACACATGTTATGCCCCCCTGTGTGCATCCACACATGGAGGAGGCACATGGGGCCCTGTAGGGTCCCCTCTGTTTCCTCATCGCCAGGGTTGACACTGCTGGCAGAGAGGAAACTCGGAATAAGCTTGGCGGGACCACGGCGGTCTCGCCAAGCATATTGCAGCCTCATGACCACCGCGCCAGCTCCAGGGAACTGCGGTTCCCTGGCAGCGTCTGCGGACCAAGGGCGGTCTGACTGCCCAACTTGTAATGAGTAGGTCGTACTGCTGGTGCGGCAGTGGCTGGACCATCAACACCACACCCCACAAGTCTGGCGGTCCTCAGACTGCCAGACTCGTAATCGGGCCCAAAATGTTCAAGTTACATATCTAATGTACCTGCTGATCATCGGACGGACCACTGACCTACAAAGGGTGGCTCCTGCCCATTCGCAACCCCTGCCACAGCATCATGGGTGACACAGACACCAGGCACTGGAGAAGCAACCATGACAATGGAAGCTATAAACCACCATCTGCACCAATATATGGGCATTCCGAAAGAAAACATATGCACCCCAAAAAAGAAGGCCATAACTCCACGGAAGGTGGCCCACAGACCACACCAAGCTGTACAAAAAATAATAATGAAACACATAACATACACGGGCGATACCTGTAGTTCTGGATGCCATAATGGCCCATGGAAAGTGGCCCGAAATAGTGTGCATCAGCCAGCAAGAGGCAGCTCATCACACACATGCACCATTCGCAAGCAGACCAGGCAGGACACCGCTTCCATGCCCCGTAAAAGCACTATGGATTTGGTCAAAAGGAAAAAGTCCGGTGCACGGGAAGTAGGCCAAAGTTTAACCATTTTACTTAATTATACAAGTCATAGTAAAAATCTGCAACCTCATCCAGGATGTCTCTGGACGGGACATGGTGGAGCTGGAAATGGTAACTGAAAAGACTGTAACCTAGCCTCCCACCCCCCACAACCCCTGCCCCCCAAATGCTCACTGGGTGCAGAGGAGGATAGCAGCGTGATGTGGGAGGTGTCCATGCATGGGGCAGACGGCGCTTAGGTGGGCAGGGGGGTCAGAGAGTAGATGGTGGGCGGCTTCTAGGCAGCAAGAATCCATATGTTTCCTTGAGCACCCCTGATGGCACCTAGAATAGTCTCCTTTTCTACAAAGGAGTTCTTATGCTGCTCCACCAGGTGCCCCTTATTGTGGATATCACAAGACCAATCAGAAAGGGTTTGGTTCTAAGGACTTGTTGAGACAAATTACCAAGTCTGTTTTTAAGTCTATCAGGACAGCCACAATTTGGCTGCCTACCAAGGATTATTACCTGTAACTGGAGATACATGTCACCTTGTACTGACGGCGAGGTCTACTAATTTAGCATTTTCACTGGGACAATCTTAGAAGGCGATACACACATATTGTTTTTAGTCCTGATGAAGACCCCACGGTGATGCTTTCTGATACTCACACGTTTTTAAGGGTTCGAAATTTCGACGTATATATAATCAAGCGTTGCTGCCCAACCAGACCATTATAACTAAGAGAATAGATTCTAGGTCCAGTTAGGGGTTTCTCATGGATGAAACGACGCTGTGCTAACTAATTGTGTTATATGTGTATCATTGTTTATGTATAAATTGTAATGTGATATATGTGTAAAACATCATTGTATTCACCTCCCTGTTTTTCACCATTGTACAAAACCAATGTTGTTTTTTGTGTATATGTCCTGGTTCTTATCACCAATTCTTAAAAGAATATGATTTTCCTATATAAACTTTGACCACATTTCATTTGGTGTAAGTGGTTTGTTTTGCAAAGAATCAGTGTTGTGACTTACCACACCATTATTGGAGTCCTACCACTTGTGGGGACACAATAGGAAATAGTTAAATTTCATTTCGTGGCAGAACCACTGTTCGCCTAATGTATCTATCCCCAGGTTCTGCGCGTGACTGGGTTACCCCATTGGTATTAACGACTGCTGTGCAAGAGGGGCCATTTTCTGATGCTCTGTGTCTCTTTTCCTCCTCATCTCCTTTCCCTCTGGACCCCTGCTCTCTTCATATGTTGCTACCCTACCCCCTCCCACGTCTGCTTACTTGCGAGCTTCCTTGAGCTCCCATCTCCGCTCACCACTGTATTGGCAGGTGGCCATCTTATCGCTTACCACTGTATTGGCAGGTGGCCATCTTTAAATGGATTTAAAAGCTTTCAAGATTGCCTACTTTGTACAAGTGCACACATGATCACCAGCCATCATGGAAGCATTGGCAAAATCAATAGGTGGCTCTGAGCCTTGAAATGTCGCTTTGTGACTAAACACGTATCGGCTGCCAGTTGTTGTATACAAGTTTGCAATCAAGGTCCATGAGAAACTTTGGACTCTTTTGGAATAAACACGTCTGGAACTCTTGAACTGAATGTTTACAACCTCTTATATACTGCACTATACGTGATGTGATGTCTGCTGCGGTAACCCTTGTTCTCTGTTTTGGATTGTAAACCTTTTGGTTCATGATCAACATACACCCTAGTGGTAGCGGGGTGCGGGATACTATGCATTTTCTTTTTCTTCAAAAACTCATTTGAAAAATGGCTGCAACCAGTGCGCGCAAACACAAAGCAGCCATGGGGGGGGGGGGGGGGGTAGGCATTGGCAAAATCAAAAGGTGGCATTGATGAGTCCTACCAGTTTTGCCAATGCGTGATAATTATGCGGTCTTGTTAATTCATGTTTGCAAATGTATTTCTTCCTTATGTATCTGCAATGAATAAAGTTTTCCCTTGGCATGCATTCGTGTCTTGGTTTGTTTTTCAACATAGTAGACATGCTTGCTATTGGAGGATGTTTGCCCTTTTGTGTAATCTATATGTAGAAATGTGATTCGGGTTTTCGTGCTGGGCGAATGATGTTCTGCTTTGCACTATCGTAGTGTTCACATGGATGTTTGGAAACGGTGATTCAAATGTTTATGACAAAAGCGGAACACTTATTCTCTCATATAGAGGGGTCAAAATCTGTGCTGCCTGTTGTGAATATATTATCACAATGTTAAAAGCTTCGCTCTCATTTAAAATGACGGCCTCAGGTCACCATTCGGTTGTCGAAGACTGTTGCTTCTCCATCTCAGACCATGTTTGTTCGATCTGATGTTCACTTTCCATGGGTGATTTGTTTTTTTTCTGTATCTTGCCCTGACCAGCGACTCTTTAATCACATGTTGGTGTGATTGTGAATTTAATTAGGCAGATAATGTTGCGCCTTCCTTCACAGCAGAAAATGAAATGGAATGCTTGGTTTTGAACTATTTATGAAACTCCACTTTTAAAAACATGATAGATGTACAAGACTTGTGGGGAGGGGCTAATCTCAGTACATTTGGGTATAAAAACGTGTCAACTGCAATCACCAATTACATGAATCATAAAATCAGGATGATGGGGAGTGAGGACAAGCAGGGCCTCAATACGAGGCTCGGATGTGTGGGTGTCAGTTGCGAACCCCTGGAGTTAACGATATCAGGGGTCCCATAAACTCCAGGATTGTGGAATTAACTGGGATTCTGGATTGAATGTAGAGAATTCCTGGAAGAAAGGACAATTACTCAGGGAGAGTGAGATTCCTGGTACGATTCCCCTGGCAATGTGTCATCCCCCCCACCCTCCTTAGTGTTTTTTTATCATCCCCCTTAGTGTTTTTACTGGAGTTTTTGTCTGCTTCAAGCAGCTAAAATCTCCAAAGGAAACATGAGGTGTCCACGGAAACTCTGTGGGCCTCATAATTCTCATGATAGGCACCCCCCACACCTAGGGGCGGGGGGCCATTAGTGGCATTTCGTGCGGGAAGCCAGGGAAAAACTTCCGGTCAGGAGAGTGGGAGGGGGCATCGCCAGAAATGCGAGAGGTCACTTAGGACGTCACTAAGGTGCGCCGGCGACCCATCCCAGGGAAAGGGATAAAAGCGGGGGACACGTGGGGGAAGCCCTCTTTGTCCTCTCTCCACGGGTGCCCTGCGGATCGGAGCCGCAATCAAGTTATAGCTGGTGGAGTTACCGGCGGGCGTGCATGGTACCCAGGTGAGAGGGCCTCACAGCGTAGCGTAATGGGGGCAGGTTATGATGACTGTATGCGGTCAGCATTTAAACTACTTTAGGGCGCTCGTACCTTAGTAGGAACGGAGTGCGCGCTCATGGGAGTGAAACTCCGGGGTCAAGGCGAGGTGAGATAAGGGCAGAAATTTGAAAGGGGGGGAGCGGGCCGGGAGCGTTGGCCCAGCATTGCCCGCATGTACAGACGCGTGGTAAGCTTTCAGAGGCTAGCGCGTTTTAAAGAGAGGGGCGGCTCGCTTTACTTGCAGTATGCGAGGGCGGCGGCGATTTGCTTGGATGCAGGTTCGGGACAATGCTTATGCGAGAGGGGCGGCTCGCATTACTTGCTGTATGCGAGGGCGTCGGCGATTTGCTTGGATGCAGGTTCGGGACAATGCTTATGCGAGAGGGGCAGCTCGCTTTACTTGCTGTATGCGAGGGCGGCGGCGATTTGCTTTGATGCAGATTCGGGACAATGCATATGCGAGAGGGGCGGCTCGCTTTACTTGCTGTATGCGAGGGCGGCGGCGATTTGTGTTGATGTAGTTCCGTGTGTCCCGTACAGCGAATAAATTAGTCTACACAGGGGCCTTAGTGTGAATGCAATTGCACCGGTATAGAGCTTCACAACTTTGGGGAGGCGTCAAAGCGCAGATTTGTATCGGCAGACCTGCTACTCCGCTTGAGCGCGAGCATGGTTTTAAAGTTATGGGTTAGGGGGCCGCACCAGATCGACGGCCATACCACCCAGATTCCGTGTGTCCCATACAGTTAACAAATTAGATTTCACGGGGCTTTGGGATGAATGTAATTGCTTTGGTATAGAGCTTCATATCGGTGGGGAGGCGTCAAGCGCAGTTTTGGATCGGCAGCCTGCTACTCCGCGCGAGCATGCGTTAGAAGATTATGGGATAGGAGGCTGCACCAGATCGGCGGGCATACCACCCAGATCCCGCCCATTCTCAGAAGCTAATCAGGGTCGGGCGTGGTTAGTACTTGGATGGGGGACCGCTGGGGAGAATCAGGCACGGCAGGCATTATAGCGCAAGAATAGTGTTGCTGTCCAGGGTGAAACAGGGATAAGTGTGATTTTCTTTTTCTTTTCATGGTGTCCTAGCTGGGACGGCGGCGGCATGAATCTGTGGAGTTGACACGGCGACGTCTACGAAGACCATCCAGGGAGAGCAGCAGACTGGGTGTAAGGCTCCTGGGGTCACCTTGGTTAAAGGTTGGTATCAGGCCAGCACGTGCACAGCGGGTTACACGCTGCCTTTATATCGGTTCGCTAACAGGTCCAAAGAGTAGAGGCCGCAGTTGTTCCTGGCAAGGCCACGGGTCCACGATAGCAGGCTAGAAGCAGATAAGCGCTATGCATTTACTAGTCAACCTACCTTCACTCCGAAAGGAAGTTTTCTAACATGCGTGCGCACACAAGTATTCGATGTGTGCAGCTAGCGAATAGAGATAATTGCTTTCCATTTAGGCCTAGTTTTGTACTCCCTTTTTGTAAATTGGTCGGAGTGATTTCAGTTAGTGCTGACAGGCCGTCATGACGTTTGTCAGCACAGACCTGGAGAGTGTACAGTCAAGGTCAAAGTCACATTTGGACAATTAAGTCTCAGACCAGAGAGCTGCCCAAAACTTTTGAATGAGTGAGGGAGGATTCAGTGTGATAACAAAAAATAGGGTTTTAAATTAGCTGCATAACAGGGTGTAGCGCCGCATGCAGAAAAGGGAACCGGTACTTGCGTTCACAGGGTTGTTCAATGATTTGAGGAGAATAGGTGATTTGATCCCTCCCGTCTCAGAACCGTCGCTATGAAAAAAATAATAATAACAAGTGAGCGTCTCGGGGAGTCGTTCCGCTACATTTCGCTTGCATACCCCTTTGTACGTACTCCTCATAAAGCACATAACACTAATTTCTGCTTAGCCTCCCCTCACAGAAATATTTCACGGTTTTGTTACCTCAAAAGATGTTTTCATAAGTCAGGAGTGCGCTTCGACTTAAGCAGAGCTGAGTACAATGTACAGTGAGAGGACGAGGGGTTCTCGCATTTCGAGTGATATTCCCACGGACAGGGCGGGGATGTCCCTCAGAGGGGGGGGGCGTAGAGCAGCGCAGCTCTCCGGCGTAACAGGGACTGCCACAAAGAGGCAGCAGGGACAAGGAACACCAAGGTTGTTGCGGGCTCGCAGCCACACATATGGCTATACCTCAACACATTGTCAAGTGGAAGGTAAATCCTACACAGAAACCATAAACAAAGGCAAACAATCTAAATTATTTAATTATAACGAGGGGTATATAGCTGCCTTCGCTACAGCAATTACTCTCGACGGGAATGCGAATGCAGAGGTTGTCGGGCAGCGTGTGCAATGTACACTGAAAGAATAAGGAGGTTATGGTGAGTTGGGTAAGGCGCCAGCTAGAAAGAAAAATATAGGTGAACAATACATACAGGTCAGGTGCGAGAGACTTTAGAACCCATTGTCAGGTGCGAGAGGCTTTAGAACCCATTGTCAGGGGGAAAGCAACTCCTACACTGAAACTGTAAACGGAGACAAACAATCTGAATTACTTAACGTTAAGAAAGGATAGATTGGATATTGGTTAAAATGTGAGGTGGAGAAGTGACCACAGCTCCAGTCAAAGTGTCTCTCAAATAGGAGGTTTTTGAAAACCTTTGAACGTGTTCACAACTTGTCAGTAGCAGCCCCGAGGCAAAACATTTCTTGACGGATGCGTCTATGGGGTTCTCATCCACGGGTTGACCGTGGGGTGTGAGTCACTTGGTTTCCTTTCATCAGATGCAGTTGACCGTGTGGGGTGATTCACGTGGTTTCCTTTCATCAGCCCTGAGACAACATTTCTGGGTGGATGGGTTTATGGGGTTCTCATCCTTGGGTTGACCGTGTGGGGTGATTCACTTGGTTTCCTTTCATCAGATACAGTCGACCGTGTGGTGTGATTCACTTGGTTTCCTTTCATCAGGAGCAGCTATTGTCCGGTTAGGCAATTTGTAGGTAATAGCGCGCGGGTTTAGTGGCTACTTGTGAGAAATGATGCGGGAGATCTACACAGATCAATACGGCTACTCCTAGCGCTATGATATGTTTTTCCATGAGATTAGGACAGTCCGAGGCTAGTATGGCGAGCTATAGGAGGTAACAAAACTTCCAGGGTTTTCAGTGGGTTGAGACTGTTCACGTAAGCAGGTGGCAGGTAGCTTGCGGCCCTGAACCTCAAGATAGAATTCATTCCAGCGGCGTAGCATACACAAGAAGAGGGCAGTGCTGACGCCTCGGAGGTGGTAAAAGGCGGTAATTACAGTTACCTAAGGCGTGGATCTAGCCAAGGGTTAGTGGCACAGGGGGATCCAGGTTGTAGAGTGCGTCAGTACGGGAGTGGGTGTACGTGGCGCCCAGTGGCATGTACCATCTACGGAGTTAGGGTGATTGGACACAAAACCTTAGGCAATACTGGGGCTGATGCCCTGTCTCGTTATAAGTTACCAGAATGCAGGGTACGCTGGCTGCAAGTGGACGGCCAGAATCCCAGCTTCTGCACAGTACCACAAAACATCACAAAGCCACACACATAGCTTTTTTGGCAAGGTTGTGCTGGCCGTTTCTGGATTCACTTGTGTGGCGGGATGACAAACCCCCCCCCCCTTTTTCTCTAAGGGGTCGCGGGATGGGTAGCTGATCGCTAGATCATCTCCCCTGGGGGTACCGGCGAATCCCTGTGTTGTACAAACACCGTGGAGAGGTAGTAAGGAGGAAACTATGGTGATATGGGGCGTTATGCTGCTTTGTTTGAGCGCAGGATCACCCAGGAGGGTGTCCTGGTGTTGCGCTAAAGAGTCTGCCTTCTTATGAACATCCACTGGCAGTAAGAGTCTGTTCAAACACACATTAATAACCAAATTGTCGTACTACACTCTGATGCAAACGAGGGCATACCCCCTGTGGGTTGGGAACGGTTGGCCCCAGGGGTGAAAGATGACAGGAGACCCAGAGACGTCAGTAGGCTATCAAGTATTCTGGAGGTATTACCGCAAGTCCGCACATCCCCTTGTGGGGCGCAGCTGCTGAGATTAGCATATTCTTTGGCATTCTTTGGGGCTTTCCGAATACCTGAGCTCATACTGGGAAAGGGCAGCAAAATGGCGATTCCCAAAGGCAGCGTAAGGAGTGATCATTGAGAATGTTGAAAACAGCGTCAAGCTTGTAACTTTGTGGGTATTCCTAAATAATCAAAATTGATTTTCCATCCAAAATGAACTACTGCAAAAATGTTGAAGCAAGTCTGCCTGTAGGGGAGTACATTTCTTATCAGAGGAACAGGAGAAAGAATTTAGCAACATGGAAATGTTTTACATGCGAAGGAAAATTGAAAAATATGTGCAAATAAATGCATTGCCCCGGTCCCGCTAATTTTACACCTGCACATTGTTCGCCTGCAGGCAATCGGCTGAATTATCACTAGGAGTGAAAGGGCTCACCCTGATACATGATTTTCGTTCATTTTGTGCGTACACCTTGGGATTTTTAAGAATCCCTAAAAAAAGATGCACATCTGTGAAAATCGTAGCCATAAGACTACAACTCGGGGACTTACTGCTTCTTTTCAACAATCTGCTGCGAGGGATTTCAGACTAAGCAGTCCTGGACGGCTACTTTCAGGGCTAACAGAAACAGCATGTACGGAATAATTTCATGGCCAGTGACTCATTACACAAATGTGTGTATTCTTAGTATCTTGGCAGGCCCACGTGACAGGAGGGAAAAGAAAGCCTAAAAAAAAAATCAAAGAACATTGTCACCTTAACAAGCTAAACTCAACGTCAACAATTCGCAGCACAAATGACAAACAAAATGTTCTAAAACATATTAAAAGCATTATGCAAAATTATACGAAAATATTTGTATCCATGCGTTTTTCTGCTTTGATTTCATTATACAAAACCAGAAACGATAATATTATCCTGCTGTTGCATTAGTCATAGAATGTGTTTTCAAAAACATGCCAGGAGTATTGGCTTGGTTTCAGTCCTTACATTTGCTTCCCAGGCAGTCTGTGCTGAATGGGAAACAGCCTTTACCACGCAGTCATTGCCACGACATGCAGTTACAACGAAGTCTTTATCACGCATGCGACTTTACCACGCATGCCTTTACAATGAATATGTCTTTACACCGAATGTCTTTACCACACATATATGTGTATGTATATTGGTAAGTATAGTGGTAGGTATATTAGGGTTGTTTACTGTTTTTTTAAAATAGTTGGGGGGTTTAATACAATTTAATACCTGATTTGTGAAGTGTATTAATATTGAGTAGTAATTTATACTTCTATATTAATATTTTTTTAGAATAAATTGGCTTTAAAAACAAAAAAAATATTTCTAGGGGTGTGGTGTAATGGTAACAGGGGTATAGGGCAGGGAAGTGTATTAATACTTTTTATAAAACCAGAGTATTAATTTAATGTAAAATATTAAAGTTAAATATTACTACTCATGAATTTAAACTTTAAGACAATTTTAAGGATGGGAATGTTAGGGATGTTGGGCTATAGGGTGTGGTAGTCTATTAATACAATGGTATTTATTGTAAATACTTGAGATTTAATTTATTCTACATTTGTAAAAATAAAAATTAAATTTCTTATGTGGGAGATTAATTTTGAAAAAATAATTTTAGGGACGGGATGTAAAAGATATAGGGGTATAGAGTGGGAAACTATTTTAATAATCAGGTATTAATTTAAAAAATACTTTCGTATTAATTTAATCCTACTAATAAATATTTAAAGAATTATTAGTCATTAATTTTAATAACAAAGACAATTGTTGTAGGGACGGAATGTAAGGGATGTTGGGGTATAGGGTGGGGTAGAGTATTAATACTCACGTAATAATTATAAATACTTGAGAATTAATTTATTCTACATTTGAAAAATAAAAATTTAATTAGGTATGTAAGCAAAAAGTTAAAGATAAATAATTTTATGGATGGGATGTAAGGGTGTGATGTGGGGAAGTTTATTAATACTCAGGTATTAATGTTAATACCTGAGCATTCATTTTAAAAACAAGTAACCACTTCAAAGTTAATAAAATAACATTTTACAAAGGTTGAAGTGATTTATTTTGTTTTGAAAAAATGTTTTAATAAATATCAACACACAGAAATAATATGCAGTTAATTTATTTGTAAACATTTAATAAGTATTAATTAAAAAATAAACACAACACCATTTTCCATTTAAAATAAGTTATTAAACATTTTATTGAAAACAACAATAAATATGCAAAATCTTTATTAAAAATATACATCTTTTAAACAATATCAACATATTTTTTAAACAGTAGGAAACACTCAAAAGTGATTTTTAAAGTTACATTCCCACGATGCTCCATTGATTTCAATGGGCTGAATAGTTCTTTTTTGTTTTTATATCCAGCTATGCCATACACAGTTGTGCGTCTGTTTCGACAGTCGGTGGAGCGTCACGACAGAGATCAGAAGTAAGAGAGAGCTGTGGTCAGGTAAGATAAACTTTATTTACTTTTTATATGTATATAGGTGACTACATTTATTGTAAGGATAGAAGGGGTGAGGTATATAACACTGAGGCTGATCAATGTTGTATTGTTTGAATGTTTAACACACAATTCCATTCCCATACTGGTTTCAGTAGTATGCCTGCGTTGCGATGGTTGTATTTTTTTTCTCCAAAACACGTTTAAAAAATCAAAAAACACATTAGTTAGCACTTTTTAAAAGGTTTTTGAAAAGAAAAAAGTTTTTATTTTTTTACCCCGCATTGATGGATAATGAAGAAACAGCACATACTTGGTGGAATGAGGCCGGAGCACGTGGAAGGAGGATGTTTGCAATTTCGTCTTAATTAACAGATTACTCTTTGGAAGGAAAGGAAACTTGTTTTGAATTTTTTACATGAATTACTTTTTGGGAAATGGATATCGGCATTTTAAAACATATTTGACATCAGCATGGAGAAGAGTTCTGCTTTGGAAAGGCTTTTGGAACCTGTTTTTGGATGACCCTTTCTGCATAAAAGAGGATGGTTCTCTTTCTCTGGTTTGGGATTTTGCTTTTTGTTTCAAAAACATTTTTCATAGTCATGGTTTTGGATTTGGATGTGAGAGGCTTATTTGTATATTTGGGCCCGCAAAACTCTTGGCAACAGGTGGAGTTAAAACGTTGCCAAGAGTTGAAAAATGAAAACATCTACAGGTAGGAAGATTTTGTTTTAGAATATTTGTGAGTGAAATAAAAATTAAAAAAATGCCACTTTAAATTAGAGAACTGTAAAAACAGGCAAGCAATGGGACAGAGTGTTAGAGGATGTTAGTAGTTCAAAATAAAGGCAATATTGTCCAGATAGTCTGAAGCACCCATCAAAGGAAAGTCTTTGATTTTTGCCAATAGTCTTTCTGATATTTCTTTACTCCTTTTAGATCCCCATTGATTCAGACTACCTCTAAAAGTTTGTGTAATTCTCATTTCAGGAAACGTTGCTCCTTCTTCAAAATTTCCAGGAAGTGAAAGAGGTTTGGTTGATGTTTGCCAATAGATTTGCTGAAGGAGTTGGCCATCCCTCAATGGCATTGTTAGTCTTTGCACCACCATCTAAGTAGGTCGCATAGCAGTTCCACTGGTCAATAGGGAACCTTGGCTTCCTCTTGCTACCCGACCTGCTTAGATGGTCAATTCTGGTGTCTTCAAAATAATTTAGTAAGGGTGCCAATTTGTCGTCATTTTGTGTGTAATAATCTGATTCTGTAATAGATGTGTAGAACTTGTCTTCACATTCAGGTGGTATGTAGCATAAGGCAGATAGTTTACGTAATTCGAAATGCAATTTACTGTCAGACATATGATTCTCAACTAAGGGTGTTTTTTCGAATTTTCACTAAAATGCCTGAGAAAAGTGGAAAAAACATCCTTGAATTTGGGTAGTGGGATATAATTTAGTAATGGTATTAATCATTGATATTTTGAAGTCAGTAATCACTTTTCTAAGGCTTTTATTCAAGATTTTGGCTTTTATCACTGACAGAAATTCTGAATATATTGAGGAATGTCTGTCTGGGAGTAAACTGTATACCAATGGTATGGTTGTATTATTTACTTTGGCATGAATAGAGTATATTTGGGCGAATGGATGGGGTGTGGACTTAAAAGTACCATCCATCATCCAAATATCACTATTCTCAAGTGTTACTAGGTTATGGGTTGTTGAAAATGTTTTATTCTTTTTTGGGGGTTTTCATTATCATGCAGTAGGAAAGTTACATTAGTGAAAGTAATTGTAAGTTCTTGGGGAATATTAATATCAGAAAAGGTTTGTGGGGTCACACGTTGGGGATTACTTGCCTGTTTTTGTCTCTGGATCATCCTATGGAGATTGGGTATTGCAGGCATACTACTAACAACATGGATGGGAATGTTTTATGATACCTCCCTCAAGACTGCGCCGCAGGGTTCATTGGAGGTGGATGCAAGATGTCGATTTGTTGGATATTCTCTCTAACTTCTACCTCCATTGCAGAGGCAGAGTGGTTATGCTCAGATGTACTCGCCATACTGTTTCCAAGAGTAACCAATCTGCCTGTGCAATGGGATGAAAAATATTGCATACACCTCCAATGAATCCTGGGCTCAGTCAATCTATCCTTACAATAAAGGTAGCCACTATATTTGAGTAGATGGTTGCTCCTTCTTGATTTCAAGTATGTTGCTTGCCTTGGTGTAGCCACTTCTTTAGATTCTGTTGGGGGAAATAGAAAGGGAAAAAAGTATAAGCTTCAATATGTTTTTGCAATGTTTATTTTGTTACAGTGTTTGTATGACTGTTGGGAATGTAACAATTGTTTGTTAACTTTACACTGGTAATAATAAAAGGAGCAGTTTTGAAACCTTGTTGAAAATGTTACATGGCATTGTTAATATGCATTTTACAGCCTTGGGAAAAAAATGTTGGTTACAGGAGAAATTGAAAAGTGAGATTTATTTACCTAGAGTATACTGTGTCTTTGTGCTTATTGGGTAAGTCTGGAATGTGGTAAATCCAGTTAGGACTTGGTGGTTTGTTCAGTCCAATGTTGTGGGTTTAATAACTATGGATACAAAAAGAAATAGAAAAAATTATCAGCTTTTAAAAAACATATTTGTATTTTTTGCACACTGTTTGTATGCCTGCTTGGAAAGAAAGACATAGGGGCCGATTCCGGCCGGAAATCTCTCCGACCGAGCCGGACCCGGAGAGAATTCCGACCGATCGGACCCTAGCAGTCCGACCGGACGAGTACGATGCATTCACATGCTATCGGACTCGATTCGGTCGGGACTCCCATTGAAGTCAATGGGAGCCGGTCGTACAACGCGTACGCGGGCTCCCATTGACTCAATGGGTGCGAGGCGAACAAGGGCGCCCCTACAGCGGGTACGCATCCATGCGCATCGCGGCGTACATGCACAGGTAGGGGGGACCCATGGGTCCCCCTGTGTGCGACTCGCGCGACTACGCGTACAGGGGGTCCGACGCGGACCCCCAAAGTCCGGCTCCGACAGCTCTTTCGAGCCGGACGGGCGCGAGTCGGTCGGACTGCCCGCAGCGCGCATCGTACTTACCCGGCCGGGAAACGTCTCCATAGCGCGGTGCGAGTCGTGTCCGTGCGAGTCGCTCGGAGCGTGTTGAAGCCGCGTACGAGTCGGTCGGCGATTTCGCGGGAGCTTGCATCGTACTCGCTCGGCCGGACCCGCGTACGATTCGGTCGGGAAACAGGGCTCCGAATCGGATCCGGTAAATCCGAATCCGATTCGGAGCACTACCGGCCGAGATCGGAATCGGCCCCATATTGTTTGGTTAATTTTGCCTAGTAACAGAGAAAAGAAACATTTCAGAAACTTGGTTCAAATTGTTACAATGCGTAGCTTATTTGCACATTACAGCCGGCAAAAAAAAAGGATTGTGGTTATATAAGTAGAAATGGAATGGTGCGATTTGTTTACCTGGCGTATTGTGTTTCTTGTTACTGTATGTGAAAGTCTGTGGTGATCAGAATCAGGTTTGAGTTTTAAGAATTTCGCCGTTTAATGCTATTGATTATCTAGTTGTGGTGACAAAAAATGATAGAACAAGTTGCTAGCTTCATTTTCTTTCCTATTGTTATGTTTTCATGTTTTGGCGACTTGTTTGTAAAGGTTGGCTTACTTTTAAATGTGTGATGCTTGTGTTGGACTGGGGTTCAAAGGTGGTTATTTTCAGAGACCTCACAGTAGTTGGAGAATTTGTCTGGTGCTGTAAGAAAAGAAAATGCATGTTACTATTTTTCCAAAATCGATTGTAATCAATCAATCAATCATGTCACTTATAAAGCGCACTACATACCCGCGAGGGTCTCAAGGCGCTGGGGGAAGAGGGGGGTGGTGCTGCTACTGATCGAAGAGCCAGGTCTTGAGGAGTCTTCTGAAGGCCAGTAGGTCTTGGGTCTGCCGAAGGTTGGTGGGGAGGGTGTTCCAGGTCTTGGCGGCGAGGTGGGAGAAGGATCTGCCGCCGGCGGTCGTTTTCCAGATGCGGGGGACTGTGGCGAGGGCGAGGCTGGTGGAGCGGAGCTGGCGGGTGGGGGTGTAGAAGCTGAGTCGTCTGTTGAGGTAGGCTGGTCCGGAGTTGTGGAGTGCTTTGTGTGCGTGGGTGAGGAGCTTGAAGGTTATCCTCTTGTTGACAGGGAGCCAGTGCAGGTCTCTCAGGTGGGGTGTGATGTGGCTGCGTCGGGGGATGTCGAGGATAAGACGTGCAGAGGCGTTCTGGATGCGTTGCAGCCGTCTCAGGAGCTTAGCCGTCGTTCCTGCGTAGAGGGCGTTTCCGTAGTCCAGCCTGCTGGTGACGAGGGCCTGGGTGACTGTTTTTCTTGTTTCGGTGGGGATCCACTTGAAGATCCTGCGGAGCATTCGGAGGGTGTTGAAGCAGGATGAGGAAACGGCGTTGATTGTAATCACCATTCCTGTCACTGTCCAGCAGCTGCCCTGAAGGACACACACACCAGAGTTAGAATTGTAATTTTGACCCCAGTCACTGTCCAGCACCTGCCATGAGGGACGTCCCCAGGGAGTTAGACTAGTAATGTTGCCCCCAGTCACTATCCAGCATCTGCCCCGAGGGACGTCCCCAGCAGAGTTAGAATAGTAATTTTGCCCCCAGTCACTGTCCAGCACCTGCCGTGAGGGACGACCCACCAGAGTTAGAATAGTAATTTTGCCCCTAGTCTCTGTCCAACACCTGCCCTGAGGGATGCCCCCACCGGAGTTAGAATAGTAACTTTGCTCTGAGTCACTGTCCACCACCTGCCCTGAGGGATGCCCCCAGTGGAGTTACAATAGTAATTTATGCCCCTAAACGCTGTCCAGCACCTGCCCTGTTGGACGCCCACAGCAGAGTTTGAATAGAAATTTTACCCAAAAACGCTGTCTAAAACCTGCCCAGAGGGACGCCCACAGTGGAGGTTTAATAGTAAAATTGCCCACAGTGTCTGTCTACCATCTCCCTTGAAAGTCGCCCACTGTGGTGTTAGAACATTAAAAAAAAATACATTTAATAAATGATTGCAAATTTTTTTATTATTACTTTCATGTAAAATGTAACTAATGTGTACTCACATTATGGTAAATGATTACTGTACGGGGTCAAACATTTTTTCCAGAAGTTGTCAAAATCTGCGAAATAATGTACAAAATAACTTAAATTAATCATGTGGAATAATTTGCCCATATTAGGTATGTTATTCGCTTAAACTAAAAATGCATTGGAATGTATATTTTAACGTGTTTCTTATTGTGACTGAAAGTGTATTCATTTCAAATGTTTGAGGAAAACGTTTTCTAAAGTCGTAACTTACTATGGCAGCCATTTTAGTTCTGATCAGCTTGTTTTACAAAACAAAGGAAGGACTACATTTGTACAGGTTTGTTTCTAATGTATTACTCTAATCTACATATCGCTGCTTATTGCTTGTTTAAAAATATTTTTCGGTAAAATGTTTATAGAAAGAAAAATAAGTGCATTTCTGTAAGTGTTACTACATTTTAGAAAATTAAAAAAATTATTTATTTCTCAAAACAAAATATTTATCTGTGTAGAAACCTTTTTATAACATGCTTCTTAAACTTGCGTTGTAACCGTATTAGTGGTAAAGGTATATGTGGTAAAAGTATGTGCGGTAAAGATAGTTTTAATGTATCTCTATGGACATGCGTGGTAGTGGTATACGTGATAAAGACATGCGTGGTTCAGACTTATTCATGGTTTAGATCGTTTTGTAAAGTCATGCGTGGTTCCGTCATACATCAGTGCTGAATTAGCTGAAAAGGTCACACTCTAAATAAGAAGAGCCTGCAGTTGTTGTCAATGGGCCAATTTGCTAAAAATTGGTAAACGACTTTTGTAAATTCCACCTACATCTATCCTTAAATTACTCATGTTACAGGTTTTTAGTAAACTTCCATTGCTAATAGGTGTAAGAATATGGTACTTCTTTCAACATATTCTGTCACTCTGGACTTTCCAAGAGTGCAGTTAAGTTTGAATAACACACTTACAAATATTGGCAAATACCTTATAAGCAAGGGCACTGGGATCATATGGCAGGGGAGGACCAAAATATGTGGCAGGGTGGACTAAATTATGTGGCAGGAAAATTATGTGGCATAATGTGGCACATTTGTTGACAGTATTACTTTCTTATGTTGTCATTTATATTCAGGTTAACACTGTTCGGACAAAGGTTTCTTCTCATTAGTGCCATTTTTACCATTTCAGTCAACCTTTGCAAAGGACCTTCCACTGAGTGGCCACACACTTGTCACCCCATTTTTAGTAACTTTGATGCATTTCTCAGTTTGTGGAGAAAATGCAGTTTACATCAAGAGGGTCAAGTAGTACAACAGAGATGCCATGTTCATACAAAAATGACTACCGTAACAAAACAAATTGGTATGCCTTACATGCCATTCAACTCTTAATAATAAGATCAAACATGTTATAAACCCCCATAGGCATACATGAAACACCAAGGATGATGAGGCCATGCTTTCTAAACCCATATTTGCATTCTGCCGAAATACTGATTTAAGAGATAAAATTAGTGCAGTCTAGGTTTCAGTACAATCAGACATGTATACAGAAGTCTATAGGTGACATGAATCCAGTCCTTGGACTATGTCAGGCGTGTGACACAGCTATTGTATTTCATCATGTGGATTGCACGGGATATTGTATCAAATTGAAAGAGATGACAAACTGTATGTCACGTAATGTTATATATCTTATTTTATGCCCGTGTGGCTTGGGGTACGCTGGTGAGACTGGTCATGAGCTACGAATAAGATTTTGCAAGCACAAATCAGCAGTAAGAATTAGGAACATACAAGCCCCTTTGGAACTGCATTGTAGTGCACCTAATCATCCTGAGACAAGGCTTAAAATGAAGAAATCAGATTTAAAAAGACCAGGAAACATACAGGAGTTTTACTATTCAAACATATACTAAGTGTCTCAATGAAATGGTACCATGGGAGACTATATTCAAGTGACCTCTGTACTCTGTTAATGTGTATTGTATATTCTCTGTGAAACACCCAGGACACTTTGTTCTGGTTGCTGCTATTTTTAGCAACCATAATGTCTATGTTTCTTCTTCTAGTTTATAGTGATTCTCCTATTTTAAGTCTTTATGACTAAAGGTTATTGGCAGTGAGCTTCCTGCATTCCATTTTATGAGCAGATTTGATATGTGGCTCAAGATGTTGATGGTGAAATCATGTTCATTTGAGTAGCTGTCATGACTTTTAATCGGTGTGTACGTCTGGAAAAGGATAAGAAAGAAAAAAATACAGTTTATTGTTTGAATTCCAGCGAGGCTATAATGAGCTAGGATCTGGTTTGACCTGTGTTCTCTGCCTTTGAATATTGCTATCACTCATGGTACTGTGGGCAGGTAGTCATATTGGCCTTTAAGGGTGAACGTAAATAGTCTAAGATGGCAACCAAAGCGGAATAGCTGGGGTCATGTGACAATTCCATTTGTTCATACTAGGCCACATTTAGAAAAAGGAAGAAAAACAGCCTATTGTGTGAATCAGAGCTAGACCATTGCAAGTTATGATCTGGTTAAATTTGGGGTCTTAGCCTTTGAGTATTGTCACCATTTAAGGTGCTATGGACAGGCAGCAGCATTGCTCCTCAAGGGGAACTTAACTAGTTTAAGATGGTGACTGATGTCCTGGTCATTGTGTTTTTCAATGAGGAGAAATTTTTATTGCAATATGAAATGTGTGTTATTGAACATGCAATAAATGAATAACTGTGATTAAATCAACTACACGTTTCTAACATATTCTTCTGACCTACAAATGTGCCATGAAGTGGTGATAATCAAGCTTCTGCAAAACACATTCATAATAGTTAAATATATATGTGATTGCTTAGTTTAGAAATCTTCAACAAGTAGCTGCAAGAACACTGAGACAACGTATGTTTATTGTTTAGTTTAGGAGTTATTCCAGGTAAGTTGCAAGCACTATGACTGTTCCCTTTCAGATTCTATTATTGCCATCATTAGTCTTGCCCGACTCTTCTATTTTCATCACTACTCTTTTTAGGCTTTTCTGTTTCTTTCATAGAAAGTGTGATATGCTCAGAAATGCCTTTTGAGTTTCCTCTACTCCCTTTATACTATGGATTCAGACTTTTCTTTTTTATTTCAGATTCTTCTATTTCTTTTCTTAGAAAGTGTGAAGTATTAGATATGTACAGGTCTGTTAGTATCATGTCTGCTTCCAATCTAGGCGGATATAATTTATTGTTTTTGTTATGGGCACTGCAATAACATCATGGACACTTATAGTGTAAGTTGACATGTTTTTATTGCTTTTAGTTATTGAATCAAGCTGATGCATTTACTGCTGTGATGTTTTGTCTTATTGCTGCTTATGTGTCTTCTAGTCCCATCATTATTTTCAAAATATAACATTGATGATCAGATACTAAAAATGCCCAAGCATTCAACCTTCCCAAAGGACTCCTCACAGGCGATCGAGATCAGGATGGTCAAAGCTCCAGATTCCACCTAATCTGAAGAAGACTCAGGCAAGATCCCCTGCGAGGCTCCGTCTGACTTCTTAGCCTTCAATGACTGGTGCTGGAATGTGGTTGTTCTCAAACAGACATGATATCATTGCCGTGCGATGGTATTCTAGACAATAGATTTTGTTGTACCAAACCATATATGTGCACCACCCACAAACACGAAGAATAGGCTCTTTATTTACTGATTACGTAAGAACTAGCATAGCATCTAGAGATAGCATAGCAAGGGTGTTAGGGCTACAGAATTCAATGACTGTGTTACAATGTTTTTTCCTGTTGTTTTCACTGTTCATGAACTGTTTTGCCGCTCTAACTTTTTACGTCTGTGTTATTGCCATTCTTCTTGTGTGCACTAGATTAGGGATTTAAAACAAATTTCAATACATATTCAATTTCTTGTGATCTTTGAGTGTGTGATTCATTAACGAAAGAGGATATGGAACTCCACTGCTGCCCCTGAACCCAGAGATGTTTTAAGGCATGGGCAAAGTGGGCTCTGGCCCAGGGCCCTAGCTTTTCAGGGGGGCCCCTGATAGAGCCAGCTCTGTTATGCAGAGAGTCTTGCCCTAATGACCTTGAATAATTCTTAAACAGATTGTTTTAAATACCGTTTGACTTTAATTTATATTAATGTTGGTGATGTGTGAGAGTCTATTAGAGAGATTTTGCAGAGAAATGTTGTGTTTATGCTCCATGCAACATCCATTAAAAACTTTCCTTTTAGATCAAAATGGAACTTCAAATATGAGAAATGGGAGTGTGGCAAATAGATTATTTGTAGTAATGTTAGTGAGCTGCTGCTGTATCACAATATTGAAAATATGCACCACTATCCCTGAATTTTAGATGTAAACACATTTTGAATTTGGACGAGTGTGCCTGTGCGCTGTCAATTACCTAGCCAAAGAGGGCATAAAGAGCTAAAATTGGATCATAAGTTCACAGCTGTTCTCAACAGGGGCCCCCAAAAAACATTTGGCCCAGGGTGCCCCCAGAATCCTTAAGATGTCCCTGCCTGAACCTATCTTATGGGACTAATCATTACCAGGAAACATTTCTTAAGCAAGATTGCTGAGGGGGCTGTGTATGGGTTGCAGTCCAACTGGATTTCTAATTTGTATTGGCATATTGACTGAGTCATTAAAAATTAGGAGGAGTGGGGGGCGCAGAAAACACATCACCAAGAGTAAAGGCTGGGTCATGTGACAATATTTATTGCTCACACCGGTCTTCTATTGGAAGGGAATAAGGTGTATATATCAGTGCGTCTCCCTATGGAAGCATTTCATGCTCCACTTGGTTGAAGTAGAGCATATCGACCATGCACATTTTGATTGTAAGTGTGATGTGAGTGTTTAAATTTGTGTCCCCATTGGGAATATTCTCAAGTTCAGTCAGCTAGTGTGAGTGTATATGGGTATGTGAAGGGAGAGTGTTTTTGAGAAAGTAGGTTTGGCATTTAGCTCAAAATATAGTTGATGAAAGCGTGACTGTAGGATATATGCCTTTTCTTCATTGTAACCCCAGATTCTATGCTTTTTTCTGGATCCTATTTTTGCTGGTTTTAGAGCTTGATATACTTTACCCCAGCCAGGCAGGTGTACCTACTCCCACTTTGGACATGGTTAAATTGGCTTAACCCTGATTGGTTCATTTAACTTTACTGTAATGCCATAGAATCTGGTGCAGAAGTACAACATGGCCTGGAAAGCTAAATACCACGTGTGGACTGCTCCACCTATTGTGCCATTCACTGCAGTGGCAGCGAAAACATGGCTCGAGGCCTACCCTGTGTAGCCTGGCAGCAGTAGCTTGAACACTGCTGCCCAGGCCTGTCAAAATCACCATTTTGACACGTAGGAAAACCTTATTTAAATAATAAATAAGTCACTTCTAAGCACACCTTGCTGTCCACAGGGTAGTGTGCATAATGTTTAAGACTGGAACATTAAAAATGGTATGTTCACCCAATGACTAGGCCCAAAATGAAATTGTCAATGATTAGGCTGTAACTGGCATGCAGAAAAGTCAGAGTATAGATTATACACTTTTATGTATAACTTTTGACCTGTAGCAACTACAAGCTCCAGTCAAAGATTTATTTAATAAAAATCCAATCTAATGGTAAAGTCATTTTTTTTATATAATATGTGGGAAATGCAACTTTAGACGGCTACTTTTATCCTGCCTGCAGTTTGCATTATCTCTTCAGCAACTGCCCAGCTGGTGCTTGGCCTGAATTAGGTCTGAAAGAGGTGTGCAAATTGCTCCCTGAGCAGAGACAATGACCTTAGAGAGAGGAGGTGTCTTCTTCCCCTGTCAGGAAGACCAGTGGAGTGAACCTAGGAACTTAATCTGCTTCAAAGGGGCCTTCCCTGTCCCAAGTAAATGTTAGGTGACACCTGGAAATGCCACAGCTTTTCTCCCCCTAGTCAGGGTGGCACCAAACCCAGTGGGAAGAAAGCTACCCCCAGAACCACGTTTGAGTGACCACAGAGGAGGTGACTGCTCTTTGCCTTGGCCCCACCTCAGGGGAGCACACAGGATCTACACAAGGGGAGAAGGGTTTCCGCATCTTGGATTTTGTGTGAGGGGAACTGTGTTTTTTTTTGCAGTTGGGCAAATATGAACTACTGAAAATGTGGGTTTGATTGCCCCCCAGAACTTTTACCTCATTGGTTAGTGTGCGCACATGAGTCATCCCCACCGACTAGGTAGGGCCAGACATAAATGTGGCACTCCATCAGAACTCTTTCTGAACCTACAGAAGAGGGCTAGACCTGCTGTCTGTAACCTGTGAAGAGCTCTGAAGGACTAGACCTGCTCCCCCTTGTACCCCAGATAAAGAAGTGGACTCCAAGTGCCAGTTGGCTGACCTCCTGTGTGTCTGCAGGGACAACTAGAAAACTTTTGAAAACCTTTGCTCCAGACCCAATGGAACATATATCGAAAACTACCCAGCGAGCAGTAAAACAGCGTCAGATTGGATTTTAGATTCATCCCCCTGAAAGGCTTCTGTATCTTTTGAAAGAAATTAATAAGTCCCTTTCTGTTTTGGATTTTGAAATATTTTCCAATAAAAACCTTAAAAGCTGTAGAGCCTTATGGGAACCAACCTACAACTTCAGATTTGTCCTTTTGGGAGACAGCTTATTCTTTTTAAAAATATGACAAAAGTTCCTTTTTGGAGTAGGACTTTAAACATTTTTCCAGAATTTCACCGGGACCAATCCACTTGGTGTATTTGACCAGGACCCCATCGCAGTTGGCCTCAAATTGCTCCTAGGCCCCAGTGTCCTATGACCATTAACTACCTATGTGCTTTGTGCTTTTTGCCACTATTTGTACTTAATTATTTAAAAAATCATACACCCAGTTCTCCTAATTGGATTTTTATTGTTTTGGTGTTATTTTCTTCATGACATTTTTCTCTATTTTTCTAATTTGGTTTAGTAATTTTATTGCTTGATATTTTCACTTTATTACTGTTTTGGTCATGCATAAATACTTTGCAAATTGCCCTAAGTTAACCCTGTCTGTTCTTTGCCATAGCTACCATGGGGTTGTGCTCAAGTTAGTTTAGTGACTTTAAGGGTTCACCCTGACAAGAGTTGCACAGTCTTCTTATCAATGAGGTTATTTTAAATGTTGAAGTGATGTTTTCAAGGATGTTATAGAACATGTCATGAGTGATGTATTATGTGGGGTAATTAGCTGTGCATGGCGAGGGTGTGAATTATAGTTACCTTAGGCATGACTTATAATTATGAGAGGTAACTACAACTGGTGAATTTCAGGATTTGTTTTTAGTTTAAAAGGTTATGTTGTCACTGAAATATTTTCACCTAAGTATAATGTTACTTTAACCTTTGTTTTATCAGTGAATTTCTAGGTTTTTTTTAACGAAAATTTATATTTTATTACCATACATAAAGCCAATACTCCACAAACAGGCAACCCCAAGGGTAGCCAACCCCCCCTCCCACTGCTTACAGCCTTTAGCTGTGAGTGGCAGGTGGTTGACAGCAGGCAGCCAACCTCCTGGGCGCTGCATAGAGTTGACGGCAGGGCCTGTTCTGCGAGCAGCCAACATTACGCCACGCAAGACCTTTTGGGATGCGCAGAGTGCAGTTAGTCTCACAGGACCTCGCCACACTCAGGCAGACTTACTGACTTTTTCAAAGAGTCACAACACCAAAATATTAAAAGTGAACCTATTGGCTTTATCAAGGGGTGAGCATTTCAATATATAGAAAGCAGGTCCATCATCTTTCTCCAAAAATCACCAGTATTTTTTCATCAAATGTATATTTCAATAATTCACACAATGCAATGTTTGTTAATATTGATTTTTATAAAAATGTTTAATAAAGATTTAATTAAAAAACATGTCTGTGAGTCTTTCTTCTTACACGGTAGTTATTATTGCATTTTGTGGGAAAAAATGTTAAAATAGTAACAGACATATATATATTTTTTTATAATTGAAACCAATGTAAGTCTTTCTTTTAACATTTTTCAGCCCATAAAATGCAATCATAAACACAACTGCAAGAGGACCTTGTACTCCAGCTGAAGAGCATAGAGCTCCAGCTAGGAGTACTTTAAAAAAAAAAAAATGGTATCTTCTCCTTGAGTCATGGATTTAATGACCAAGGAGACTTACTGTTTTTTTAATGTTACTGGGCAGGGCCGGCTTTAGCGCTGTTGACACCCCCCAAAAAAAGCCTCTTCTCCACGAATTCCCTCACTGCCACGTTCTACCAGTGCCCCTCATCTCTCCATGTGCCTGCTTTCATATGCATTTCATTTGTTTTTATAGCGCTACTCATACCAGTGTAGGGTGTCAGACCACTTTATATCTCACACACACATTATACAGAGTCAATGATTCATAAGAGTATAAATCAGTCTACAGAGAATGTTACATGAGATAATAAAGATTACAATGTGTAGGAGTCACATGTCATTGATACTAGTAGGTAGTATATATATTTTAAGATTGTTTGGTCGCCGTGGTTAGCTTTACTAATAAGTATGTATTTCTACCCAAATGAACCGCTGGGGAAAGCATAGCATTTGAACTTATTCCATGCAGTTTGCATGCAACTCTTTGATGCTATATTAGGGTTGTAACTTATGAACTGCAAGTAACAAAAGGATCTATGACAAAATCAGTGACCTACTGAATGAGCCACATAAAATACAGTTCAGTGATTTGTGTGGTAGGTGATCTTTGCAGCAGGCATCTTAACCCTCTGCGCTACTTTAGCATGGGCGGAAACTGCCAGTAGATAAAACTCCTATCTCTCTCCAACAGGAGCATTAATCACCTGAGCTATCTGGACCTTTTATCTGGACACATAAGGAACCCTGCAGCGGGAGCTTTTTAAATCCCTGTCAGTTCTAAACAAGGCACCCCCCCCCCCCCCCCGGTGAGTGCCAGGTCTCACCGCCCTAGAGCTGGCCCTGTTGCTGGGGGACATTCTGGACTCCCTGCAGCCCCCAACCACATAAAAAAGGTTTGGTGGTGTCCCTCCCTATTCTAGGGGCATCACCAAGCTAAAACAAATATAAAAAATAAAGCTGTTGCAGGGCATTATGGGGCGCTCCTTCAAAGGAGCAGTGAATAAAAAAAATGACAAGCTCCTGCTGCTCATTTATTATTCACCTTTTTAAAAAATTAACTTTTGGTGTCCCGGTGCCCACTCGGGATACCCATATATTATTTTTATAGTATATACTCCCCCTCTTGAGCCACTAGGGACCACAGGGACTCAACCTCCGGGCCTTTTTCTTTTTAATAATGGGTGGGAGAATGCACCCCCCGAACTCCAAAAGGCCCTAGGGACCCCATCCCCCATGGCTTTTTTTTAATTAAGGGGAGGGGCATGAGGGCCCCTCCTTGAGCCTTTACTGCCATGGGGACCCCATTTCCCGTGGCCTCTGGTGGGTGCCCCAGTGTCAACACAGGGCGCCCACAAACCACTATGTTGGGGGCCACAGGAAGGAGTCCAAGGGCTCCCGGCAGCCCCAGCCAGCACCATACTGGGTGCTGACAGGAGCCAGCACCTTTCCTTACGGGAGCAGCATTTTTCTATTACTCCCACCTGGCGGGAGCAAAGTGGAATTTCCTGCCCAGGAGAGTGAGGGGTGCGGGCAGGATATGCCCACACTCTCCCGGGCAGGGAACCACAGTGTCCCGAGGGTGGGCACGCCGGGACACTGTGTAGTATCACGCCCCTGGGGCTGGGGTCCCCGGGGCAAATACCACTACGGAAAGGTGGGGGGGTGGCATTCCTCCCCTTTTTGGAGTTTTTTGGCCCTTGGAAATGGGGTCACCGGGACCCAACAGAGGCTTTGGGAGGGGCCCATGCACCTCCTCCCCTTTTTTAACAAATCGACCCCGGTGGATGGGGTCCCTGAGACCTATTATTAGCTCGGGAAGGGGGGGCACATGCCTCCCTCCCCTATTATGAACATTTGGCCCCAGGGTGTGAAGTCCCCGGAACCCTGAGTCCCGGCGGGTGCTTTCTTTTTGGGAAAAAAGTATAAATCCTGTCGGAGAATCGCAGGATCGCAACTTTTTAAAATATATATAATTTTTTTGGGCCCACCCCCCCCACAAGGCTAGAGTGGGAGGGTATTGCTACCCTGCCCCCTTATATGTTTTATGCTTTAAACTCAGAACAGGGGACTAACTGCCTGAGTCCTGTAATGGCTGCCTGCAACATTATTCTTCATGTTGCAGGCAGCCGGTCAGTCAGAGCACTGCCTCCCGCAGAAGCGTGACTCCTGTGGGAGTGAATTGGCCCAGGGTAAAAAAGCCCCCTGGGCCAATTCAAACACTCGATTTTTTTAATTTGGTTTGAGGCACTCTTGCGAGAGTCTCTCTAACCCAACCATGTAGATATACAAATATTTTTGTTCCCTAATGTCTACAAAACTGCTGAACTGAAGTCCCTAATTTCTTAAAATGTACAGAACAGATTTACATCAATTCACAAAAGTTATGCTTTATGGACCAAGATCTAGCTTCCTGCCAAAATTGGTGTAATTCCATTTAGCAGTTTTTGCGGTAGCGCTTCCTAAAAAGGTTTATCGAAAATGCTTGGGGATTTTGCATTTTTGGAATGTTTTGTTAAGATTTGCCAAACGGTGCCAAATGTATTAGCAAAACAAAAAGGCATTTCCTATTTGGTTTGTATTACAAGGAAAACAATTTGTTTTGAGGATAAATGCCCATTAGACCTCATATACTATTTCTACATCCACTCACAGATGAAGTGGATGGCAAGAGTTGTGATGTCATGAAGTTGCAAGACTGCCCAGGGTTTGATATTTTACTCAGTGATGAATCTTTCCTGGTTTTGGAAACATTAATCTAAGGTACAATTTTGCCCTTAAATGATAATGTAAGCAGCATTAGAAGTGTTCTCTCTATGTGAGAGCACACAAATGAATAAGACAAATATCATTAATATATGCACTACTATTACTGCAGGAAATACAACTGAATATCATAGTTGGCCTAACGGATAGGGCGGTCGACCTCGAATCTGGGGAACTGGGTTTGAGTCTCGGCAATGACGCTGAACATCCTGTGATTCTGGGCAAATCACTTAATCTCCCCGTGCCTAACCAAAAATGAATGTGTGTCCTCATGTAACGTAACTGGTGCCATGTAAAGCGCTCTGATACCCGATTCGGGTCAAGTTCGCGCTATATAAAACTCTGCAAAAAAAAAAAAAAAGAAATCTACATATGCACTTCTATCACTGCCACGAAACACAGGTGATGGTTGGTAGGAGCAGAATATGGGACCACAGGTTGACTGTTACTAATATGTTTGCAAAGTATAGATACTAAACACCTCAAAATGTGGAATGTTTGCTTCTGGGTACTGGCCTGGGCCATGTGGTGCATTTGTTTGAGAGTGCACGGCCCCGGGTGACCATAAGAGCCTTCTTGGCGGCACGGGATCGAGTAAGTACCGCAGAGAATTTGGCGGTGTCACTTGTGACTGGGCCAGGGGTCCATGTGGGACCTGATATGCTGCTGGATCAAACATGCCAGTCTAGGCCACATGGACCAGACAGGGATGGTGCTGCTGCTGAGGCAAACTCAGGAGGCAGCGTCTTCCTGATTGTCAAGGGCCAGAATTCCCCTGCTTCCATCCCATTTGCTGGGTGGTGTGAGTGAGGCGGGCTCCTACGTTGCAGCCTGCAGGGCCTTCTGTGCAGCCAGCGGTGCTATGGGGCACTTTCCTGCATGCCTGTGGGACTGCTGGTGCCTCTCCAGAACGAAAGGCAGCTGGCTGGACTCATGGGTGGGACTTAACTACGAACAAACCAACAACAACTGGTCCCCTACTGGTGGGTGATCCTTGGGCAGTATTGCTTGCCCTGACCCCCTTCTCCACTCCATGTGGCACGGGCAGCTCAGCACAGGAGTAAGCAGGCCTGCAAGGTTCAACCTTATTGCTGAATTGAGATGCCCGCCTTCTGCTCATGCACCTGAATTAGAACAGGCACGTAGCAGGGTACTCAGTTAAACTCTACTGCACATAAACCATCAGGTGAGAGCTGCTATGCTGAGGGATTCTAAACCAGGTTCGCTCATGCCCCCATTATGACCACCTGCGACCTTGGAGTGGTGTGGGACCTGGATGAACATACTCATGATTCACTTCTCTGCTGCCTCTGTGAGTTTCCATGACTGCTTCACTGCACAGCTGACCACTGAGAGAGGCTGTCAAGGGCCCCTACACTCAACATGACTGAGCATTCTCCTCTACTGGCCTGCCCTTTGATGACAAGATAGAGAATAAGGATCACAAGAAACCGAAACTGGTCTTTAAGAATAAGCACTTCATGAAAACTTCCACTGAAGTCACCAATCAAGATGTCTCCCAGATACAGCACACTACTGATACACCACTGAAGCAAGTTCTAGTCTGCCTACTGACCGAAATGAAGAAAACCCTGATCACGATTGATTCCTAGATAGATAAGCCCACTGACAGGCTTGATGGATAGAAAAAATGGATAGACAAGCATGATGATCGAATCAACCACATAGAGCATTGTGTACTGGATGTTGAGGATGGCACCAATTACCACAATGAACAACTCTTGTGAGCGAAGGAAGTCCTAGAGGCTGTAAAAGCCAAGAACATTGACCTAGAGGTCTGGTCTTGCCGGAACAACTTGTGCATCCGGGGAGTTCCAGAATCTATGGTAGTGGACAGTAAGGAAACTTTTATGGAAACAATGCTGCATTCCATGTTTGAGAAAAAGACCCTCACTCCCATGTTCTCTGTGGAGCACGCACACTGTTCTCTCTGATTGAGCAACCCACTGGGCACTCCAGCTCACCCTATCATTGCACGTCTGCTGAACTTTAAAGGCTGTGGCAGTATCCTACTGTAGTCCAGACAGCAGGCCAACCTCATGCACAAAGGAGAAAAATCTTCATCTATCCTGACTTCCCCTTGGCAGTGTAGGCTGCGTTTCTCCTGGTCAAACTCACCCTGATGAAATCAGGAATCTAGTATTGTGAGACGTTGGCCTGGTATATGATGTCCACTAATTAAAGTGGGCACCTTGCACCAGTCCAAACAACCCTTATGGTGATTTAAGAGGTCAAAGATAACCTTAGAAAGCTATCCAAGTGGTAGCTGTGGAGAGCAGCCTTCAGGCTCAGTCTCGAAGGAATGTTAAGCAGCTTGTTTTACCAGAATGCAACCTTATTGTATTGGTTAAATGAAAGGAGAACCACACAGTAGTTATAAAAATATGTATTTATTATTATAACACACCTTAAATACCTCACAGTATCTGCTACACACAGATAAACACAACGCGCACAATACTGTAGCACAGAAACAATCGTAAGTAGCACTAATACACAGTGGGCTCCAGGTGGAGACCAAACCATATACTAAAATAGTGGTATAAGAACCAAGACTCGAGTCAAGACAGTGTCTAGAGGTTGTAGAAAGGCTGGGACCCCAAGGAACCACCTAAGGTGAGTAAGGAGGGACCCCACGGAGGACTGGTGCAGTGTGAGAACACGACCGCGTGCTACGTACAATTCAATGGGAGAGTCGCTGTTGCAGTTTTAAAGTTTAAGGACCCTTCCCAGTGGATTACGAAGAAACCCTTTAGAACATAGAAGGTTGGAGAGCCACCCACCCATGGATACCGAAGTACCAGAGTTACCTATCCCAGGGAAGCCGGGTGCATAGGGCTGAAGTGGCGTCGGAAACCGTCGTCGATCTCAATGGGAGTCTTCAAAGAAATGCCACTGCTGGAAAGAAGAAAAGTGTCCGGTGGAACCCACAGGTGGATTCTTGATGGAAGGAACATGAAAGCAGAGGGGACAGAGTCTGGGTCACTCAGGAGTGACCAGGGGCTCGGTAGACGAATGCCCACCGATGTCGGGAGCTTCAGGTGTGAAGATGGAGACCTTGACTCTGCAGCCACGGGGACCAGGAGATGTCGAGGATGACCAGGAGCTGGATACAACCTGTCTCACGAAGGATGTCGAGTGCTGAGTGGGTCGGTGTCCGGCGGGAGCACCAACAAGCCTTGACAGCGGCAACCCACGAAGAAGGTCGAGTAAGGTTACGGTCTGGCCCAGCAAGGACCAGGAGACTCACCACAGCAAGGGGAGTCAGGGCAGGCCTGGAGCAACCAGGGGAGCCCAAGAAAAGCAGTGTTGTCCCTCAAATGGACCCACAGGCCGAAGGCACAGGAGTCGCAAGGGGACCTCTAGCAGTTTCACAAAGTCACAGCTTGCAAGGCACAGAGTGCAAGGAGGCCAAAGTCCTCTGTACAAAATGTGCGCAGAGGGTGGGGCTATCGATAGCCCAATGCACTTAGTTGGGGAACGCCAACAAGCATATGCACTTGCAAAAGTATGTAGTACACAGGGGTTCGGGTTATGCAAGCCCCACGAGGGATACTGGCCTCAGACTTGGTGAGATGGCAGCTCAACCTCAAGGAACGTAGGAATCCACCTTCTGTGTTGCTGAAGCCTTCGGAGTACGCAGGAGCTCAGGGTCAGCATACCGGTCAGTTGTGTTGCGGTGCCTGCGGATGCAGGGGAGTGACTCCTTCACCCCAAGGGAGATACTTCAGTTGTCCTTGATGCTCCACAGGTCCTGCATGGAGCCTGTATGGTGCACGGGCACAGACGATGCTTTGGACGGAGAGGGAGACAAAGTCGGGCCCAGTCGATGTCCAGCGAAGTCCAGAGTGTCCAGATGGTCGAAGTTCAGTGGTTTCTGGTTCAGAATCTTGTCCACGTCGAATCTAGGGTCCTACAGCCAGGAAAGCCCTTTTTGCACCCACGGGAGAGGGATGGACAGATTCAGGGGAGCCTCCCAGGGAAGGGTCAGGACAGTGGGGAGGATACTACTATGTCCTTTGTCCAGTTTCACGCCAGAGCAGGAGCCAACGGCTCCCAGGACTGGTTTGAACTGGACTATGCACAGGGACACCAAGTGTGCCCCAGATGCAGACTTTCAGGCACTTTGGAAGTGCACCCACCCAGCCCCAATACACTAAATCCTGTCTGGGAGGTGGTCACACCTCCCTGTGACAGGATACCTATTGTTCTGCCTTCCCCTGCTCGAGCTTGGCTCAGCAGCAGGAGGGCAGAAATGTGTCTCTGGTTCGCAGCAACCATTTTGTGCTGCCCGGGTCGAGAAGGCTGGTACCGGGAAGACCAGGGACCCCACAAAGCTCACTTCAGAAGGGTGGAATCATACCTCCCACACCCGTTACCAGTGTGGAGGTATGATTCCAAGGTGTTTGATACCAAACACGACATGTTTTGTTGCAGCCGTTTTCGAGATAGCATTTTACGCGAGCATATAATGCACCTCTACCTATATGTCTGGCTGCGTCACCGACAACCCGGGAGAATGGTCTCCGAAGGCTGCAGGGGTGCTATGCTCATGCAGGGGCACCCTCTCACGTAAAACCCAGCACCCTGCCTTCAGGATTGTCAAGGCCTGCTAGAGGGGTGACTCATAGGTTTTAAGTGTAGTGACCTATAGATAATAGTAAACCTATATCTTTCGTAAGTGGTGCAAGCACCAGCTTACACAGGCTGCACTGGTAGGCCTGTAGTTCCATTTTGCATGGCCTCTCATGGGTGGCATAATACATGCTTCAGCCCATGGGAGGCCTCTGGGGTACCTATGCCCTGGGTACATGTGTACCATATACTAGGGGCTGACAAGGGTACCCCAGTATCCAATCTGGAGTGTACCTAAGTACATGGCATAACATTTTAGGGAGAAAGCAGATAGACTGGGGTCCTGATTAGCAGGATCCCAGTCAGACTAGTCAAAAACAGTGTAACATCAAGCAAAAAGTGGGGGTAACCATAAGAAGCAGATCCTACTTTCCTACAAGTATGCACTTATCAACACAGTAAAACTGGATAGCACCATCAGTGGAAAATACATGTGTTTGTGGTTTCGAAGCTGACTGACAAATTTTGCTTGGGAAATGTCCATGCCTCGCTAGGTCATGGCGGTGACAGTGGAGGGGCCCGTCCAGCCATCTTAATAACACTGATTGAACCAGAGGGCTGTTTCTATGATGATAGCTGCTATCGAAAATATTGACTGCAAATTGGAGCATTCCCCCCAGGCTGTTACATTCCAATGCACCATTAAACTTTTAACTGATTACTACACTATATCAGCGAGCTCTAAATTGGGGGCTGGCCCGAGCCCACTTCTGCGAAAGTCTTCAGAAATCAAATGATCTACGTTACCTATCAAACAACTGGGTGCTCTACCCATTATGTTCCTTAGGCTGCCCTTCTCTCCTCAGAAATGGGAAGACTCCTGGCTCTCTGACCACCTGTAGGATGTCCCTACATGTCCTTCCTTCTGTACTAACTGTTTTATTTCGAACAGCTTTCAGGAAGAGGTGCAGCCGCTTAACTGCATGTTCAATTATTGTAGTGATTAGCTTCTTAGTTAATGTCCTCTGCTTGCTTTTGAAGCTGTTGGTGGAAGGGTAAACCCAGGTTCTCTGACGTTTTGGGTTTGTTGGAGTGGCTGAGGGGAGTCAAGCATAGAGAGTACTGTTGGGTTTCTTACCACAGGCATACACGCACAAAGAGATGGCACATTAATGAAATCCACCACTGCGTCATAGTGATAAAGCGGCGGAATACCACCCTGTTCCCCCATCCCTCAATCAACATGTCACTAGTTTATGACACCCATGCAAACCCTTAAATTCTAAACATGGAACATCTCCAGAATAAATGAGCCCCACAAATTGTGTCAAGTGTTCACATACTTAAATATACACAGAATAGATATCAGGCTTCTTCAAGAGATCCACCTCCCAGACACACAACCTCAAGAATCCTCACAAACTGAATTTAGGCAGCCCATGCAGCTCCCTATTCGGCCTAAGCAGGGGGTTGCTGTTATACGGCGGGGTATTCCTTGGCATGCACAGCAGATTGTTTGAGATAGAGAAGACAGATACATATTGCTATGTCTCCTTATAAGGGAACATTTTCACTATAGGTGTGTATGGGCCCCATGCCGATAGCCCTGATTTTTTCCCTCGAAGTCTGGCAAAAAAACTCCACTAAACCTGCTAAAGATTATCTGGGGAGTAGACTTCAATGTTGTCCTTGATCCCTCTCATGATAAGAGCAGTTCAACATGCTGCCTGAACTCACTCATGACACCGCAATTGCATATGGTTATGTTGGACAATGACATAATTGACATATGGCATGCCTGACTTGCTGGAGCTAGAGAAGGCAATTGCACTACATCCACACACAACACATGCCCTAGAACAGATTACTAGTTATTAACCAAAGATGTAGGCTTCTGGACTATGTGGGTGGAATATCTGCCTAGAACTCTCTCAGATCATGCCCCTGTCCTTAAAGAGCTGACTGTCTTTGCAGCTCGACCTCCGACTTTCGCATGGAGACATCTGACAATGCACTCCATGACTCTGTATTCGGGGCGTAAATTAGCACGGCTATCCAAGAATTTGGATCGCTCCGCTCTCAGTCAGTATCTAATGCTAGCACCCTCTGGGAAGCCTTCAATGATATAATACGCAGTGCATTCATGGAAAAACAGTTTGGGAGACTGAAGGCCCTTGGGGGCAGCTTAGTAAATTTGAGGAAGACCTTCACACCCTAGAATTAGACTACTATGCTATGGGTCACACCTGTGTGCTGTGTGAAATAAATGTCAAACTAGAGGAGTATAAGGAGGCAGCGGGGAAGGAAGGCCTCTACCTAGGTGGGAAGGCACAGCTAGACGATATGGCGAGGAGATAGAACAGGAAAAACACTAACAGTTGCCGCTCAAGTCTTGGGCCAGCTTCCACTTTACTGAAATTAGACCTGAATATGATTTTGCTCACCTAGGCACAGATGACATCACACGAGCATTCACTAAATTTTACTCAGACTTATATCACTCCACTTCTGACTCCACACAGGACGATATCAGACTGGCGTGGGCAGGGAGACTGCCCAGATTACATTGGGAAACACTGACGCTCCCCTTCGAACATGGTGGTCTTATTGAGCCGGATTTAGAACTCGATTAATACTGCGCTCAGGCCCATTACGCACACCATTGACACCACCCAACATGATGGATGTCCACTCAATAGTGTAATCTGCTCTCCTGAGCAGCACTCCTATGAAGAGGGAGATACTGTCAAGTTGAAGGCCTGTGCCTGGGCCAATGCCCGCTACAGAGTGCAACTCGATTGAATATATTTGGCAAACATGTCACTTGTATTTAACCCCTTGATGTCCCTAACTGCGGGCCACAAAGTATACCTGCAGCTTAAAAATCTACAGCTAGCACCTTCTCCTATTGAGGAGCAGTGGTTGTTCTGTTGCACCCAAATAGGCGCTCTCTTGCGTAACTATAGGTGTGCCTAATACATGTCAAATTCCTACATAGAATATGCCGCACGCCAGACTCCTTATGTAAAATGGGCCTCGGAGACAATTGGAATTGCACCCACAGCGGGCTCTAGATGCAGACTTTCTCCACCTGGTGTGGTCATGCTTGGGTGTAGCTGGCTTCTGGTCATCAATGATACACATAATGATTGCAGTGACCGGCTCTGCCATTTAGTGGACGACACTTATAGCCTCGCTGGTATATGTGAGAACTGTCCCGACAGGGTTAAGGAAATTGACAGCCATGATGCTCTTCTTGGCGAAAAGTAGAGTGGCTATTCACTAGGGAAGGGTTCCTTCCGCCGCCCCCCCCCCCCCCCCCCCCCCCACCTTCCACTCCACCTCCTAGGGTTAGAGATTGGCTGTAAGACGCTGTGTATTGCCAAAAACAACTGGTAGCTTTTGGGAATCGATGCTGATCAAATTCAATCCCAAGGATATGGGGAGTCTCCTCAGAGCCTACCTCCTGCTTCAGAGCGATGAGGAACACTCTGGACCCACTGCCAGCGCTGAGCCCGAGTAAATCCCAGACACATACTCAAGGATAAGAAGCGCTGGCCACTGGCTGAACGTACACTGGGGTGCACATTAAGGAAATGGACACAACTTGTCAGGGACCTCGAAACAGACTATGCTGCTGCCTTTAGGACTTTAATACTCGGTATTAATGGGTGGAACCTGGCAAGGGGATCGAGAAGAGTTATGACGACATGTCTGCATTCCTTTAGTGCTCAGCTAGCACCCTCTGGGAAGCCTTCAAGGCTGGAACACGCGTGGCAAGGCAAGACTGGAGGTCCTTGGGGGCAGCTAAGTAAACTTGAGGAAGGCCCTCAAAGCCTAGAATTAGACTACTGTGCTATGGGTAGCACCTGTGTGCTGTGTGAAATAAATGTCAAACTAGTGGAGGGAGTATAAGGAGGCAGCAGAGATGAAGTCCTCTATCTGGGTGCGAAGGCAATGACCACAGCTCTGTGCTGACTACTTACCTTGTTTTACTTCATCTGGTTTTACTTCTTCTGGTTTTGCTTCATCTGTTCTCATTCAGAAAAACCTAATAAAGTTTTTTTTTTTTTTAAACCTCCAGAGGGCATGGTTGAACACACTTTTGTGAAATGATTGTGAGGATTGTGTGATAGTTTATTTTTGGCTAATTTAAGTAATGCAGAATATTACATATTCCTGTGTATACATATGTCTGCTAGAGGTAAAAGCCTGAACACTGTTTCTCTGTAGATGACCGATGTTGTGGGATTGCAAGTAAGGCTGTTACCTAGATGTGACCAATGAATCCATGAATAACTACTATGTACCTTTGCCACCTGTTTTAGCTCTATTCAGTTCCTTCAAAGTCGAACATTATACAAAATAAAATGTAGTATTAGGTCAACCGTGTGTATATCTGGAACTGAACAATGCAGAAGTGCAAAATCATCCATTCTACTGCCAGAATATCTGCCTCCATCCTACACCTCTGTTTTTCCAAGAGCACACCAGTGTGGATGAGAAGAGGGCCCTATATTACATTCAAGGGAAAGCAGTCCTTCTTAAACATGATTTTGTAACAATGCGACTCTTGACACTTGCATGACGAGCAGATGGTTATTTTTCTTGAATACATAAGTATATATCTACCCTCAAGCATGGAGGGGCTTTGGGTCAGCAGTCTACATTCATTGATCTGTGACATTGGCATGCCCTTCATCCTCCAGAACAGTGCTGTTCAGTGCTAAGGCTAGTAAACCACGTTTTCCTTGTATCCTTTTTTCTTATATATTTTGGTAATGTTTGCAATGGTTTTTGTGGGGGCACTTCAGCTCCCCACAGACTCCTACTATGGCACTCACTTCCCTTGTTGTCCTTCAGGTGTGCTGCATCCTGACAAGTTACAGGTGGCCTCTTAGTGTGTTTTTACCTGTACATTATTGTTGGAAATTGGGTTATTGGTTGAGAGGGGTGAAACTCTACTGAAGCAGCAGCCACAATGCTTGTCAGGGTGAAATGCAAGCAAACACCAACTTAACCTCTGCTTAATACTCTGGTAGCTTGGCACAAAGCAGACAGGCTTAACTTAGAGGCAATGTGTAAAATATTTATGCAGCACTTCAACAATAAAAAGGTGAAAACACAATACAAGAAAAATCCCACACCAATTAAAAAAAATAGAGTAACATGTAATACATTATTTGAGATCAAAAGGACAAAATCCAATTAGTAGAACTGAAGACTTGCAATTTCGAAGTTTTAAGTAAAAATAGTGCCTAGAAGCACAAAGCGCCAACTGTGGATATCTGGATGCGCCAGTTTGGTACATAAAGTAATAAGTCCAGGCTGACCACGATGGAGCAAGTTAGGCCTGCTGAACAAAGTACCTAAAATCCTAGTTTGCGGAGCATTGCGGGATCCCATGTCGAGGATGCATGTCGAAGGGGTGGTTCTGTGGAAGCTGAAGGGCTGCAATGCAAAGTCCTGCATCATGGTTAAGGGGGGCCTTCGATGAGAGGCTTGCAATGCGAAGATGCGTACGAAGAAGGTGCAGAACTGCGATGCAAACTCCTGTGTCGACATCTAGGATGCTGCCGATGTGGGGCATGTGATGCAAAGTTCTGCGTTGAGGAAGCGTTGTTCAGTGGCAGTTCCAAAGAGACTGCAGGCTGCAATTCAAGGTCTGGAGTCGGGGATGCATCGCGCTGCATTGGTCCCGAAGCAAAACTGCAAGGAACTGCGGTGTGCAGCATTGGTTCTGCTCACAGGACCACAGCTGGGCTGACAGAGCACCTTCAGGCCATCTTTCAAGGCTTCAGGACTGGGGTGGCACCACTTGGGGGGCAAGACTCACAACAAAACAGGGTCTAGGTGCTGGGTTCAACTTGGTTGGAACCTTTTCTGTCTTTGAGGCACGGATCAGGAGGCCAGCCAACAAGCCTTTGGAGTCACTCTGGTGGTCCTGAGTTCAAGATGCAGGTCCAGTCCTTTCACTCAGGCAGCAGGGCAACAGAGTGGGAGTCCCAAATGGCAGAACAGCACAGCATTCCTCCTGAGTGTTCCACAGGTCCAGACATGTACTCCAGCGTTGGTTCTGAAGGTCCATTATTTATACCTGGTGAAGTAGGAGAACGTTCTGGAGGTTTCCACCCCAAGAGATGATTGGAATTTCCTGCCTCCATGCCCTGGCCCAGCTTGTATGGTGTCCCAACAGACTAGTGTCAACCCCTTTGTGAGTGTTCCCAGGCAGAGCCTATGTGATGTGCAAGTGTGGTAGGTGACAGTTCCTTCCCCTCATCAAGTCAGAGATGGCCCATCCTGCCAACACTTCCTGCTCTTTGTCTCACTATCTGTGAGCAACACACATAGACTAACTGCCAGATACACCTAGTCATGTGGCCCAGGGTACAGGCAGCAGGCACCAAATGGTTAGAACAAGAAAATGCCAACTTTCTAAAAGTGCTTTTTAAAATTGTGAGTTAAAATCAGGGCGGAGCTTGGTCAGTAAGATTGGGGGGGGTGAGCTTCAGATTTTTCAACAATGGTGCTGGCATATAATGTTAAAATACATTATACGAGAAGCAGGGCACATGAGAGGTGCTAAAGGGGCACTGGAAAGAGAGACATGCGGATTGGTGGGGCACTAAGTGAGGGAAAACACGTTATTTTGTAAAATAACCAACCTTATTGAAGACTTTCAAAACAGAGAGGGAAAAGCAAATATTTAGCAGAAAGTACATTTTTAGGGGGGTATAACACCCCAAACACCCCCTGAAGCTACGCCCCTGGTTAAAATCTGACTTTACCATTAAAGAGGGTTTTAGATTACAATTCCTTAGACGCTATACTTGCTATTCCTACTAGCCCGCAGTTGAAAGTTATTAAATGTAATAAGTTAGCCCAAAGTTACCCTACGGGAGAGGTGGGCCTTGCAGTGGTGAAAAACGAATTTAAGATTTTTTCACTACAAGGACATGTAAAAGTTAAAAGTGCATGTCCAACTTTTTACATAAACTGCACCCTGCACTATGTGCTGTTTAGGGCCTACACCAAGGGGTGACTTATATTCATTAAAAAGGAAGTTTTAGGACTGACAGCGGGTTTATTTTTCTGGGTTGAAAGGGCAGTTTAAAACTTCACACACAGGATGCAGTGGGAGGCCTGAGACATGTTTAAAGGGCTACTTAAGTGGGCGGCACAATCAGTGCTGCAGTCCCACTAGTACCATTTAATTTACAGATCCAGGGTACATGTAGAACCACTTTACTGGGGGCTTATAAGCAAATTAAATGTGCCAATCGGGTGTAAGCCAATTTCACCCTTTTTGAAGGAGAGCACATGCACTTTAGCACTGGTTAGCAGTGGTAAAGTGCACAGAGTCCTAAGGCCAACAAAAATGTAATTAGCAAAAATGGAGGAGTAACTCAAAAGGTTTGGGGGGAAGACCACCCTAAGGCTGACAGGTCTCACAATTATTATTAGTTCACTGTTCCAAATACGGTTGTCACCTTTCTCAGGGAAAAATATTAGTCATTTCTTAGTGTTTTGGAGTTTTGGAAGGACCAAGAGCCGGTACTGAATAATAATTTATATAATATCCTCTAAATTAGTTTTTAACGGAGCACAGCAATTCCACCTCTATTGTCTTCAAAAAACATTTAGGAATAGTGTAGAGATCATACATCTTCTTTAACATGTTTTCATCTTTTGTATGTTTCTTACAGTTTGCTTTTCAAAGGGGAGGCGCTAATGCATGTTAATGATTTTCGTGATTATTTTTTTTACCTGTCTTGGCATAAAACATATTGGCCAGGCCAAAATAATAGTGATCAGTTAGCAACACTATTTTCAAAATGGCCGTGAGACACCTTGGAATAGAAAGCCTATGATAAACCAATAATAAAGTATGGTAAAAATATTAAAAATGCAACCCCTGCGTGCTCATACACGGGTGGTCCATCTGTGCAAGATTTTTGCATATTTTACCAGTCTTACTGTTCCAACAGGGCTAAAGATTGCTTTGAACACATCAGTCATCTTAGAATGGTAAACTAACTTATAAGGTATGGTAACAGCCATTCTAACAGGGCCACCCATACGTCCACATTCTTTGGCAAAGTCAATAGCTCTGTGTGCAACCATTAAAGGCCAAACCGACTGGTTTGGCCCATGTTTCTTTTTAAATTGAAGCACTCATAAAATGTCGTAGCCTTGAGATGTTCTTTATCACTGTAGTTGATGTAGGTAGAGACAACCCTAGTGTAAATGGTGTAAGAATGTTTCTGGTTCTATTATGTTAACAATGAGGAAAAGAGAGTAAAGCAAGCTGGCTTAAGACTTTTCTATCACTTCAGATACTTCCAGTGTAGACATTAGAGACACGGTTGACAAAGTTACAAATTGAGGAAATATCAACTCTAAAGTTAGTCTCCCAGCTTTTTTGGTTCTCTCAACCGCTTTTCTTCTTAAAGGCATAGGTTTTGGAAATTCCAGGAGAATGCCTCTTAACACTAGCCCTGTACCAAGAGGCTTCAAAAAATCCACCTGCTTAGGGTTTTGCGTAAAAGCAAGATTTGCTGTTTTCTGTAAAAGTGGGATTAATACTTTACTTTTTCCATAGTTTTCTCTGCAGGGACAGCATTCTCTATGTTGAGAAATGTCTTTCAATTCACACTTATGAAATAAGGGATGTGCAGTTGCTTTCTGACACAAAATACACACTTGCATCTGCTTTTCTAGGTCTAAATGTATGTGCGCATCTTATATGAGAAGCTCCTTGCCAAGGTTTTGTGAATAAACAAAAAGTATAACATGTGAGTGTGCACAAAATGTCTACATGGCCACACTCCTCTTCCCCCAAAGCCACCCCTCTTCTATCTCACACTTACTTAAACAGAAAACCCATGCCATAGGTGGCCCTCTGTGTTAGACCTGGCCCTTTTTGCAGGTTGATCCCCAAACGTTTTGCCTTTGGGCTCCTATTTTTCTGACCCTGTTTTTGTTGGCATTAGGACTCTGGGCCCTTTACCACTGCTGATCAGTGCTAAAGTGCATATGCTTTCTGTGTAATTTGTGATTATAATTGGTTATCCATGATTGGCATATTTGATTTACTGGTAGGTCCCTAGTCAAGTGCACTTAGTGTGCCAGGGCCTGTAAATCAAATGCTACTAGTAGGCCACTGCAGTGTCTGCAAGCGCAGTTTTAAACTGCCATGTCGACCTGGGAATTGCACCCACTTGCCAGGCCCTAACCTTCCCTTTTCTTACATGTAAGACGCCCCTAAGGTTGTCTGTCCCATACGTTAACATGGAAGCTGCCTTGTAACATCTTACAAGTGTAACTTTTCATTGGGACGAGATAGGGAAATGGAGTTTAGGCTCTTTGAACTCAGAATGTAATAACACACCTTTTAGTAAAGGCGACTTTTAAATTGTGTGTTTGAAAAAGCCACTTTTAGAAAGTGTGCATTTTCTTGCTTTACCTTTCTTTGGGCCTCTGCCTGTTTGTGCATTCACCGTCTGGTTTTGAAGTGACAGGAGCTGAGGGTGTGCATTCACTCTAGACAGTCACGGGGGTTAGGTGTGTCCTGCCTTTCCTGGGTGACTCATAGCCAGGCTGAATAGACCTTTCTGCATTTAGAGTGGTGGTAGAAGTTTTCACTAGCACTTGAATAGGCTGTGTCTCCTTTGTGCAATGTTGTCTCCACCTCCTGCAGTCAAGCTGAACAAAGGAGGACAGAACTGGTTTGGACTGAGCTCAGAAACCCTTGCCACAAAGAGGACAAAGAGAAATGGGGTATGAGTAATGGACCTAAAACCCCAGAACGTTAGATCACTTCTGGAAACAAGAGGACCCTGCCCAGAAGAAGAGCTAAAGATCTGTATGCGGAGCATTGCCCTTTTATGTGTGAGGGGTGGGTTGGCCTGCAGTTGCTGCTTCTATCTGTGGGCAGAGGAAAAAAAGGACTGACTCTTTTTTGCCCTGCCGTGGTATCCTTCTTGAGGAGATCTCCAACGGCTTAATGCAAAGCTTTCCTCTTATTGGAAGTGTCAGGGAAATCAAATACTTCAAAAGATCCTCTCTGAGGGGTGGGTTGGCCTGCAGTGGCTGCTTCTGTCTGAAGCAGGTTAAGGACTAGACTGTCCTTCACCTTAGGAGAAGGAAGCACATGGTGAGCATTTTATTGGGACCTCGTTTGAGCTGCACGAGAGGTGTGTGGTGCATGCTCCTCTTTCTCGCATAAGGAAAGTGCCATGTGTGTTTTCCCTGTATGGTTCCCCCGGTGAGGAGGCCGCAACAGTGCTAGGGGAAGTACCCTGCTGTGGTGTTGCCTGAGTGGAGAGAGTGGAGGAAAGATCCTAGTGCTGTCTGGCTCACGTGGTCTGCAGCGCTGCAGGTAGAAAGAGTAAGGGTGGCCCCACCCCCCCCAGAGTGGCATCGCACTGGACCAGACCGCAGAGGCTGAGATTGGGAAAGGCGGTCTTGGTCCGAGGCCGCCAGTAGTCCTGCAGGTGCTTTTTCGAAGTAGCTTGTGTCCCGCTCTCAAACGCGGCCTCCCTTTCGCAACGGAGCCGCAACGTACCGTGGTGCAGGAACCAGCTGAGGCTGCATTCCCCTGTGTTCATTTGTTGGCCTGCAGGAGTTCACATGTTGCCCAAAGGGCCCACAAAGCTTCTCTTCGGCCTTTGCAGAATACAGATTGATTGCGCTGCACTCTGGCTGCAGAGGATTTTGCATTTGAACTCCAGACCCGACTTGAGCGGTCCACACAGCTGTATGCCATACCAGACCCGAGCGGTTCCTACATTGCTGTGCTGAGTTCCAAGCAGCTAATTGTCCATACCATATTTCTTTCATTTGGACCCAATCGGTCCCGGAGTGCACATTATTCTCATCTGCATTCAGATTGGTAGACAGCAGTTAAGCGGTCCCGGCCTCCCCATACTGCACCTTTGTGGGGGACGGAAAGGCTGAGGCCAGGAGTACTGTGCGCAGGTGTTCCTGTGGCCTATGTTTTGGGGTTAGTTACCGTATAACAAGAACGAGAAGCGAAGAAGCGCTGTGGCTTTTGTGTTCAGTATGAAAATTGGTGATTCTTGTACTTTCATTCCCTAATCTCCTGCATTTCATTCCCTGATGTGTTTAGGTATGTTGTTTATGCCTTGCAGAGCCAGGATAACGAGTATCATTTCAGGACCTGCATAATATGTACAGTGATGGTGTAGGGTATTATCATGATGTGTGCAACCTATAAGTATTTACTTTATTGCACTAACTGTGATGTTATGACATTGCCTAGTTGGCAAAGTGATTTATGGTTTATGTGATTATGGTCTATGTTTATATAAAAAATAGGAGATATTTTTATATACTACTGTGTGGAGTCTCTTTTGTGGTGTATTTATTGTGTCACTGGTGTGTGTGTGTTTATGTGCTGGCAAACACTTTACAAATTGCCTCTGGGATAAGCCTCATCAGCAGCAGACTGGACTATGGCAATGCACTCTACGCCGGGATCAACAAGAACCTCATTCGCAAACTCCAGAACGTCCAGAATGCCGCCACCAGACTAGTCCTCAACCTAACGCGCCACTGCCACATCAGCCGGCACCTACGGACACTACACTGGCTCCCCGTTGAGAAGAGAATCACTTTCAAACTTCTCACCCACAAGTCCCTCCACAACACCAGACCCGCCTACATGAACCACCGTCTCTCGTTCCACGCACCCCAATGATCCCTCCGCTCAGCCCAGCTCTCCCTTGCAACGGTGCCACACATCAAGAAGTCCAGAACAGGAGGCCACTCCTTCTCCTTCCTCGCGGCCAAGGCATGGAACTCCCTCCCTCTCCACCTACGACAGACACCAACACTCCCCAAGTTCTTGAAGGACCTCAAGACCTGGCTCTTTGACGGAACACCGTGAACTTCCAGGAGCTGCGCACCCAACTCCCCCCTCCTCAGCGCCTTGAGACCCTTCCGCGTGAGTAGCTGCTCTTCACCAACCCTTGGTTGGTTGATTGATTGACTCCTCTGCCAAGCTACCAAGGGGGTGAAGTTATCTTGGGTATGTAACTCCCTTATCCTGACTGGAGTGGTGGGTTCTGCCTGGCTTAGGTGCATACCCTAGGCAACCAGAAGCCCCATTTCTAACATACCTCTGCATCTGAGTCTGTGTAATTCTGCTGGGAAATCCTAATTCATAGTCACTGATTCACAAAAAGTAGTAAGCAATGTAGTACCATAGTTTTCTCCTACATCTGGAGTAAATTTCCAACTACCATGGAATTCCTAACGTTTTCCACAAGTCTACCTAGGATTTACAACACAAGCAGATTCCCAGGAGTAGTTGTGGGATTTTTACATGAAATCCATGTTACTCACATACTTGCTGTGCATTTACCCAACGGTAAATTTCCTGCAAAAGTGCAATTGCACTTTAAAACGTTTCTTTTTTTTACTAGGGAAAACATTTTTATTATGGAGAAACCCCTTCTGTTAGGTCGGAAATGTCTCCTGCTTGTACCCCCCAACCCTAAATTCTTTTTTCACAATAAGTTTCTGTAGGTTTTGATTTTAAGCATGATAATCTTGTGTGTTTGCTGCAGCCATTATGTGAAGAATATCTTGAGACCCGAGGAGTGTGGCTCTCTAGTCCAGATGGACTTGCAAAGTGCATCCCTCCTGTCTGAAAACTGACTACAATCATTTTCTCCGGTTTGGAAATGGGTTACGAAGGTAGGATCAGTTTTGATTATATGTGGAAGGCAGAACTTTTTTCTGTTACCTTCAGTGGGAGAGAGGAAGGAGGGTACTGCTGTCTCCAGTGTAAAGTGGTCTGTCAATGACTTCACCCAAGTCCTTCTCTACATTCATGTGGAATATGGATGGCGAGCACACGTGTTCTCTGCCTGCAAGCGGTATATGAACATTGGGTGTGTATGTTTACTTCCCTGCATGGAGACTGGAATCAATTTTGAACTCCTGGGTGCAAGTAACACAAGAGAGGTCACAGCTCAGCCTCCTTGTCAGACAGGATTTGAATTGTTGGTAGCCACTTAGACCAACACCTGTGGCCCTGTTGAAGTGGACAAGGCTTACTGAAGGATGAGTGGAGATCAGATGCTCCATTGATGTGGAGATCAGATAGTCCACAGTTCCCTTCCCACTTTCCGTCTTCCCTAGAGATGTGGTGCAGACATACATTTGTAGAAGCCAGGTAGGGAAGGATTACTCACTTTTATGGTTTTGTTGTTTATCTCCGAGTCAGGACACACCCTTCTCCGCCCTTCTTCCTGTCGGATGTCCAGACCAAATGCTTTATGGCTGAGCAGTCCCTGGGACAGGATGGTGACCCTCCTGCAAACAGAGAGGCTCCAGAGAAGATCAAAACTCTGCAATCTGCCTTTTAGTCTGCTAGTGAGGTATAAATATTATGCAGTTTACCTAGATCAAGGCTCCAGGGATCTCTCATTGACCTGTGGCCAGATACCACACAACCATGTGCTGGAGAGAGTTTATGAATGCCAGGACTAGTGTCTTTGGCAGTGAGTCTCCTTCTCAACAACAGACCTTAAGTCCTGCAACAACCCTGCAAGTGCTTCTTGGGAGGAGGCTTAAAGGAAGGAGCTATGACTAAGGAGAAATGAGTATTGGAAGCATCCCTCCAGTGAGGAGCTGCCAAAAACAATGACCCATAGCCCCACTGCTTGTAGGAATAATGAGCTGTGCAGAAAAGGAATATTCAACATGAGCAAGTCTCCTCTACTCGAGACATCCAATGCCTCAAAAGCCTGCCTGCACCTAATCTAGACCTGGATGCCCAGCACCTATATGGAGCTTAACCCGACCGAAACAGAATGTGTGCTATTCACCAAGAGCAACAAGCAACATCTAGTTCAACCTTTGATAGATTTGAACCCCAACTTTAAACAAATGCCAAGTTACTCGGATTAACCCTGGACATCAATTTGACCCTCAAAGAACAAATATCCACCAAAATCAAGACAGTCTGGTATCACTCTCTACTTAAGAAAGTGATATCTTTCCTCCCAGAATGCAACTTCACAACTGCTGTTCAAGCCCTCGTTCTCTGGCATCTGGATGGGGTCAATGCTATGCTGCATGCCCTCCCAAAATCCACACTGCCCCCATTACAGGCATCCTACATGCTGCAGCATGACTCATTAATGGCCTGAAACAAAATGGCCACATCACCCCCACCCTAATGGAACACCACTGTCTCCCTTTGCTGGCCTGTACAAACTTAAAAACCTGTTTAATCTTCTACAAAGCCAGCACAACTGGCTTCCTTATATACCAGGCTGTCAAGCTCACCATCTGTGGTGGCTCTTGACACCCCTAAAACCAGGACACCATCAGACTGGAGACGAAGAAGGGCAAAAGAGAAAAAAACAAGGCAAAATACCTTCTCCATCTGTGCAACTACAATCTGGAAGGATATTCATGTATCCATCAGGACTGCCCAAAACCCGCTTTAATCTAGAAAAGAGCTGAAGACTCACCTCTTATAGAACCTTGCATTGTTATAAAGTAACAATACAGTACCCAGATAGCCCTCTTATCACATGATGACGGTGTCTTTGACCTTGTACAGCTGTCTGCTGCTTTTTGACTCTGTTTACACTTTATAAACATCATATACATACGTACACACTGAGAGCAAGAGCAAGGTTTCCCAAGCCAGGTCCATGACGAGTAAGAGGCACGTGGCCGGCATAGCACTAGCACTGCTGGGGCCAAGCCCCTCTCTTGGTCCTGATGCGGGCTGCTGCACAGGCCTCCACGCATGAGCAGCGGAGCCAGCTAAACATCCATGCCTGCACCAGCCAAAGTATGATGTCCTCCAAAGAAGAGTGAGATCATAAAGACAAACTGCACAAATGCTAAAGTAGTCTGAGAATCCCTAAGTGGGGCGGTACCTGACAGTATACTCTATGGGGTGGATACCCACGGTGGGCGCAAACCCGATCCTGAGAGGAGTACTGTTAGTGAACTATGCACTGGGGCAGCTTAATATAAAACAGAATGAGACTACTGGAGAGGGGCCTGGGAACATAGACAAAATGAATTCATCATACAATTAGCACCATTTTGCTCCTGTTGGCCACAGACTTCCGATTGACAGTGAAGGGTGTAGATACTCCAATCTGTGAGATTTTATGAGCAGCCTTTTCATTGAAAAGTAGAAAAAAAGTACTTTCCTTTCTTTAGGAAAAAGCACTGATTGGACATTGGTTATTATGTATTATTCACGCTCTGCAGAGTCCTGAGTCTCTAACACTACACCACCTCCCTGAGTAAGCCTTGGACTGCTTTCCTTCGCTAGCCTCGGAGTCAAGTGCTAGCTTGTGGACTTGGTAATCAGTCATAGGTCCCAGAGTAGGGCAGTCCCTAGGACACCAGGAGCAAAAGACTCCAGCTAACAAAATTGGAGCCCAATAGCCCCTTCTTGCCCTGTGGCCCCAGAGCCAGTTCTGGCATCTTCTCTTACGTTTTAAAGGAGTAACTCTTCGACCGTATCCAGGATGGGTCTGAGCATCGACAATGTCTGTGAACAGGCCCAAACTCATAGGATGTGGGTGTTTGCCAGCTCTCCAGGGCATCCTGCTCTGGACCGCCCAGTGTTTTCGTAGTATTAAGTGTGAATACATTTCATTGCAACTCTAAATTCAGGTTTCTGAATATAAAATGTGAATTTGGTCTTTTTACATCATTTGAGCAACTAAATACAATTAAGGTGCACAAATGGTTCTGTTAATTGTGCAAAAGAAGCAGGACTAGTCTTAGTTCATTCAGCTGGTGGCGTCCTGGTTCAGCATGGAGCCATGGTCTCACTATACCTTTAGAAAACCTCTCAAAATAGATTCTAAACAGCACTGTTTCTCCCCTCTGAACAATTACCTAACAGCAGTTTGTAGAAAGCACCCCTGCCCCCCTTGGAGGTCTGTTGGTGCAGTTGATAGATAACTTACGTTCATTGTTACCCAACTCCCTGGAACTCATTCTTTCAACCTCAGAAGAATGGAACTCTTGTAGGACCCCCCAGTATTCAATCTAGTGACCATGGGGTCAAACACAGATTCCTGGACTGGATGCATGAGTTCACCGAGATACCAGCCCTGCTCCAGACTCGGCATGAGTTCACAGAGACACCAGCCCTGCTCCAGACCCGGCATGGGTTCACCGAGACACCAGCCCTGCTCCAGACCCGGCATGAGTTCACCGAGACACCAGCCCTGCTCCAGACACCAGCCCTGCTCCAGACCCGGCATGGGGTTTACTGAGACACCAGCCCTGCTCCAGAAACGGCATGAGTTCACCGAGACACCAGCTCTGCTCCAGACCCAGCATGAGTTCACCGAGACACCAGCCCTGCTCCAGACCCGGCATGGGTTCACCGAGACACCAGCCCTGCTCCAGAGCTGCCATGAGTTCACCGAAACACCAGCCCTGCTCCAGAGCCGCCATGAGTTCACCGAGACACCAACCCTGCTCCAGAGCTGCCATGAGTTCCCCGAGACACCAGCCCTGCTCCAGACCCGGCATGGGTTCACCAAAACACCAGCCCTACTCCAGAGCCGCCGTGAGTTCACCAAGACACCAACCCTGCTCCAGAGCCGCCATGAGTTCCCGAGACACCAGCCCTGCTCCAGAGATGCCATGAGTTTCCCGAGACACCACCCCTGCTCCAGACCCTGCATGGGTTCACCGGAGACACCAGCCCTGCTCCAGACCCCGCTTGAGTTCACCGAGACACCAGCCCTGCTCCAGACCCCGCATGAGTTCACCAAGACACCAGCCCTGCTCCAGACCCAGCATGGGCTTACCGAGACACCAGCCCTGCTCCAGAGCCGCCATGAGTTCACCGAAACACCAGCCCTGCTCCAGAGCCGGCATGAGTTCACCGAGACACCAACCATGCTCCAGAGCCGCCATGAGTTCACTAAACCACCAGCCCTGCTCCAGAACCGGCATGAGTTCCCCAAGACACCAGCCCTGCTCCAGACCCATCATGGGTTCACTGAGACACCAGCCCTGCTCCAGACCCGGCATGAGTTCCCTGAGACACCAACCATGCTCCAGACCCAGCATGAGTTCACCGAGACACCAGCCCTGCTCCAGACCCGGCATTGGTTCACCGAGACACCAGCCCTGCTCCAGAGTCACCATGAGTTCACCGAAACACCAGCCCTGCTCCAGAGACGGCATGAGTTCACCGAGACACCAGCCCTGCTCCAGAGCCGCCATGAGTTCCCCGAGACACCAGCCCTGCTCCAGACCCGGCATGAGTTCCCCGAGTCACCAGCCCTTGCTCCAGACCCGGCATGAGTTCACCGAGACAACAGCCCTGCTCCAGACCCGGCAGGGGTTCACAGAGACACCAGCCCTGCTCCAGCCCGGCATGAGTTCACCGAGACACCAGCCCTGCTCCAGACCCGGCATGAGTTCACCGAGACACCAGCCCTGCTCCAAAGCTGCCATGAGTTCACCGAGACACCAGCCCTACTCCAGAGCTGCCATGAGTTCCCAGAGACACCAGCCCTGCTCCAGACCCGGCATGAGTTCACTGTGACACCAGCCCTGCTCCAGAGCCACCATGAGTTCACCGAGACACCAGCCCTGCTCCAAACCTAGCATGAGTTCACCAAGACACCAGCCCTGCTCCAGAGCCGGCATGAGTTCACCGAAAAACCAGCCCTGCTCCAGACCCGGCATGAGTTCGCTGAGACACCAGCCCTGCTCCACACCCAGCATGAGTTCACCGAAACACCAGCCCTGTTCGAGACCCAGCATGAGTTCACCGAGACACCAGACCTGCTCCAGACCCAGCATGAGTTCATCGAGACACCAGCCCTGCTCCAGACACGGTATGGGTTCACCGAGTCACCAGCCCTGCTCCAGCCCTGGCATGAGTTCACCGAGACACCAGCCCTGCTCCAGACCCGGCATGGGTTCACCAAGACACCAGCCCTGCTCCAGAGCCACCATGAGTTCACCGAAACACCAGCCCTGCTCCGTAGCCACCATGAGTTCACGGAGACACCAACCCTGCTCCAGAGCCACTATGAGGTCCCTGAGACACCAGCCCTGCTCCAGACCCGGCATGGGTTCCCCGAGGCACCAGCCCTGCTCCAGACACCGGGTCAGTTCACCGAGACACCAGCCCTGCTCCAGACGCGGCATGGGTTCACCGAGACACCAGCCCTGCTTCAGACCCGGCATGAGTTCACTGAGACACCAGCCCTGCTCCAGAGCTGCCATGAGTTCACCGAGACACCAACCCTGCTCCAGAGCCACCATGAGTTCACCGAGGCACCAGCCCTGCTCCAGACCTGGCATGAGTTCACCGAGACACCAGCCCTGCTCCAGAGCCGCCATGAGTTCACCGAGACACCAGCCCTGCTCCAGACACGGCATGAGTTCACCGAGACACCATCCCTGCTCCAGAGCCGGCATGAGTTCACCGAGACACCAGCCCTGCTCCAGACCCGGTATCAGTTCACCGAGACACCAGCCCTGCTCCAGACCGAGCATGAGTTCACCGAGACACCAGCCCTGCTCCAGACCCGTCATGAGTTCACCGAGACACCAGACCTGCTCCAGACCCAGCATGAGAACACCGAGACACCAGCCATGCTCCAGACCTGGCATGGGTTCACCGAGTCACCAGCCCTGGTCCAGCCCCGGCATGGGTTCACCGAGACACCAGCCATTCTTCCAGACCCGGTATGAGTTCACCGAGACTCCAGCCTTGCTCCAGACCCGGCATGGGTTCACCGAGACACCAGCCCTGCTCCAGAGCTGCCATGAGTTCACCGAAACACCAGCCCTGCTCCAGAGTCACCATGAGTTCACTCAGACACCAACCCTGCTCCAGACCCACCATGAGTTCCCCGAGACACCAGCCCTGCTCCAGACCTGGCATGGGTTCACCGAGGCACCAGCCCTGCTCCAGACCCGGCATGAGTTCACCGAGACACCAGACCTGCTCCAGACCCGGCATGAGTTCACTGAGACACCACCCCTGCTCCAGACCCGGCATGGGTTCACCGAGACACCAGCCCTGCTCCAGACCAGGCAAGAGTTCACAGAGACACCAGCCCTGCTCCAGAGCCGCCATGAGTTCATCGAGACACCAGCCCTTGCTCCAGACCCGGCATGGGTTCACCGACACACCAGCCTTGCTTCAGACCCGGCATGAGTTCACCGAGACATCAGCCCTGCTCCAGAGCTGCCATGAGTTCACCGAGACACCAGCCCTGCTCCAGAGCCGCCATGAGTTCACCGAGACACCAGCCCTGCTCCAGAGCTGCCATGAGTTCACCGAGACACCAGCCCTGCTCCAGAGCCGCCATGAGTTCACCGAGACACCAGCCCTGCTCCAGACCCAGCATGAGTTCACCAAGACACCAGCCCTGCTCCAGACCCGGCATGAGTTCACCGAGACACCAGCCCTGCTCCAGACCCAGCATGAGTTCACAAGAGATACCAGCCCTGCTCCAGACCCGGCATGAGTTCACAGAGATACCAGCCCTGCTCCAGAGCCGCCATGAGTTCACCAAGACACCAGCCCTGCTCCAGACCCAGCATGAGTTCACCGAGACACCAGCCCTGCTCCAGAGCCGCCATGAGTTCACCAGGACACCAGCCCTGCTCCAGACCCGGCATGAGTTCACCGAGACACCAGCCCTGCTCCAGACCCGGCCTGAGTTCACCGAGACACCAGCCCTGCTCCAGAGCCGCCATGAGTTCACCAAGACACCAGCCCTGCTCCAGACCCGGCATGAGTTCACCGAGACACCAGCCCTGCTCCAGACCCGGCATGAGTTCACCGAGACACCAGACCTGCTCCAGACCCGGCATGAGTTCACCAACACACCAGACCTGCTCCAGACCCAGCATGAGTTCACCGAGACACCAGCCCTGCTCCATACCCGGCATGAGTTCACCGAGACACCAGCCCTGCTCCAGACCAGGCATGGGTTCACCGAGACACCAGCCTTGCTCCCGACCAGGCATGAGTTCACCGAGTCACCAGCCCTGCTCCAGACCCGGCATGAGTTCACCGAGACCCCCAGCCCTGCTCCAGACCCGGCAAGAATTCACCGGGCCCCCCAGCCCTGCTGCATACCCGGCATGAGTTCACTGAGACACCAGCCCAGCTCTCCATACCCGGCATGAGTTCACCGAGACACCAGCCCTGCTCCAGACCAGGCAGGAGTTCACCGAGACCCCCCCGTGCTCCAGACCCGGCGTGAGTTCACCGAGACACCAGCCCTGCTCCAGACCCGGCATGGGTTCACCGAGACACCAGCCCTTGCTCCAGATCCAGCATGGGTTGACTGAGACACCAGCCCTGCTCCAGACCCGGCATCGGTTCACAGAGAAACCAGCCCTGCTCCAGACCCGGCATGAGTGACCGAGACACCAGCCCTGCTCCAGACCCGGCATGGGTTCACCGAGACACCAGCCCTGCTCCAGAGCCACCATGAGTTCACTGAAACACCAGACCTGCTCTAGACCCAGCATGTGTTCACCGAGACACCAGCCCTGCTCCAGACCCGGCATGAGTTCACCGAGACACCAGACCTGCTCCAGACCCAGCATGAGTTCACCGAGACACCAGCCCTGCTCCAGAGCCGCCATGAGTTCACCAAGACACCAGCCCTGCTCCAGACCCGGCATGAGTTCACCGAGACACCAGCCCTGCTCCAGACCCGGCATGACTTCACAGAGTTACCAGCCTTGCTCCAGAGCCGCCATGAGTTCACCAAGACACCAGCCCTGCTCCAGACCCAGCATGAGTTCACCGAGACACCAGCCCTGCTGCAGAGCCGCCATGAGTTCACCAAGACACCAGCCCTGCTCCAGACCAGGCATGAGTTCACCGAGACACCAGCCCTGCTCCAGACCCGGCATGAGTTCACGAGACACCAGCCCTGCTCCAGAGCCGCCATGAGTTCACCAAGACACCAGCCCTGCTCCAGACCTGGCATGAGTTCACCGAGACACCAGCCCTGCTCCAGACCGGGCATGAGTTCACCGAGACACCAGACCTGCTCCAGACCTGGCCTGAGTTCACCGAGACACCAGACCTGCTCCAGACCCAGCATGAGTTCACCGAGACACCAGCCCTGCTCCATACCCGGCATGAGTTCACCGAGACACCAGCCCTGCACCACACCAGGCATGGATTCACCGAGACACCAGCCCTGCTCCAGACCAGACATGAGTTCACCGAGACACCAGACCTGCTCCAGACCCGGCATGAGTTCACTGAGACACCACCCCTGCTCCAGACCCGGCATGGGTTCACCGAGACAGCAGCCCTGCTCCAGACCAGGCAAGGGTTCACCGAGACACCAGCCCTGCTCCAGAGCCGCCATGAGTTCATCAAGACACCAGCCCTTGCTCCAGACCCGGCATGGGTTCACCGACACACCAGCCCTGCTCCAGACCCGGCATGAGTTCACTGAGACATCAGCCCTGCTCCAGACCTGCCATGAGTTCACCGAGACATCAGCCCTGCTCCAGAGCCGCCATGAGTTCACCGAGACACCAGCCCTGCTCCAGAGCTGCCATGAGTTCACCGAGACACCAGCCCTGCTCCAGAGCCGCCATGAGTTCACCGAGACACCAGCCCTGCTCCAGACCCAGCATGAGTTCACCGAGACACCAGCCCTGCTCCAGAGCCGCCATGAGTTCACCAAGACACCAGCCCTGCTCCAGACCCGGCATGAGTTCACAGAGACACCAGCCCTGCTCCAGACCCGGCATGAGTTCACAAGAGATACCAGCCCTGCTCCAGACCCGGCATGAGTTCACAGAGATACCAGCCCTGCTCCAGAGCCGCCATGAGTTCACCAAGACACCAGCCCTGCTCCAGACCCAGCATGAGTTCACCAAGACACCAGCCCTGCTCCAGAGCCGCCATGAGTTCACCAAGACACCAGCCCTGCTCCAGACCCGGCATGAGTTCACCGAGACACCAGCCGTGCTCCAGACCCAGCCTGTGTTCACCGAGACACCAGCCCTGCTCCAGAGCCGCCATGAGTTCACCAAGACACCAGCCCTGCTCCAGACCCGGCATGAGTTCACCGAGCCACCAGCCCTGCTCCAGACCCGGCATGAGTTCACCGAGACACCAGCCCTGCTCCAGACCAGGCATGAGTTCACTGAGACCCCCCCGTGCTCCAGACCCGGCGTGAGTTCACCGAGACACCAGCCCTGCTCCAGATCCGTCATGGGTTCACCGAGACACCAGCCCTTGCTCCAGACCCGGCATGGGTTCACCGAGACACCAGCCCTTGCGCCAGACCCGGCATGGGTTGACTGAGACACCAGCCCTGCTCCAGACCCGGCATGGGTTCACAGAGAAACCAGCCCTGCTCCAGACCCGGCATGAGTTCACCGAGACACTAGCCCTGCTCCAGACCCGGCATGGGTTCACCGAGACACCAGCCCTGCTCCAGAGCCACCATGAGTTCACTGAAACACCAGACCTGCTCTAGACCCAGCAATGGTTCACCGAGACACCAGCCCTGCTCCAGAGCCGCCATGAGTTCACTGAAACACCGGCTGTTGGAAGGTGGAATCTGACTATATGGTTGCCCCCACTTTTTTCCTGGTGTTTTGCTGGTTTATGACTTAGTTGGACTGGGACCCTGCTATTCAGGGCCCCAGTCTATCTGCTCTCTCTAAACGACATGGAGTGCACTCTAGGTGCACTAGTGATTGGATACTGTGGTGCCTTATGAGTCCCTAGTATATGGTACCTTAGGTACCAAGGGTATAGGTACTTCACAGGCCTACCAGGGGCTGCAGCATGTATTATGCCACCCCTGGGAAGCAGTCTAAATCTGACACCACAGGCCTGCTACTGCAGCCTGGGTGAGGTGGTGCCAGCACCCCTCACTGAGATAGGTTTCCTATATCTCTCCTGCACACACATATAAACCTATCAGTCACCCCTAAGGCAGGCCCTATCAATCCTGAGGGCAGGGTGCTTGGCTTCTATGTGAGGGGGTGCCTCTGCCTGAGCAGGGCCCCTCTGCAGCTCTCAGAGTCTATTCTCTGGTGCTGTTTGTGGATGCGGTTAAACCATATACTATTAAGTGCATTATATCCTCGCGGTAAATGCTAACTTTGGAATGGCTGCATCAAAACATGTCGTGTTTGGTGTCAAACATCTTGGAATACTACCCCCCCGCCAATCTTGGCGGCGGGAGTAGCATTCCACCCTTCTAGAGGGATAAGACATGTACCTGCTGTGGAAACGCGGTAGAATCCTAAAGAGCCCTGGCATCACAAAATGGATGCCACCAGTCACAGACACTGGGCTGCCCTCCTGCTGATGACCGAAACTCGCAGTGGAGGAAGCCCAACAATAGGCATCCTGTCACAGGGAGGTGTAACCACCTCCCAGACAGGGTTTAGTGTATTGGGGCTGGGTGGGTGCACTCTTAGAGTGCTTTGAAGTCCTGCACTGGGGGAGCAGAAGGCTCCTCTGTGCATATGCCAGTTCAAACCAGCTCAGGGGCTACCTGCCCCTGCTCTGGCGCGAAACTGGATAAAGGGAAGTGGGTGTAGCCACCCCCTCCCTTGACCCTCCCATAGGTGGGGTCATAGAGCTAGTCCATCCCCTCTTTTTAGTATAAGAGGGGAACCTTGCCATTGCAAAGCAGATAACCCCTGGACGACGCTCTACAGAAGAATCCTGGCCCTTCGACGTTCCACTACCTTTGGAAGACAGAAGAATCTCCCTTGGAGTCAAGGAGTGACTCCCCTGCTTGGCAGGCACCAAAAACGACAACGACGGTCGCAAACTACGCCGCTCCCGCCGGAGTCCGAAGTCCCTGCAGCCCAAGAAGTGGATTTCCTGACTTCTCCAAGGCCATCGTGAGTCCCCAGCGAAGCTGAGGCAAGTGGACCCCACGAGTGATGAGGAACCGCGACCCCTGGGTACCGTGCACTATTGTCGAGTGCAACCCCTCCACAACGTTCTAGAAACTTGTGCTTTGGACCACGTGTGGTCCCGACCTCCAGCAGGAATCCCTCCAAAGGTCAGAGGCCTACACCGTCCCGAGTGACCGTGGGCCCCTGTTGAGTGATTCCGCCCGAGGTGTCTTCGCGATCCCTTGCCAGCCGGCTCGTGGGTCCCCAGAAGACTTCTTAAAGAAACCAAAGGGCTCCCCTGGTTGCTCCAGGCCTGCCCTGACTTACCCTCGCTGGGTGAGTCCCTCAGACCTTGCTGGTCTGTGCCATCGACTTTTCTTCATCTCCCCGAGACTTGCTGTTGCCAAAGCTTGTTGGCTCCAATCGAGTTGCCGACACCGCAGTAAGCTGCAGACTTCGTGGGACACACAGAATCTAGCTCCTAGTCATCGTCGACGCCTCCTGGACCTCGTGGCTGAAGAGTCAAGGCACCCGCAACCGACCTGAATCAACCAACGACGGTGGGCATCCATCTTCCTTGCCCCGAGTCACTGCCAAGTGACTTTGAACACTGTCCCCTCTGCTTTCAGGTCATCCTTCTTCAGAATCCAGGCTTGGATTCCACCGGACACTTCTTCAGCTCCCGCAAGCAGCAAGTCTTCTTTGTTCGCCATTGAAAACGACGCCGCGACCCGACACCAAAGGACACCTATGCACCCGGCTTCCCTGGGTGAGGTAACTCCAGCACTACGGTGCTCCTGTGGAGTGTGGGCCCTAGAACTACTTACCCTGTAAGTGACTTGCTTGTAGGTTCTCCCGAAGTCTCCTAGAACTCTTAATTTCCAACCGCGACTTGCCCCATTGAAGTTAACGGCGATCCGCGCCTGTGTATCCACACTGCACGCGTCCCCCGTGGGTCCTTTACTTACCTGCCTTGGGTGGTTTCGTGAGGCCCCAGCACTTCTGAAGGCCCTAGGCCTTGTCTCCCTGCAAGTCGTTGTTGCTAAGTCCCTTTCTTAGTATATGGTCTGGTACGCCCCTAGGGCCCCAGCCATATTTTGTGCTTAACTTATTGTGAAACGTTGATTTGTGCATATGTTTGTCTTCTAATCTCATAAAGAGATTAGTAGAGAGTTATTTAGAAATAAATACATATATATTTGATATATATACCTGTGTGGTGTCTTTTCATTTGGTGATTCAAGAGATTATATGGTAAAACAAGCTGCTTTACATTCCTTCAAGACTTAGCCTGAAGGCTGCTCTCCACAGCTACCACTAGGATAGCTTTCTTTAAAAGGTTGTCTTAAACCTATCTACCATAAGAGTCGATTTGCCCTGGTGCAAGGTGTCCACTTTAATTAGTGAACAGCATATACCAGGCCAACTTCTCACACCGGCCCTGCTCCAGACCCGGCATGAGTTCACCGAGACACCAGACCTGCTCCAGACCCAGCATGAGTTCACCGAGACACCAGCCCTGCTCCAGACCTGGCATGAGTTCACCAAGACACCAGCCCTGCTCCAGACCTGGCATGAGTTCACCAAGACACCAGCCCTGCTCCAGACCCGGCATGAGTTCACTGAGACACCAGCCCTGCTCCATACCCGGCATGAGTTCACCGAGAAACCAGCCCTGCTCCAGACCAGGCATGGATTCACCGAGACCCCCAGCCCTGCTCCAGACCCGGCATGAGTTCACCGAGACCCCCCACCCTGCTTCAGACCTGGCATGAGTTTTACATCATTTGAGCAACTAAATACAATTAAGGTGCACAAATGGTTCTGTTAATTGTGCAAAAGAAGCAGTACTAGTCTTAGTTCATTCAGCTGGTGGCGTCCTGGTTCAGCATGGAGCCATAGTCTCACTATACCTTTAGAAAACCTCTCAAAATAGATTCTAAACAGCACTGTTTCTCCCCTCTGAACAATAACCTAACAGCAGTTTGTAGAAAGCACCCCTGCCCCCCTTGGAGGTCTGTTGGTGCAGTTGATAGATAACTTACGTTCATTGTTACCCAACTCCCTGGAACTCATTCTTTCAACCTCAGAAGAATGGAACTCTTGTAGGACCCCCCAGTATTCAATCCAGTGACCATGGGGTCAAACACAGATTCCTGGACTGGATGCATGAGTTCACCGAGATACCAGCCCTGCTCCAGACTCGGCATGAGTTCCCAGAGACACCAGCCCTGCTCCAGACCCGGCATGGGTTCACATAGACACCAGCCCTGCTCCAGACCCGGCATGAGTTCACCGAGACACCAGCCCTGCTCCAGACACCAGCCCTGCTCCAGACCCAGCATTTGTTTACTGAGACACCAGCCCTGCTTCAAAAACGGCATGAGTTCACCGAGACACCAGCTCTGCTCCAGACCCAGCATGAGTTCACCGAGACACCAGCCCTACTCCAGACCCGGCGTGGGTTCACCGAGACACCAGCCCTGCTCCAGAGCTGCCATGAGTTCACCGAAACACCAGCCCTGCTCCAGAGCCGCCGTGAGTTCACTGAGACACCAGCCCTGCTCCAGAGCTGCCATGAGTTCACTGAGACACCAACCCTGCTCCAGAGCTGCCATGAGTTCCCCGAGACAGCAGCCCTGCTCCAGACCCGGCATGGGTTCACTGAGACACCAGCCCTGCTCCAGAGCCGCCATGAGTTCACCAAAACACCAGCCCTGCTCCAGAGCTGCCGTGAGTTCACCGAGACACCAACCCTGCTCCAGAGCCGCCATGAGTTCCCCGAGACACCAGCCCTGCTCCAGAGATGCCATGAGTTTCCCGAGACACCACCCCTGCTCCAGACCCTGCATGGGTTCACCGGAGACACCAGCCCTGCTCCAGACCCCGCATGAGTTCACCGAGACACCAGCCCTGCTCCAGACCCCGCATGAGTTCACCAAGACACCAGCCCTGCTCCAGACCCAGCATGGGTTTACCGAGACACCAGCCCTGCTCCAGAGCCACCATGAGTTCACCGAAACACCAGCCCTGCTCCAGAGCCGGCATGAGTTCACCGAGACACCAACCCTGCTCCAGAGCCGCCATGAGTTCACTAAACCACCAGCCCTGCTCCAGAACCGGCATGAGTTCCCCGAGACACCAGCCCTGCTCCAGACCCATCATGGGTTCACTGAGACACCAGCCCTGCTCCAGACCCGGCATGAGTTCCCTGAGACACCAACCATGCTCCAGACCCAGCATGAGTTCACCGAGACACCAGCCCTGCTCCAGACTCGGCATTGGTTCACCGAGACACCAGCCCTGCTCCAGAGTCGCCATGAGTTCACCGAAACACCAGCCCTGCTCCAGAGACGGCATGAGTTCACCGAGACACCAGCCCTGCTCCAGAGCCGCCATGACTTCCCAGAGACACCAGCCCTGCTCCAGACCCGGCATGAGTTCCCCGAGTCACCAGCTCTTGCTCCAGACCCGGCATGAGTTCACCGAGACAACAGCCCTGCTCCAGACCCGGCAGGGGTTCACTGAGACACCAGCCCTGCTCCAGCCCGGCATGAGTTCACTGAGACACCAGCCCTGCTCCAGACCCGGCATGAGTTCACCGAGACACCAGCCCTGCTCCAAAGCTGCCATGAGTTCACCGAGACACCAGCCCTACTCCAGAGCTGCCATGAGTTCCCAGAGACACCAGCCCTGCTCCAGACCCGGCATGAGTTCACCGTGACACCAGCCCTGCTCCAGAGCCGCCATGAGTTCACGGAGACACCAGCCCTGCTCCAGACCTAGCATGAGTTCACCAAGACACCAGCCCTGCTCCAGAGCCGGCATGAGTTCACCGGAAAACCAGCCCTGCTCCAGACCCGGCATGTGCTCGCCGAGACACCAGCCCTGCTCCACACCCAGCATGAGTTCACCGAGACACCAGCCCTGTTCGAGACCCAGCATGAGTTCACCGAGACACCAGATCTGCTCCAGACCCAGCATGAGTTCATCGAGACACCAGCCCTGCTCCAGACACGGTATGGGTTCACCGAGCCACCAGCCCTGCTCCAGCCCTGGCATGAGTTCACCGAGACACCAGCCCTGCTCCAGACCCGGCATGGGTTCACCAAGACACCAGCCCTGCTCCAGAGCCACCATGAGTTCACCGAAACACCAGCCCTGCTCCGGAGCCACCATGAGTTCACGGAGACACCAACCCTGCTCCAGAGCCACCATGAGGTCCCTGAGACACCAGCCCTGCTCCAGACCCGGCATGGGTTCCCCGAGGCACCAGCCCTGCTCCAGACACCGGGTCAGTTCACCAAGACACCAGCCCTACTCCAGACGCGGCATGGGTTCACCGAGACACCAGCCCTGCTTCAGACCCGGCATGAGTTCACTGAGACACCAGCCCTGCTCCAGAGCCACCATGAGTTCACCGAGACACCAGCCCTGCTCCAGAGCCGCCATGAGTTCACCGAGACACCAGCCCTGCTCCAGAGCCGCCATGAGTTCACCGAGACACCAGCCCTGCTCCAGACACGGCATGAGTTCACCGAGATACCATCTCTGCTCCAGAGCCGGCATGAGTTCACCGAGACACCAGCCCTGCTCCAGACCCGGCATCAGTTCACCGAGACACAAGCCCTGCTCCAGACCCGTCATGAGTTCACCGAGACACCAGACCTGCTCCAGACCCAGCATGAGAACACCGAGACACCAGCCATGCTCAAGACCTGGCATGGGTTTACCGAGTCACCAGCCCTGGTCCAGCCCCGGCATGGGTTCAACGAGACACCAGCCCTTCTTCCAGACCCGGTATGAGTTCACTGAGACTCCAGCCTTGCTCCAGACCCGGCATGGGTTCACCGAGACACCAGCCCTGCTCCAGAGCTGCCATGAGTTCACCGAAACACCAGCCCTGCTCCAGAGTCACCATGAGTTCACTGAGACACCAACCCTGCTCCAGACCCACCATGAGTTCCCCGAGACACCAGCCCTGCTCCAGACCTGGCATGGGTTCAGCGAGACACCAGCCCTGCTCCAGACCCGGCATGAGTTCACCGAGACACCAGACCTGCTCCAGACCCGGCATGAGTTCACTGAGACACCACCCCTGCTCCAGACCCAGCATGGGTTCACCGAGACACCAGCCCTGCTCCAGACCAGGCAAGAGTTCACCGAGACACCAGCCCTGCTCCAGAGCCGCCATGAGTTCATCGAGACACCAGCCCTTGCTCCAGACGCGGCATGGGTTCACCGACACACCAGCCCTGCTCCAGACCCAGCATGAGTTCACTGAGACATCAGCCCTGCTCCAGAGCTGCCATGAGTTCACCGAGACACCAGCCCTGCTCCAGAGCCGCCATGAGTTCACCGAGACACCAGCCCTGCTCCAGAGCTGCCATGAGTTCACCGAGACACCAGCCCTGCTCCAGAGCCGCCATGAGTTCACCGAGACACCAGCCCTGCTCCAGACCCAGCATGAGTTCACTGAGACACCAGCCCTGCTCCAGAGCCGCCATGAGTTCACCAAGACACCAGCCCTGCTCCAGACCCGGCATGAGTTCACCGAGACACCAGCCCTGCTCCAGACCCGGCATGAGTTCACAAGAGATACCAGCCCTGCTCCAGACCCGGCATGAGTTCACAGAGATACCAGCCCTGCTCCAGAGCCGCCATGAGTTCACCAAGACACCAGCCCTGCTCCAGACCCAGCATGAGTTCACCGAGACACCAGCCCTGCTCCAGAGCCGCCATGAGTTCACCAGGACACCAGCCCTGCTCCAGACCCGGCATGAGTTCACCGAGACACCAACCCTGCTCCAGACCCGGCCTGAGTTCACCGAGACACCAGCCCTGCTCCAGAGCCGCCATGAGTTCACCAAGACACCAGCCCTGCTCCAGACCCGGCATGAGTTCACCGAGACACCAGCCCTGCTCCAGACCCGGCATGAGTTCACCGAGTAACCAGACCTGCTCCAGATCCGGCATGAGTTCACCAACACACCAGACCTGCTCCAGACCCAGCATGAGTTCACCGAGACACCAGCCCTGCTCCATACCCGGCATGAGTTCACTGAGACACCAGCCCTGCTCCAGACCAGGCATGGGTTCACCGAGACACCAGCCTTGCTCCCGACCAGGCATGAGTTCACCGAGTCACCAGCCCTGCTCCAGACCCGGCAAGAATTCACCGGGCCCCCCAGCCCTGCTGCATACCCGGCATGAGTTCACTGAGACACCAGCCCAGCTCTCCAGACCCGGCATGAGTTCACCGAGACACCAGCCCTGCTCCAGACCAGGCATGAGTTCACCGAGACCCCCCCGTGCTCCAGACCCGGCGTGAGTTCACCGAGACACCAGCCCTGCTCCAGACCCGGCATGGGTTCACCGAGACACCAGCCCTTGCTCCAGATCCAGCATGGGTTGACTGAGACACCAGCCCTGCTCCAGACCCGGCATTGGTTCACAGAGAAACCAGCCCTGCTCCAGACCCGGCATGAGTTCACCGAGACACCAGTCCTGCTCCAGACCCGGCATGGGTTCACCGAGACACCAGCCCTGCTCCAGAGCCACCATGAGTTCACTGAAACACCAGACCTGCTCTATACCCAGCATGTGTTCACCGAGACACCAGCCCTGCTCCAGAGCCGCCATGAGTTCACTGAAACACCAGCCCTGCTCCAGACCCGGCATGAGTTCACCGAGACACCAGACCTGCTCCAGACCCAGCATGAGTTCACCGAGACACCAGCCCTGCTCCAGAGCCGCCATGAGTTCACCAAGACACCAGCCCTGCTCCAGACCCGGCATGAGTTCACCGAGACACCAGCCCTGGTCCAGACCCGGCATGAGTTCACAGAGTTACCAGCCTTGCTCCAGAGCCGCCATGAGTTCACCAAGACACCAGCCCTGCTCCAGACCCAGCATGAGTTCACCGAGACACCAGCCCTGCTGCAGAGCCGCCATGAGTTCACCAAGACACCAGCCCTGCTCCAGACCAGGCATGAGTTCACCGAGACACCAGCCCTGCTCCAGACCCGGCATGAGTTCACCGAGACACCAGCCCTGCTCCAGAGCCGTCATGAGTTCACCAAGACACCAGCCCTGCTCCAGACCTGGCATGAGTTCACCGAGACACCAGCCCTGCTCCAGACCCGGCATGAGTTCACCGAGACACCAGACCTGCTCCAGACCTGGCCTGAGTTCACCGAGACACCAGACCTGCTCCAGACCCAGCATGAGTTCACCGAGACACCAGCCCTGCTCCATACCCGGCATGAGTTCACCGAGACACCAGCCCTGCTCCAGACCAGGCATGGATTCACCGAGACACCAGCCCTGCTCCAGACCAGACATGAGTTCACCGAGACACCAGACCTGCTCCAGACCCGGCATGGGTTCACCGAGACACCAGCCCTGCTCCAGACCTGGCAAGGGTTCACCGAGACACCAGCCCTGCTCCAGAGCCGCCATGAGTTCATCGAGACACCAGCCCTTGCTCCAGACCCGGCATGGGTTCACCGACACACCAGCCCTGCTCCAGACCCGGCATGAGTTCACCGAGACATCAGCCCTGCTCCAGAGCTGCCATGAGTTCACCGAGACACCAGCCCTGCTCCAGAGCCGCCATGAGTTCACCGAGACACCAGCCCTGCTCCAGAGCTGCCATGAGTTCACCGAGACACCAGCCCTGCTCCAGAGCCGCCATGAGTTCACCGAGACACCAGCCCTGCTCCAGACCCAGCATGAGTTCACCGAGACACCAGCCCTGCTCCAGAGCCGCCATGAGTTCACCAAGACACCAGCCCTGCTCCAGACCCGGCATGAGTTCACAGAGACACCAGCCCTGCTCCAGACCCGGCATGAGTTCACAAGAGATACCAGCCCTGCTCCAGACCCGGCATGAGTTCACAGAGATACCAGCCCTGCTCCAGAGCCGCCATGAGTTCACCAAGACACCAGCCCTGCTCCAGACCCAGCATGAGTTCACTGAGACACCAGCCCTGCTCCAGAGCCGCCATGAGTTCACCAAGACACCAGCCCTGCTCCAGACCCGGCATGAGTTCACCGAGACACCAGCCCTGCTCCAGACCCAGCCTGAGTTCACCGAGACACCAGCCCTGCTCCAGAGCCGCCATGAGTTCACCAAGACACCAGCCCTGCTCCAGACCCGGCATGAGTTCACCGAGACACCAGCCCTCCTCCAGACCCGGCATGAGTTCACCGAGACACCAGCCCTGCTCCAGACCAGGCATGAGTTCACTGAGACCCCCCCCTGCTCCAGACCCGGCGTGAGTTCACCGAGACACCAGCCCTGCTCCAGACCCGGCATGGGTTCACCGAGACACCAGCCCTTGCTACAGACCCGGCATGGGTTGACTGAGACACCAGCCCTGCTCCAGACCCGGCATGGGTTCACAGAGAAACCAGCCCTGCTCCAGACCCGGCATGAGTTCACCGAGACACCAGCCCTGCTCCAGACCCAGCATGGGTTCACCGAGACACCAGCCCTGCTCCAGAGCCAACATGAGTTCACTGAAACACCAGACCTGCTCTAGACCCAGCATGGGTTCACCGAGACACCAGCCCTGCTCCAGAGCCGCCATGAGTTCACTGAAACACCGGCCCTGCTCCAGACCTGGCAGGAGTTCACCGAGACACCAGACCTGCTCCAGACCCAGCATGAGTTCACCGAGACACCAGCCCTGCTCCAGAGCCACCATGAGTTCACCGAGACACCAGCCCTGCTCCAGACCCGGCATGAGTTCAGCGAGACACCAGCCCTGCTCCAGACCCAGCATGAGTTCACAGAGTTACCAGCCCTGCTCCAGAGCCGCCATGAGTTCAGAGACACCAGCCCTGCTCCAGACCCAGCATGAGTTCAACGAGACACCAGCCCTGCTGCAGAGCTGCCATGAGTTCACCAAGACACCAGCCTTGCTCCAGACCCGGCATGAGTTCACCGAGACACCAGCCCTGCTCCAGACCCGGCATGAGTTCACCGAGACACCAGCCCTGCTCCAGAGCCGCCATGAGTTCACCGAGACACCAGCCCTGCTCCAGACCCGGCATGAGTTCACCGAGACACCAGCCCTGCTCCATACCCAGCATGAGTTCACCGAGACACCAGCCCTGCTCCAGACCAGGCATGGATTCACCGAGACCCCCAGCCCTGCTCCAGACCGGGCATGAGTTCACCGAGACCCCCCGCCCTGCTTCAGACCTGGCATGAGTTCACCGAGACACCAGCCCTGCTCCAGACACCAGCCCTGCTCCACACCCGGCACTGTCCACTTCCTTTCTCCTGCCTCCCTGAGACTCCGACGTGGGCTAAGGAGCAGGCTGGGTACTTTAAAAAAGATTTAGTTTTCACATCTGGGTATACTGATCTGTAGACCTGGTTTTAGGGGCACATGCATCAAGCAAAATACTGTTCGCAAACGGGCCGATTCGCAGAATCTGCCCCTTTGCGACCGGGATTTTGCTATTTGGGATGCATCAACCCAAAAGCAAATTAGGGCAAATTAGGGCATGTCTGTGCACCACTTGTGCACACATGCATGTTTTGGGGGTGCATCAGGGTGGCATTTAGGCCCCCTAGCACCCTTGAAATTGCATTCGCAATTTGCGAGTACCTATTTGGTACCCGCAAATTGCGAATGCTGTCCCATTCATTCCTATGGGCCTCTAAGCCCATAGGAATGAATAGGAAGGCATTCCTTAATTGCGAATCGCAATTTGCGATTCGCAATTATGGAATGTGTAGGAATCGCTAATATTTTAGCGAAACCTACAAGCATAAGGAATTGCGATTCCTTAATAGCGATTCCTTAATAATCGCTATTAAGGAATCGCAATTCCTTACTTTGATGCATGTGCCCCTTAGTCTTTTATTGTGTGACACACTTTGCCCTTGTGCTGAGGAAAATTCTGAACGCATTGGTACATTGGCATGGAGACCGCATAACTTCAGTTTTTTTCTGTCTCCGAATTAAAAATAAAATCTTGAATGCGAGGGACTTACCATGCACACCTGACGTGAGACGTCTGTCAGCGTACCCAACTTTTACCTTTTCTGAAACATCACTTGAAGGTGTTGATTGCACACATATACAAGCACTGGCGCCCTCTTAGCTTCACCTCAAACCAGGTAATTCGCCACAACCAACACGAGAGTAACAGTATCCTACTTGGATATATAAAATTATTTACAGCATCACTCTTTAGCAGCATCAGCATGACAAAGGCTGAAAGGAAATTAGGCACGACATTACACTTGAACTTGAGCTTGGCCATACACTTTAGTGGCCTTGACCTGTCAAAGGCAGTAAAGAAAGTAAGCACCACATTACACTTGAACTTGGGCTTGGCCATACCCTTGAACTTGGCCGTCTCGGCCCACCAAGCCCCCCCCCTCTGCTGCGCGCATTGTGGCAGCAGGCCCCAACGCGCTACAGTAAACAGTTGCACTACTTGAAAACCAGGGCCCCGCATAGCGCACCGGCCCACCGGGGTACCTGCACACAGGCAGCCTCCCCAAGGTTCAACTCAGTCCATACGTTGCGGGTTAGGGCAGTAGAGTCCAGGACCACCAGCAGGACAGTCCCCCCTTCCGCCTACCCTCTGCACACGCGGATCCTACCCCCTCCTGGGGCCATCCAGTCGCTGAACCTCCATTGTTGTACATCCCCCTTTGCTGTTAACTGTCAGCGTTCCGCCACAGGGTGAGAAGCTCCCTGGCGCACTCGCCCTCCCCTTCCCCCCGAGGCCCTGAAACATGAAAACTCCAGAAACTCTCAGAGGGCGAAGCGGGTCACCCCTGGAGGCGAGGAAGTATCGGGTGACTGACGGGGTCGTGGAAAGAAGTCTCTGGTTGCAACATGTCTGGGGGAAGGTGAAGCCCTTTCTCATGCTTGGGCTGATATATAACACCTGTCAAATCGCCAATAGTTTATTTACATCATGAAGGGGCGCTCCTTCAACGAAAATATGCTTCCTTTTCTTCCAGTTAGGAGCATACTGGATTGTTTTTTTATTGGGGTCATAAGACCCCAACAAAAAGAGAAGGCTGGTTTATTTTACCCTGGTGTGTTTTTTAATGACACTCTTTACCCCCTTATTTTTACTTCACTTTTTTATTAAAACTACAACACTGCCCTTTTGCATTGTCGAGGCTCTGGAAAATATATGGTAGTTTCACTTCTACAGATTAATGTCAAGGAAATCCCGAAATTTACCTACATTGAATGGCATACCTCCTCCCAAGCAGAAGAAGTATGTTTTACGATGAATGGGCCAGTTCACACGTGCACTGCCTGGCCAGTCTGCAAGTGAGAAAAGGCTCGCCAAGCAAGAAGTCCAATGTTCTTAAGATGGGAGTTGAGTGGAGGTAAGTGCTCAGACCAGGGCATAACATGGGCTCCTGCGAATAAGTGGTGGTGAGGAAGGAACGGCAAACTTCAGGGGGGCCCAATTCAGCCTACGCCCTGTGAATATGTGACTCATTGGAGTCTCAGGGGACCCTCGACCATATATCCTAACATTTTGAAACTTTATAGAGGCAGATTTTGAAACAGATCGGGAGTTTCCTGCCTAAATTGGATCTGCTGGCATGTAGGCCTCAACACATTCTGCAAGGGAGTTCCATAATTTTGCTTTACACCACTATGTACAGATACAAATGGGAGAGAAGATGGAGGCTCAATATGCTCCAAAAAAAACTGTAACAGCACCTCAGCTCCCCGATTGCAAAGAGCGCTGGTGTAAAGGCATGGACGTCAATTAGGGGTCTCCAGGGGTAACAACTGCAACCCCTTTGCCACCGATTGTGACCCTTGCAACCTTGCTTGAGACCCCTGGCTGTTTGTCAGCCTCGGCAAGCGCTCTGTTGACATAAAATCAGCTGCAGTGTGAGCAGCGCTTGATTGCACTGCTGTGCTGAAGCTCTGCCTGCAGAGATACCATGATGGTCTGTAAGCTGGGGTAAAGAACTCGTCTGACTCATTGCTATGGTGACCCCGGGCTGACTGGCGCAGTCCTTGATTTGATACATTGTAAGTATCTGCTGCAGACCTGGGCCAGGAAGCCCAGCGAATGAGCATGAAGGGTGCGTAGCATGGCTGGGCATGATTGGACAGTGACTAACTACACGTGCTGCAGCTAGCAGCATGTATGTGTAAGTGCAAGCGCGCACCTGCTGCACCCTATCCTAGCTGAGGACGTGGTGCCTGGTGCGGTATGTGTACCACCATGTTTGGGACTGCCGACCGGGTCCCAGGGCCTTCAATCTGGTAGCATGCAAAAGCACTACCAATGATGACAGCCCTGGCACAAATTATTGGCCAGCCCCTGGGCGGTAGTAAAGCCGCACTGACATGGCGCAGCCTCTGAGTTGAGTCGGACTCATGCCTGCTGCGTGGGTGCTGGGTGTCAAGACTCTAAAGTGACTGACTAGAATCAACGTATGTTCAGGACCGGGCCATGAGTGACGTGCTTCACTTAATTGTCGCTCTCTGACTCAGTCGGACCGCAGGCTGGCCGTGCGGCAGGTGAGGTCGTGTGAGAATGAGACTGACTTAGTCGCCACATCAATTCGACTAGAGTCTCGACTCTCCAACTCCCCCAGTGAGGGTGCCTGCCATTGTGACTTCTATGAGCTGCGGGCCCTGGGTAAACCTCTAACAGAAGCAACAAGTAAAGTAAGATAAGATTATCTGTTTTTGGAGTTGACACAAGATTTTCAAATGCCCTGCAAAACTTCAGAAATTATTGTTAAAGAGCACACATTTCGATTCAACCCTTCTAGCAGTGTAGCCATCGTTCAGGTAATGTGCATTACACAGTAATTGCCATTGTTTTATGTCGAACACTGCATCCGTGTAGCCACAGCATGTGCACATCGGTCCGTGAGTGCTGGTGGACTGACCAACAAGACATTGCCTGTTTTGAACACCACCAAGGTTGGAATGGCCATACCGGGCACTGGGTGGCAGGCAGGCTTTTCCCCGGGAGGCTGGAAACGTGGTGGGCAGGTTTGTTAGTGGGGCCGGTTTTGAAGCAGTGCAGCAGTTTTAAAAGCACTGCAAAGTTCCTTGTATATTCAGCAATTTTCGGGCAACAATAAAAGTGTCAAGTTAACTCTGGTGGTTTATTAATGTACCTGCTGGAGAGAGAGTGAAGTTTTGTCTAGGGGCAGTTTTCACTTATCTAAGGTAGCGCAGAGGGTTAATATGCCTCCTGCAAAGAACGTGTGACATGTGGCGCAACCTTGTAGTCGGATTCGTGCCTGCTGCGTGGTGTGGGTGCTGGGTGTCACTAGTCTCTAGAGTAAGTTACTGACTTCAGCGCATGTTCGATAACAGACTCCCAGTCCTGACTGGGCCATTAGTGACTTGCTTCACTTAAGTGTCACCTTCTGACTGAGTCGGACGGTCGGACCTAGGGTGGGCCGCTGGGCAGGTAGTGTAAGATTGAGATTGACTTAGTCATCACATCAACTCGACTAGAATCTCGACTCTCCGACTCACCTTGTGGTCGTGCCAGTCATTGTGACTCCTATGAGCTGCGGGCCCTGGGCAAACCTCGAAAAGAAGCAACACGTAAAGTAAGATAAGATTATCTGTTTTTGGAGTTGACACAAGATTTTCAAATGCAGTTCAAAACTTCAAAAATGATTGTGACAGAACACACATTTCAGGTTCAACTCTTCTAGCGGTCTAGCCATTGTTTAGGTAATGTGAATAACACATTAATTGTCATTGTTTTATGTCGAACACTGCATCCGTGTAGCCACAGCATGCGCATGCAAGTTAGTGCTGGTGGACTGGCCAACAAGACATTGCCTGTTTTGAACACTAACAAGGCCGAAATGGCCGTACCTGGCATCGAGGAGTGGGGTTTCCCAGGAGGCGGGAAGGGTAGGGGGCAGGTTTCGTTAGTAGGGCCCAGTTTTGTTGCAGTGCAGCAGTTTTAAAAGCACTGCAAAGTTCCTTGTATATTCAGAAGTATTCGGGCAACAATAAAAGTGTCAAGTTAACTCTGGTGATTTATTAATGTACCTGTTGGAGAGAGATGGGAGTTTTGCCTAATGGCAGATTTCCCTTATCTAAGGTAGCGCAGAGCGTTAATATGCCTGCAAAGAACATGTACCATGCATATCAAATAACAATATTTTATGTGGATAGCTCAGTGGGTTACTGCTTTTGTCAAAGTGATTCTGTTGTTACTGTGCAGTTCATAAGTTACATTTGCATGGTACAGGTTAGAAAGTTATGTTTATTTGTCAGTCTTCTATCCTGATGTTGCTTAGAAAGGTTTGTTTAGGTAGAAAATAGTTCTTATTATTAAAGTCAGCATTATGTTCTGAATTCTGAGTTGTGCTTCTCCAAACCAAGCACTCTTAAAAAGTGCCGACCAGTATGGATGACGTGAATCCTACACCTTGTAGTCTGCTTTGCCTTATGTAACATTTTCTATACACTGATTTACACACACATGATTCATTGTCTCTGTATGAGTGTGTGATGGATTTTGAAAATGTGGAATGTTTTGCTTTAGGATCAGTGATTAATGGAGTCATTTTTAAATGTTGACTGTAACATCTGCATTTGTAAAGCAAGCATTCATGCCTTTGGGCATTCTGGCTGTTAGATAAGATGGTTGTTGCTGGTAAGGTATGTTCCACACAAGATTCCCTGATAGGCACACTATGTTCTACTGCTTTTAATTCTGAACTGTTTTTGAGGCACCATGTTTGTGTAGAGACTAAGCGTGGTGGTACAGCGCATACAAGGAAGGTGAGGCAGTGTCTGGCAAAGGGTGGGGTGTTTTCGAATTTTGAATGAATGCATGGTGATGCAGAAAGCGCAATAATGTTTGAGGTGCATGAAACCCTAGAGGGGTGATGCTTAATGGACTAACTCCGGAACGTTATGTGGAGTGCATGTTGACAGCTTACTAAATATCAGAGCAAAATAAATGTTGTACTTTAACTGAAAAGGAATGTGTATCATGCAACAAAACGGTGTACACTTCTTTTGAATAAAATTTAATTTTCTAGTATTAATGATTTAACAACTCTCAGAGTATAAAAAACTTTAATCTGACTTATTTTGGTTGTATTTCCATGCGCTTTGGCTAGGATTCATTTGGTGGTCTGTATTAGATTTTTTTTAAAGTGCATTGAGAGGGCAGGAAGGAGGATCAACAGATGAGCTGCATCAACAATGAGAAAAGCACAAGGATGTATTTTTCTGCAGGACACTGTTGACCCCCAAAGTCCAGGGCAGAGGTAGCCCACATGTGTACGGGTAGTAAGTGCCTCAGTACGGCTAGAGTAGGCAGGGAAATGAGACTGACAGACTGGTCTGCTGCCCTTTTACTGTAAAGTCTTGAAAGTAGAACAGCAGTTGAACAGACTACAAGTATATACTGGGAATGCTAGATGGGAACTTGCGTTTCACCTTTATATAGCATGCACAGTGAGTGTACATTTGAAAGGCAGTAAAAAGAGCAGGTTGTGCTGTGAATCCATAAGGTAGGGCTGTTGAATATCGTAGGTTAATGATGGAGCTAATGTAGCAAATGTTATCTTTGTGTGTTGGCACTGGCATTATATTAGGATTAACAGGACTTCTGCTATAAATGCAAATGGAAAAACAGGATTGGGTCGGCTTCCCATAAACCTGAGCTCGGCATGAAAAGCTGAGTAAGTATGAGGGGTAGTCCATTAACATATATTAATTTTTTGCTGATATTAGTAACCCGTTATTGCTTTATTACAAAAACAGTTTGAAAGCTAGAGAATATCTCTTAATTCACCCTGAATATGAGGGAGTCGCCACCCTTTGGCTCTTTGTTGCATTTCAAAACATGACAAATCCCACTGAAAGACTCAATTGTGTCTACCCTTGGACACTCAAAAAGTAGAGGTATGCTACAGTAACCATTGGCACTCTGCATGGTTGTGTATACAATATTATACAATGTTAACCTACAGAAGATAATATATGCAATAAAACATCTCTTGTATACTATTTGTTAACAAAACGGCAGTTAAAAAATCACATGCATGTGTTTGAAAGGCTCTCTGTGTTTCCTCACTGTTATGTATAGTGTGCCATGCCCTAACCCTTTTTTCTGTATTTGTGACATTTTAGCAGTAAAATTGGTGAGTTCGGCTGCAAACAAAGGAACAAAGACAAATATGCCTTTCCTTACTAGAAAACTCAAAGAGCCAAAACAAAAATCAATATTGGACTTGTTCACTAAAAAAGGGAGTACGAGTACCAAAGACCCCCTACAGCTTCTAATGGAGGCAAGAGAACAAAAAAATTGTCTGATGCTGCTCTGTCTAGCAGTGAAGGCATTTGTTCACATTCTTATGACATCCCTGAAACATCCTCTGCTGCCATTGCAGGTGCTTCTCCCTGTGCTGATGATAGTTCTGCCATTGTTGACATCAGATATTTCTTCACATGCTGACAGTGCTGAGTGTTCATTTCACACTGAGGTTGAAGATTCATCTTCATATGTTGGCAGCTTGGACAGTACTTCCCTCTTTTAGTGGGGTGACATAATAGAGGCACCTTGAATCAAAGAAACTAATCAGACACCAACATCCAAATCCCACCCAGCGAGGGAATTCTTGGCAGGCGACTTGTGACTGAATCATTATAGTGACCCAATGCAACCAAAACTTCAAACATTCCCCTTACCTTCATGTCGTAGGTTTAATGGAGATTACAAAATTCATCCTTGGGTAGAGAATTCAGTCCTTAAAGATGCTGTTTATTGTTTTGCATGCAGGCATTTTAGTGCTGTTACTGTGGGAAGAGGAGGACGTGAACCTGGCAATGTTGCATTCATTAATATTGGCTTCAGTAAGTGGGAAAAGCTTACTCGTTCTGTGTCCAAACATTCACAGTCAGAGAAGCATAAATCGTCAGTATTGCTTGGACCAACTTCAAACGATTACAGCAGCCTACAAACCTTCAGCAGTCAGTTTCTTCCATACTAGTAAGAGGTGTGGAGCAGGAAATGGAGGATAATAGACGACATGTGGAGCATCTGCTGTTGCAGGGATTCTGCTTAAAAACAGAACTATGCCTGGGATCACGGGACGTAATCATGTAGGGACTTAGTCCTCATACCACATCAGTACCTATGTACCCAAATCCAGACCAACTCATAGTGTCTTACCTGCCCTCCTAAACTTCCAGAGAGACAGGTAAATTAGCACCCCAGAACACAACACTCTGAACTCTCTCAGTAGTCGTGGTAACAGGTCATCACCTTTCGTTCTCTCACTCTTACGTGTCCACAATTTAAAGGAAAGAGACGCAAAGAAAGATTACAATGTTTATTGAAACTAGCTTGCTCTATCATGAATAAACTGTGCTGCAATTAGGAGACATATGAAAGTCAATAATGTGATTAGCACAATTAATAAACTGTACACAATGAAAAGCCCTGTCATAGCGAATGACAAATCAGCCTAAGCCTACCCTAACTATGAAAGCATAATGTTATACTAAAGATCTCTGGGATTGGTGCTGGACCCCATACCTGACGGTCATAATCAGTTGGTCTACATCTCAGCCACGCAGCTCTTTCGTCTCAGGACCTTTTCTCTGCAAGCCTTGTTCCTCTCTGTTTTTAGAACGGCAAGTCTCGGCTTATGTAATAAGACTTGTCCTATTCGAAAAACAGCAGCTGGATCTCTCTATTATGTCTAGGTGTTAGTGTCCGAAAACAGAGAAAAACAGGGCACAATGTTGTTTGGCCTCGTATGAGATGTGCAGACATAATCTCAGCAGAAAAGCTAAATAACAAAACGTGTGCAGCTCATTTAAAAAATAACAGCGTGGCACAAAAACAAGTGTGTTACTTCGTAACATGTGCAAAGCAAAAGCGGCCTATTTGGTGTGTAGTTAGGCTAACATAAGGGAAAGCTACAGTGGGTCCTAAAGGGGACTCACAACACCTCCCCTTTGGTCTAGGCAGTAACACAATGACTAACTACATATTAAAAGCCTCCTGACGCTGCTTAAGGTAGAATATTTCTTAGGTCATCAAGGGCTTGCATTCCATGCCACGGATGAAATTGAGGATTCTGAAAATAGGGGAAATTTCATTGACCTGTTAGATATGATTTCTTACAAAGATCAGAGGTTGAAAGCACAAATGTCCAGGAAGTATGGGCGCTATACCTATCCTGATTACCAAAATGACATATCATCTGTGGTGCCAACGCTTGTCCATGAGCGCATTGTCACAGAAATGACAAAATATTTTGCAGTGCTAGTTGATGAAACCAAAGATGTTTCACATAAAGTGCAGCTGAGTTTTAGTATCCGCTTTGTTGATGGTGATGAAAATGTTCAGGAGAATGCACTAGGATGTTACTACATATGGAGAAGTTAGATGCCTCCAGCCTTGCTGCAGCCATTGTTGAAGCAGTACAGAAAGTTGGGCTTGACTGGAAGAAATGTGTTGCACAGTGCTAAGAAGTAACATCAGTTATGGTGTCCAAGAAAAAATATGAGAGATCGCATCACAAGCAATTTATATACACTGCCATGCCCTTCTCCTAAACCTTGTGTTAGTGCAAACAGTAACTAACATACAACCAGTAAAACATTTCTTTTCAATAGTGCAAGCAGTTTGTTTTTCTTTCACAAAGTTCACCAAGGCATGAGCTCTTTGTGAAAGCTCAGAAAGACAGTAATCTGTATATAATGGAGCTAGAAAGACTTTCAGGTACGAGGTGGTTTTACTGGTACTCTGGTGTTAGAAAAGTACAGATGTGATTTATGTCTATTATCATTGTTCTTCATGTAATAGAATCACAACAACGTGACAAGGAGACCAGTTCAGAAGCTATAGGAATTCTTAAGAACACTGGAACTTTGGTTTCTTACTTACATTGCAGTTTATGAAACTCATTCTCCAAATCTCCAAAAGACTCACCCTCTATCCAAAGAACTACAGAGAAAAGACCTTGACGTGCCGAGAGCATGTGACCTAATTAAGTTAACAAGAAGTGATTTAGTGAAACTCCATCAAGACTTTCAGTTGACCGAATTGTTAAGTCAGGCTAAGGACTTAACAGAGCATTGTGGAATTAAGATTCAAGAAAAATCCAAATCAAGGTCTCTACCAGTGAGACACCATAAATTGAGAAACAAACTTGTAGATTATTTTGTCAGTACTTCTGTAGAGAAAAGATCCAGCCATTTTGACATCTCAGAAAGTCAAACTCCACTGTCTGAGAGCTTAAAGCAGGAAGGTTATTTCTCTACTTTAGATAGATTTGTAAATGAGTTTGATGCTCGATTTACAGACAACATGGGCCTCGTGTCTGCTGTCGGAATGTTCAATCCAAAAGCTGAAATTGTTTTGGATTTTGGACTTTTCCTCTGCACTAGTTATTGTTGAAAAATATCCAGAGGCTGCAGTAGACTGAAGTCTTCTACAATCCGAACTGGAAACTGCAAAATCGTATCTTTCAGACAAGAATGTACCGGGTATTCACTCTGTCAGGCAGTATCTCGTGTATCTACCAGGATAATTTCCTCAGGTTTTAGATCTTTTAAATCAAGTTCTTACATTACCTATTGCCACTGCTACAAATGAGAGATTCTTCTCCTGTATGATAAGGGAAAAGCATTTGCTCAATAAATGTGGAGACAAGAGGCTCAGTGATTTAATGATATTGGCTTGTGAACCTAATGAGGTTAAGCAGCTAAAATGGAATTAAGCCATTGACAGATTTGCTGACATGCGCAACCGGAGGTCTCCTATTAAAAACGTAGCTGGTCCTTTTCCACATTCAGAGAAGCAGCCTCACACTTTGCATTCTATTTAATCTTCTCATGAAGGCAATCAAGCAGCATCAGTACTGCTGCAAGCAGTGCAGCACCAAGTGAATATTTAAACCAACTGTAATACTCTGCTAGCCACTATTATCTTCCTTGATTTCCAGACTTGCAACAAGTACTTTTGGGTCTGTTTACTCACATTGAGGCATAGGCCACCTGAAGACATCTGCCAGTTATCGCAGAAGCCAATACCCTATGTAGGAACATAAAGACAGCATCTACCGCGCTGCCATGCAGTATCGGCCTTCTGATAGCCAGGCACACAACAGTTACTCCTCAATTAGTCTCTATTCCCCTTGAGACCTATGCCACCTGAAGAAATCTGCCAGTAAAATCTCAGAAGCCAGTATCCCCTATGCAGGGTCAAGATGACAGAAGCTATCATGATGCCAAACAGTATCGGCCTTCTCCTGATGGCTAGGCAAGCAACAGCTATTTCCCAGTCAGTTTCTTCTTCTTACCGTGAGGCATATGCCATCTGAAGATATCCGCCAGTGATCGGAGAAGTCAGTAACCTGTGCAGGGGTACACAGACATCAGTTACCATGCTGCCAAGAATATCCACCTCCTCAATAAGACCAGGCAAGCAACTGCTGCTCTCCAGTCAATCTGCTTTCACCTTGAACCATTTGTGTCTGAAAACATCAGCCGGTGATCACAGAAGAAAGTATCCTTTGCTGGGGCAAGAAGACAGCATCTACCACGCTATCATGCAGTATCGCCTTCTCCTGGTGGCCAGGCAAACAACAGTTACTCCTCAGACTCTATTCCACTTGAGGCCTATGCCACCTGAAGAAATCCACCAGTGATCGCAGAAGTCAGTAGCCTATGCAGGGGCAAGAAGAGAGCAGCTACCATGCTTCTAAGCACTATTGGGAAAGCACCAACCTGCTGTCCATTTCGTTTCTTTCTGTCACAGTGGATATACAGCCTCATCACATCAGCTTGTCATGTGTAGAAATATGGAAACTGTATTACAAAGCATCGTTAGCCACCTTGATTTCCTGCAGCCAAGCACTTGCTGTCCACCTATTTGTTCTCTCAGCAAGACTGGCAATTACCAGTACTGCAACTATTCTTTGTACCAGCCAGTATCTTATTCAGAGATCTGTATACCGCATCTGTGGCACTGTCAGCATAGTCTGGATTTCATATTAGCTTTGCATCAATTTACCCTCAAGTCAGTCTCAACATAGGAGGATGCCCCCAATCATCACTAGATCCAGCTGCTGCTCATACCAGCAGACAGAATTCTAGATGGGGACATGTGAACTGTTGGCCTCTTTCTATCCGCCCATTCAGTGCCTTCTTCTTTTCAAGGAAATTGTGCAGCAGCATCGCTTCTTATCAGAAATGCAGTGTCAACATGACAGCCAGATCTTCGTCCATGTGAGTAAAATCTGCCCAAAGTTTCTTAACACTCTCTAAACATGCTAATGCAGAACAAGCATATTATTGATCAACATAATTACTGTACCAGTGATGTGCATGTTTTCTGTGGAAGAAATTAATGATAGTAAACCTGGAAAGGTTCAATGGTTCCACAGGTTTAGAAGTACGTATGTCATGTCATGGAAAGGAAGGTTGCAGGGAGAACTTGACCTGCATTAAATAGCACTGTTATCTATGTTCCAAGACTGAGATTCAATTACATGGTACTCTTAGTTTCTAAAAAAATGATAAAGTAAACTTGTTTTGAACATTATTGGCCCATCAACCTTCCCATTTTATAAGTTATTTGATATAGATAATGGCTGATTTCAACTTAACTAGCGTATTTTCAATTGTTGAACACTATTTGATAGGTTCTTAATCAATGCTACATTATCTTAATTGTAGATCGGAAGATACTACCTGAATCACTGTACGTAGCTGCATTTTCAATATCATTTGAAATATGTCTGTTTATGGGGTACTTCTTTTGCACCTGTAGATATTTTCTAGCCTTTGTGTGTGATGCAAGTAACCAAAAGTTAGATGCATCACTTCCTGTTTTAGAACCAAGCATAAGGTCATGAAATGTTGCTATCTTTTATTTTATGGGGTGCAAAGGTCACATGATGTCACATCCTGTGATACCATCAGGTCAAATGCCTTGCGATGTCACTTCTGTGACTTCATCTAGGTGGGTGAAAGGGCAGGTGATGTCACTTCCTGTGATGTCACCAGGTCAAAGTTCGTGTGATGTCACTTCTTGTGACATCAGATGGGGTCACATGGCATGTGATGTCACTTCCGCTATCCCTGGCATTTTGATGAATCGACATCCATGCTTAAAGGGCTGGTGGCCTTTGACTCACTTGTAAGAAAACACTGGTAAGACTGAAACATAAGGCTTGGGTTGTGAAAGGTGACGAGGGAATGGTATGAGATGCGCTAAGTACTTATAGACATTTATGAATATTTCCTGCAAAAGCTAATGTAATAGGGAAGTAAAGGGCAATGGGTTGTATACATGGGGCACAACACTACACAGAAAAAGACAGGGAATTCACCAGTAAAGACAGTACTGTGAGCTAAATTTACACCTTTTTCCTGTAATGGAAAAAAGATTTGAATGAAGCACTGAATGAGTATGTTGCTTCCTGTTTCCCCTTCAATTATAATATTCACACTGGGGATCTAGGGATTTGCCCCACCAGGTACGTACTAATCCCACTGTTACATGCAACTCACACTAAAGTACACCTGGTATTGTCATACAGAGTGGGCTAGAGGCTAGTTCATAGCCCGGAACTGTTGCCCGTATTGATGAAAGTGTGTGTAATTGAATGGAAGAAATCCTTCTAAGGACGAGAACCCTCACTCACCCAAGGATGATATGCTTCATCATTGGGTCCCCTCCTCACACCCGGACTGTGAGGTCCATGGTGTGGGCTACGACTCCCTTAGTTGGGAGGAGTAGAGGTGTTGCGGGCAGAAACATGCTGACCATTAAGAGGGGTTTATTTGGTTTACAACCCCAGTCCTCTTTTAAATCCTACCCCGGTGGACCAACTGAATAAAGTTATTTTGGCCCCCTGTAGGTAGTTTTAACACAACACTGCATTTTCACTAGCACTCTGTCCCTCATTAACCTCAGTTCCATCGCTCATCAAAACACCTCTGCTCCTCCCAACTAAGGGACTCGTAGCCCACACCATGGACCTCACAGTCCGGGTGTGAGGAGGGGACCCAATGATGAAGCATGTCACCCTCGGGTGAGTGAGGGTTCTCGTCCTAAGAAGGATTTCTCCCCTTCAATTATGCCATGGTGAGAAACCTTGCTTCAGCATAGCTCTGTCACTGATTTCTCCTCCACTCCCGCAACTCGCAGCCTGACTTCCTCACACACAGTCTACCCATAGGGGTTGCCCGAGCCATGTGAATGATGCAGAGCCACAGTGAGCCCAGTGCAGCAGGCGGGTCACAGTTCTGTGCTGCAATGGAGCGCATGATCTGCACTCAGCTCAGAGAAGGGTCCCTATTGGGTATTGTCTGCTATTAATTCAATCCTCTTCTGTGACAGGATTCGCCAGATTCCTTTTGGCTACATCACAACGTGGATATACAGAGAGCACTGCTTTTAATAGTGTTTTATAGGGTCGGGCTTTCCCTTTAATTCCCCTTCATTGTGTCCTTATCTGCAGCTGTGATGCTCAGGTGGCCCTCTACGAGGTTAATCCGGGTGAGAGGGGAGGCATGCTATTTTAGCATGTGCTCTGTTTCTTGTCCTGACAGGTCTCTTGCTGCCACCTACATGTCCTCAAGTCTCATCTCATGTAAATGTCATCACCTCCAGACCACACCACTGTTGGTGCTCTCTACTTAGCCGCTTTCAGCCTCTCCGAGGGCTAGGGTGTCGTCACACAGCCTTTGTTCATCCCTAGGTCTGGAGCGAACATGCTTGCACTTACCACCTGTTGGGTGGCATCTCAACCTGGGTAGCCCACCTCAGCTGGTCATCGCCCACCATGGGAGGTCATGCCACTACCGGGCCTCTCTGCTCCACAGCTCTCATCTCCTCTGGACATCAGGGGCTGCCGGGTTGTCCCCGGAGCTAAAGTCGACTAGGGCTTGGCACCGCAGCACCACTTGACTGGGCAGTGTCTAAGCCCACCTCCCACTGCCTCCTCTGATGCATTAGGCCTTGTGTTCTCTCCTAGTTGGCTACCATCTTGTCTCCCATCCCAGCCCCACTTAAGAAGCTGCCATGCTTGTTTCTCTCAAAGACAAGCATTACTAAGGGGTCATGTGGATGCTCCAGCTTCAGTGGTGCCTCCCCAGAATTTGGTCGGGGTGGATTCTGTTGTACAGGGGCCTGAAGACTGATGACCAATGTGGAGGAGAGCACTGCGTACTAGTCCATGCCAGCCTAGGTCTGTCCTCTCAAATATGTTGCTAATTGTACACAACTATGGATATCTGGGGTCCCAAAGGATTGTCCGTACATTGCTCGCCATGTAGCCATAGTCTGGGAAAACGTAGTAAGGAGGGTGGTGCGAAGGGCTCCGTTTGCCCCCGACATGCCCCTCTGGGCACTGCGCCCCTTTGCCAGTGTTGCGGACTCCATGTCGGTGCGTCGGTGGCGGGAGGGAGGCTGCCAGACGCTAGGGGACCTTTACATCGATGGGAAATTCGTGACATGAGCAGAAGCACAGGAAACCTTCAATTTAGGGTCAGGTCAATTTCTACAGTATGGGAAAATATCCAGTGTCGCCGGGCATCTCTGGCCGGGGTTCCCTGAAGTGCCTCCCACAACTAAGATCCTGGAAGTAATGTTATACATGGCGCAGGGTAGGCGCCTCGTTTCGCATCTCTACAGAGCATTGAGGGAGGATTTTCCCAGAGAGACTTTGGGCATTCAATCTAAATGGGACGCATTCATGACGGAGCCCCTGACAGAGAGAGAGTGGCGGAAGGTGCACGGGGGAGTGCAGAAAGTGAGCGCAAATCCAAGGTTTAAGCTCCTCCAATACAATTTAATACACCAGGTGTACCTCACACCGCGTACGTTGCACATAATCTATCCGGCCCGGAGCGATGCGTGTCCCAGATGCCATGGGAGGGGGGCGGACTTTTTGCATATGGGCTTGTCCTGTCCACTGCTGCTTCCCTACTGGGAGAATACACTTACGCGCCTACGTGAGGCTACGGGTTGGACCATACCTAGGGAAATTCGGCAATTATTAGGTGTGCTTCCCAAGCCTAAGAATAAAAAACTAAGCAGGCATTGTGTCAACTTGGGGCTGGTGTTGGCTAGGAGATGGATAGTCATAGCATGGATGTCTCCCAGGATTCCACGTGTTACGGATTGGCTCAGGGATGTGTGCGAGTGGGCAATAGCGGAGTCGGTACGCATGAAATTTGTGCTGAAGGATGAGAAAGTACAGGACGGTTTACAGGCATGGGCTGCTATGTTGGCGGACTTAAAGAATGATGATACATCTACATCTCAAGGGCCCTCTGGGGAGGTGTGTCCCCATCAAGGGGGTAATAGTGGAACATCGCCCAGACCATGTTTAGGATTATAGCTGGTGGAGATACTGTGACAATGTGTAGTAACCAGAGCACCTGACACTGAAAGTTGTGGGGGGTGGAGGGGAGGGTACCGGGGTGTTGGTTGATACGGGAAGCAAATGACAAACTTGTTTACATATACTTGTTAAGACGGACTGCGTAAGGCAGTAACTGTTGGTATGTGGTAATCAGAGAGGAGGAATGCTTACGCATTCGGATGTAATGTAATGTGTTATAAATGCCAATAAAACTTAATTTAAAAAAAACTATGGATATCTGCCAGAAAAAGTAGGTGGAATGTGGATATTTAAAAATAATTGCATGAATGAAATCATTTGAAATTGTAGACAAGATTAGTAAGGTTTGAAGTAATGTTCATAAGTTAGTACTTTTTTCTCATATGTCAGTGTACGGAAATGCTTGGTGTATTAGATGGTGTTGTGTTCCACATGTTTGTTATTTTAAAAAATCTCTTTTCATCCATGTGTTTTTATTTTTAATGATATTTGAAATATTATTCGTTATGTAATGTATTACAGGTGAGAAAACTGTGTTTTATGTTGGTAGGAGCGTGTGACAGGGTGGTAGTTAAACATGCAGCAGTACCTTAACTAGTGATTTTGCCATCTTTTTAGGTTTTGTGTTATCCTCTTGTTGTCAAACCTAACTTCTCATTATCTTTAGTTTTTGCAGGAATTTTCTTGATTAGGTTGAAGCCTGCAAGACAGCACAGTTGTCTGTATGCAAAAGACTTATTGGGGACATGCTGATAGCTGACCTAGAAAGCAACTCTGTCCATTGCTTTCCATTAGCTTTTTGTTTCGTCACTCCTATTTTCTTGATTTCTATTCTAAAGTTGTATTTATTTTAGTCTGTCCATCTAGTCTTGTCCCTCCTGTGGAGCATAGCCTGGTTACTATTTCTGATTGGCTCCTTTTATCCTTACATAAGTGCATGTGCTTCCCCAATTCTCTTTGTTTTTCCACTTCTCACAGTACATTTCTTTTCAAATCATTGTAAAAATTTATTTTTCCACAAGTTTATCCTCCGAGCTGCTCTTGCATATACTTTACCCTCAATGTAACTTTGCCCTTCGATCTGCTCTCTCATGCACTTTAACTCCATGTTGTGATCTCTCTTTTTTGTTTGCTTCCACTCCCCCCTCGCGGGATGCTTAAAAAAAATTATACTATTAAAATAAAACTTACCTTGCCGACGCCGGGTCCCGCGTCTTCTCTCCTGCTGCCTGTGTCCAACTCCAGGTCGGAACAGGAAGCAGGCAGCCAGGCTCCCACCCCTAAGCCAATCACAACGCTCCAATGGAGCCTTGTGATTGGTCAGAGCGCTGTGACACGGCGCTCAGCCAGGGGTTGTAGGGGTGGGCATGTTCTCCATGCAGGCTGTAATGCAGCCTGCATGGACAACAGGGGAGTGCGCATGACTGTTTTGGGCGGCCAGAGAGAGCAGACCAAACAGTTATTGCGCACAGGAGTGTCAACCACTCCTCCACTGCAGCTCTGCCCCGCCCCCTCAGGCACTACAGCAGCAGGAGGAAAAAATAAATGATAAAAACATTCCGTTATTATCATTTTATCTTTTCCTTTCTTTGCTGCTCCTCGCAGTGGGGCAACGCTCCTCCGCCTCAGCGGAGGAGTCGGACCCCGGGTTCACTATTGGGAGACCCAGGCCTGCATGGTGAAACATGAGAGGAGTTAGAAGAATCCCACCAGACAGATGTGTGTATTGCTGCACTCCTATAAACTGGGTGGGACACACACCAGAGAGGGGAGAGTCAGGCTTAGCACGTACTCCTCAGAGGGTGCTCTTTGATTTAGTGAGAGGTCACAAGGAAGAGGCCTGGGTACATCTCAGGAAGGAAATGGGGCTGATAAGAGAATCATAAAGAGTAGGTTTGGGGCCCTGGGATAACCTATTGATACACATAACACTGTGGCTGATATCCAGATGTGAACTCTAGTCACTCCTGTGGCCTGTGTTGTGGGGATATCAGCTTTCAAGTTGATCCTGCTGTGACAATGTGCTTGAAAGAGGAAAAGAATGCAGAGGAGTAGACACTTCAAAAGAAGCGGAACCCCAACATAAACTTCCAAGACTCAGATTACAAATCACATTTGGTGTCTGGAAATGGACTATAAGAAGTAGAGCTTGAGACCCCAAATATTGACATCTGCCAAGCAGCCAGCTGGGCTGTGTGAGGAGGGGGAAGCTCTGCAAGACTTCTGCCTGTGACCAGGGCTGGAGGCCAAGGCCTGCTAGTCTCCCTGCTGGGTGAGGGGACATCCCCCAAGGAATCCAAAACATCTGCCCCGGAGCCTGTAGCACCAGTGCCTGCCTGCATACCAAGGCCAGCATACACTGTGAGAAAGAACAAATGGTTGGAGGGAGCCAGGGCCAGTGGGGATTCCGGTTGACTGGACTCCCATTGCAATGTGTGAGGAAACGGCTGTTGCACCGGTCGGGTTGTTGCCTGTGTGCAGGACATAGTCAGTGACCCCCGTATGCAAGGGGAAGGCCAGAGTGAAGTGAACTGGGGTGAACGCTGTGCTCATCGGGCCGGAGCCCTGTGCAGCTAAAGATCAGCAACCCTGTACGCCAGGAGGGGCTGCTGCACGTGAACTTTGCTGAATGCTGTGACGATTGGCCCGGAGCCTGTGTGCAGCTAAGGATCACAAATCCTGTATGCCAGGAGACGCCATGCGCACACCTAACATGCCAAGTGAGTGGGTGCCCATGTACAGTAGAGACAAAGTGACCCCGTATGCCAGAGGGGGTCACTGGATCTAGCCCAAAGTGTACTGACTCAGCATATCGTCAGAGGAGTGCGCCTGCCATGGGAAACTCCTCCCCGCGCATCTACCTTCAGATGAGGGATCAGCACCAGAACTTCTCATTATCTTCCCCCTCATCGAGGGAGAGACCACAAAGACCTACCTGCAACGAAAAGCCGCGAGGAACCTCCGGTCACCGAAGGAGTGTGACCGCGTGTGAGGAGATCAGGGGTCAGTGAGTGCAGCTTGTCTGGGCCGCATCCGTTGAATTCACTTAGATCAGCCGTGACACCCTCAGAGAGGGTGCGCTACGGATCTCCGGACCCTCCGAGCCTACAGGTGCTAAGACGGAATTCGGGGAAATGAGCCCGGTTAACTTGTTGGCTAGACATTACTTCAGCACTGGAACACATTTACTTTAGAACAGAGTCAGATTGGATTCTTGAGGCTCTGACTACTAGTGGGGCATACCATGGATATTGCCAATAGTGAATGGGGTATAACTACTAACACTACAGCAAGAAGAAAGTGGGACAGGGAACCAGCAAGGAAACACTAGAGCCCCGACCTCAGGGGGATTGTGAAGTTGTTTGTGAATGTCATATTTTTCCTTTGTGTTGATAAGCAGTAGAAATAAAATACTTCTCTTTTTTCACAAAAATGACTATCTGGCAGGGCAATGATTTTTTATTTTTTGCGGCTGCAGGCAATTTGAGTTGTGAGTCTGTGTTCACTACCCTCAGCCCCCCGCCCCCTCCCCTCCCCCAACGAGGGAGCGTTGGAATGCTTGACTACGTTACCACTGAGAGTCAAGTTTAGAAGGGATACCTGCCCGAGATCCAGATTAGGTCAGGCACCTGGACATCAGTATTAATATGCCTCAATCTCCACAGTTGGGCCCAGTAGCCCCTTTGTGCTCTGTGGCCCTCTAAAAGGGGTTCTGACTGTTTCCTTTGCTGGTTGCTTCATCTGGTCAGCTCTCCTGTCAGTTTTGCCTCCTCTTGCTCCTGTCCTTCTTCTACCTCCCTCCAGCTGCCTGACTTCTGTCCTTTCTCTTCCTGTGTTTCTCACTGTGGGAAGAAAGTGAGTCCTTTTTCTATCCCTGTGTTTTCCCTTGTTTTCGGATTCGTCCCTTCCCGCTTTCTAATGGGACTGTTTGTTTTCTTTTAGGAGTTGGCGTCAAGGATCCAGCCTGCGCTAATGCTGGAATCGGCAGTAAATATGTAACCCCCTTCCTGTTCCTGCTACCTCCCACGTCATAGGGTTTTTCTATCTTGCATAGTTTGTTTCCTCTGCCAACATGAAGTCTTATCTGGTCTGCTTTTTACTTAACTCCTGTTACAGCAGTTCAGTCAGAAGTTGTGTTACAAAGCATAGTAGCAACCATTTTCTTCCAACAAAGAGGACAAATGCTGTGTTCCCAAGACTAACTGTGCTTGAAAGTATCATGATTACCTTGCAAGGACGTCATTTAGGACAAGTAACATTCTACCCAGATATCCAAGATGGCTGTTGCATCTCCAAACTCCATTATACTGTCATTCCAGACAGCGCCAACTCTCTGCAGGGACCAACAGCCTTTACTTCCCTGAGATGGTTTGAAGTATTGCTCCCCCGTAACTTGTAGTCTTAAGCAGTAAGCCATACCTTTTGACACGCTTCCTGACAAGGTTGTATGCAGCTGGGCTTGGATGACTGCGGTTTGGGTGCAGGGTCTGACCTCAGGCAAGTGGGAGTTGGTATGTAGCAAATTCCGTGCACAGGACTGTGCGCTTTGATGCCCACATGGGTGTTTTTGGCACAGAGCCTGGCTGAAGACCAGGCCCTGAGGCTATCCCCTGGATGTGGATTCCATCACCCTTGCATCCCCACACCGACACCTCTCCCCAACCCCTACTCATCTGCATACAGCTATAAATATTCTGAAAGTCTCAAACCAGACTTTCTAAAACATCACTAAACTAGACATTCTAAAACATCACTGGCAGTAGCAGGTCTTCTACTTTGAGGCACGCAGACTTTATAGAAGAAGCCTATCGACTTCAGTCATACAAAAGAGAACATTAGGTATGTAAAAATACATGTATTGTGCATTCTGCAGCACACATACAAAGAGGAAATAGCCTCAAAGGAAAGGTTTTCTGCAGCAAGGTAGTCCTTCCTGCACAAATACTATCCTCACCACGACTCAGACACCCTTGCACTATGGGGACAGGGTGCCTGTGCTGGCACTAGGCAGCCAAAAGTTTACCAGTCCATGGAGAGAGCAGAACTGTGCCATTTCTTTTAAGATCTGTCACAGTTCTGCTCTCTCCAGCTGACGCATGCAGCGCAGTGCAGCAACCGCGTTTCACCACTTCTTTGTAAATATGCCCCTGAATATATAGCAGCCCTCCTGAGAAGAGTTCATACTTAAAATGTACTAGCCCTGTTAAGAAAACAGCATACAGTCACAATTAAATTATTGTCCTACTACGAAGTGCTAATAGTGCAGCTTTGTTTTGAAGTGTTAATTTTGTACCATTCCGTGTAAGTCAGCCCTTTTGGAAGTGTCCATCCTGTTCCATTACAAGCACAGCAGCCCTGCTAAGAAGTGTTGGTATTGTCCAATATAAAGTACAATAGCAAAGTTGAAAAGTCATGGCTTTGTCCTATTCAAAGTGCAGCAGCCTTGGGGCGCTAGGGGCGCACGGCAAAATGGCTGCGCATTAGTTCAGCTCTGCCGGCCGATCCATAATCCGACCATCATCCTGCTGACATAAGGAGGTTTGGTGTTGCCTAATGGGACGCGGAGCTAATATAAGCGGCCCTGGGACAGATGTGTGGCAATTAGAGGCGCTGATGGACTCGGTATCGCAGTAATCCAGGGAAGACCCTGCCGAGCCCACAAGAGCAAAATGGCGGCCGTTGACGTTTATGAGCAACAGAGCACGCACTGCTGAGAATCCGTGCGCTGAGCCGGAGAAGTGCACCTGTGTGAGCGGTGACGTACCTGCTGACCCAACGTTTAACGTAAGAGGGTGATCAGGGCCAGGTCGGCTGCCAGGTGCTGAGCGCCGCTGTCCGGAGGTGTGCGTGGATCGGGACAGCGGGGCCTGGTGAGATAGCGGGACTGCCTGTTTGGCCTCACGGAGCCCGTGACATCGCTGAGGGTGGCGGCGGGCGGCAGCGCGGAGCAGAAGAACTATGTGCCCTGTGGAGCCTAAAATCAACCTGGACAGCGGAAGTTACATCGCTGAATAGGTGCGGTGAGTGGGCTGGCGGTCGCGCTAGGGGCCTTGGAAGACTGTGCTGAACGTGAGGCCCGGGTGGGCTGCTGCGACTTGCGCTCCCGCCCTCGTGAACTGATAGTGGGGCTGGCTACAGAATCGGCCTGAAACACTGGAAAGGAGGGGGAAACACACGAGGCGGCCACACGAAAGTGCATACAGAAAAGAACTGAGGCAATTGTGTGTGCGAAATAGAAGCTGCAGACATAGGGTGTACTCCTTCACTCAGGGAATAAATTGCGACGGTGGCCGATGTGAGTGCAGGGAACAGTCAGGCCTTGGAAGCGAAAGATACCAGATAGTTGCTGGCGGAGGCTACGGGCAATAGGGCGCAGCAGCTACGACATCAGGGCGGGCGTGGCAGTGGACTGCAGTTACAAAAAGTGTTTGGCACATAAGGCAACCCCAGTGCTGGAAAACTGTCTGAGTTGAGAGCCATAGATGAGGCACTGCCTGTATCGGATGTCATAGCGTGTGCAGTGATAACGCGGAAGTGGGCACAGGTGAGCGCAGTCTGACTGTGGCATATAAGTGCGGGGCACAATAAAGAAAACAAAAAAAAATGGGGAAAACTGACAAATCGTAGTCCCACTGATAACGCCGATTCTTATCTAATTATCTATAAGAACCTTCTGGTCGCCAAGATCTTTTTACCTGTTGAATAGTGTAAAGGAGAGAATCTCATCAGGTTAGACATCAGCATTCAATTTTATCTGAAAGGACCACTGACTCCGAATTCAAGTTTGAGAATTTATTATCGCCAAAAATAACTGAACGTGCAAGCACCTCAACACGAGGTTAAAGAAATAGATGGGCACTAATACAAATAATAATCTACGCAAGAATCTCATCCGACTCAGGATAAGGAGAATAGAAAGTTCTAGAAGGATCAACCAGACTATGATTGCTCCTATTTCTAAGTTGCTCTTCATTTGCCTAAACAAGCTTAAAATCAATTGCTGTCCCTACACTAACGCTAAGTGGCATCCCTGCATAACGATTTTCCCAGGCAAGAAAGAATAAAAGGTGTCAGCTGTGAGGACTTCCTAAGAAGTGCAATCACATAATACCTAAGCTCAGCTCTGTCCTTCTCTCTGGTCTCCCCTACCTCTTCTCTGGCCTCCTCCCTCAGGGCACTATCCCTAATACAAAACCCCAATACAATTGTACACGCCTTTGTCACGCCTCCTTGGCCAGGTCTTCTTTCTTGTGCTTTTCCACTGAAACGGTGACTTCATCCTGGACGGTTGCGTTGACCTTGAGTCCCAGGCACCTTCTCCGCTGAAAGTATCATCCCTACATTCCATCTAACTCCCCGTACCATGCCTCCCCTCTCTCTAGCTTTTGAAAACAAAGAGTTAGTCTTACTAACGAGACATGTGTCCTTGCACCTGCAACAAAAGATACTTTCAACAGAAACCTTCTACTGTGCAAATTAAATCTACCGTTTGTGCCCAGAGAGCCTTACCAAGAGAAACCTTTCTCTGCCTACAAAATAAGCTAACATAAGAATAAACCAGGCCTTCCCTAAGCATATATGTAGTCAGGCCTTTACATATGACTTTTAAACACACATCTTACTTTTCCCTATGAGCATTTTCATTACACTTCACATGCAAAAATGAATTACATGTGCAACTTTAATATGGTGCACGTTTAAACTACTGCAATTACATTACATCCACGAACTAATTTCTCTATGCATTATGTTCACACAATTCAATAAGCATTACATTACATCATTATCCTAGCACCATTATACTGCCGAGTTCACTTTGTCTCAGTGAACTACTCATTCTTTACTAAACATGCATGGGTATACAATGGAATATAAACGAATATATATCTGAATACATATGGGTGCGGCCTATCAGTGATTATGATGCACCCCTACAATTCACAAGAACATTTCGCTCTATCAGTTCCCCCTTTGATGACTCCTGTCATCATATTTCATTCTACTCCCTCGGAGAAGGAACCGACCTAAACAGAACTTGTTCCCATCTTCCCTGATCTGAAGTTCTCCATGCTCTTGAGCCTTTGATACTGATTGTCCTGCAATCTTGCCAATCTCATGTCATTTTCCCTCAAAGCTCTCTTGACTCTGCCTGCTCGATACCACTTGTAGGCCTTGATCATAATCCACAAGCCAGCCACACAAACCACCAAAATAAGGAGTGGTCTCAGGAAGTACCCAAGGAATCCCTTTCCTAGGTTCGCAAACCAACCTCCCACTTGACCAAAACCCTTTCCGACCTTTTCCCAGGCCCCTTCTTCGGTCAAATCCGCTATCTTTGTGTGGATCATAGTGATGTTACTTATATATTTCTCCAGATCCTTGCTACGGTCTGGTATATAAGTGCAGCACTCTTGAACCTTCAGCATTTTACAGACTCCGCCCTCTTTTGCCAATAGGACATCTAAAGCAAGGCGATTCTGCAAAACCATTCCCCTTATCGACAACATCTCTCCTTCCACCAACACCAACGACTTTGCTGTGTTCATCGAAAATTCATCCACCACAGTCGCTAACCTCCGGATCTTCACATCATTCAAGACTACTCCTAGACTAGGTATCATAGCTCCAAAGATATCCCCCACAACGATTCCTGCACTTGCAGCTCTTCTCGTTCTTGAATGCTCTCCACCCTCCAGAAGATTTAAGTCTTCTGTATGGTAAATCTTTGGAAATATTATTGACAAATAACATGTTCCATACCAATTTGCAGGCAACCTCACATAAGCATTCTTCCCACATACGTAATACACCGTAGGTATCACTTGTACAGGACCTTGGAGAAAATCTTTTGCCACATCTGCCATGGTGAAAACGTGATCACAAGTACTCTGTCCCACTGGAACCTTTTCGTAGTAAGTCTGATAACGCCTTATACACAACTTACCCCTCTGCTCCTTATCTAACGCTATAGGACCATAGCTTCCCCTGGTCTTATGCAACCGTTCTTCCTCTGTCCAATCTGTCCTGTGATGCCCTAAATCTCGGGATTCAGTCAGCTTTCTATACCTATCTTCAACCTGATCTACAAACTTTCTCTCTACATCCGACATCAAACAAGTCAGATTGTGTCTGTGTGCAAATGCTGTATCCAATTCCAAACTCGGTATGAAGTACTTCCTCAGTCTGTCCTCGGTCTTATAATAGTCATACTTATTCAAATGCTTGTAAGCTGGGACTTCAGGAAGCACTGCGTCGAAATTGGAAAAGAAATACTCGAACTGCTCTCTCTCATAAAACAAACTAAGCAAAAGACTACATGAAATACCATAAGTCAGTGGAAGATGATGATACCTAATACCCTCATCCACCGAAGTAGGCAACTGCATACACACATAACAATCTTTCGCATCCATCACGTCAACATACTCATACAACAACTTAGCATACGCATTAAGCTTAAAATCACCCTTAGACAAATCTACATGTAATCTACGACTTTCTTCTAATATCAAAGCTCTATCAGCTGCCCTGTCTACCCCCTTCTGGCTAGGTGTGATAGGTGTCGGTGTCCCTGTCACTGCCTCTACTTCTGGCTCGTGCGAACCAGTATATGAGACTACAACTACTATGATTATAGAAATTATCACACTACTTATAAGAATGCCTATAATCCACTTTGCTCTACGATTGGGATTTCCCGGCTCCATGATTTCAAAAGTTCTCAAACGTCTTGTTTATCGCAAAGAACTCAGAAAAAGTCTCTGTCCTTTATTTGTGACTTGCTTAACCAGCTCGAGCAACCATGAAATCTCCGGGCTTTCCCTTTCCGATCACAACTTATTTACACAGTCCAGAAAAAGACTTCCCTAGTTTTTCGTTCCTCTTCTTGTGGAAAGTCCCTAAGTTTATTCTTCTTCCACTCGGACCTAGGTTATCTTCTTCTTTTAGACTTTTATTTACAGTTCATAACTGATCCACAATGAGATCCTCATTGAGCAAGACCAGAACGTGATACAAAAGTTCAAGACGCAAAATCAGCACTTCATGTGAAAACGGCTCAACTCCAAAGGCGGGAATTCGAGTCGATGCAAAAGCAAGTTTCGGACTTCACTCAGAAGCGGGGGATTCGGAACCGTGAGTGTCAGTGTTCCCTCTATCTCGAGCCCTGGCATCCGCAGCACCACCTTCACCACCACATTCGGGCTCCGACAGACCACTTCCACTGACCTCAGCCTTCCCGTACTCACCACCCCCTGCATCAAACACAGTGTAAGTCCACTCAGGGGTAGAGTATCTGCGACAAGGCACTCTTGTTCTCTTTGACCTTCGCCGACTGTCTTGTGCTTGGTCTTCGTCACTTGCTTCCGTTTCAGATACTTCAGACACTGGAGCAAGGTCTCTCTCAGGTGCTAACCTCAAGTTCAGTCGCCTCTGTCTCTCAGGCCAACTTTCTGCACGTCTGTTCGTTTGTCTGCCTTCCCCTTCTATACCCAGTGCACTACTTCCTCTTTCTTTTGAATTTGACTCTTCTCCGCCCACTGCACCATCTCCTTCTTCGGTGTCTGAGTCAGGGTTCGAATTGTGGAAACCCCCTTCAGCTTGCTCTAGTGCACCACCAGTTGTGTCAGCGACCCTTACAGCTTGACTTGTCCTCTCATGTGGCCCTGCCACATCCGCTGGGTTTTCATTTACGAGAGGAGCTGTTTCTTCCAAGGGTGCTGGAACTCTGCGGGTATGGGAAGCATGCACCCAGTTCGGCAATCCTCCACACTTTACTGCTGTGTTCGTGATCAGAATCACCTGATACGGGCCACGCCAACGGGCATCCAAACAACTCTTCCTCACGTGCTTCCGGACGAGCACCCAGTCACCGGGACACAAGTCGTGGCACAGATCACTCGAGGCTGGAACCACAGCTGCTTGCACCTGCTGGGATACAGAACGGACCACATCAGAGAGTCCTTTACAGTAATCGAGAATCAAATCATCAGTGATGCTTATCAAGGCTGTAGCTGGTACTGCTGGCAGTCTCATTGCCCTCCCCATTAATATTTCATGGGGGGACAACCCGGTCTTTCTGTCTGGGACACTTCGCATGCTCATGAGCACCAGTGGCAAGGCGTCGGGCCATTTCAGGGATGTCGAAGAACACATTTTTGCCATCCGGGCTTTCAAAGTTCCATTAACTTGTTCCACCATCCCAGAAGCCTCCGGTCTGTAACTACAATGAAGTCTCTGGTCTATGTTCAATGCAGCACAAAGCAACTTCATGATTTCGCTATGGAAGTGCCCTCCTCTATCTGATTCCAAAGAGGTCGGGATCCCGAATCTAGGGATAAGCTCCCTCAACAGTAACTTAGCCACTGTGAGCGTGTCACACCTGCGTGTGGGGTAAGCCTCCACCCACCGTGAGAATACACATACTATCACTAGAATGTACCTCAAGCCATTGCACCTAGGCATCTCCACGAAATCCAACTGTAGTCTATTGAAGGGCCCTCCTGACCTTCCAATGTGACTCAATGTAACTACAGTTTTCTTTCCGGTATTCATCTGTTGACACGTAACACACCTCTGACATACCGTCTCAGCCATTGCTCGGAACCGTGGGTTATACCACGTCTGTCTGAACACCCTCATCATTGCATCTCTACCAAGGTGTGCCTGTCCATGTATCAGTCTTGCCATCGGACTCAGCAATTCCTCAGGCAACACGGCTCTCCCATCGTTTGATACCCACACATCCACGTCTCCTTTCTCACACCCAGCTTTGATCCATCCCTCTCTCTCCTGGTTAGAAACTTCATCCTGCAATCGCTTAAGCTCTTCCCAAGTGTCTGCCATGGTCAACATTATGCTGAGATCGGTTCCCTCTTGGCTCTCTTCTATCTCTCTTCCTGTGAATATGCATCCTTGTTCTGCGCAGAAGCGGGCTACCTCGTCCGCGTAGTTATTACCCAAGGATACAAAGTCCTCCCCCTTCCCATGGGCTGAACACTTTACCACAGCAATTTCTTTCGGATGCTGTAATGCTTCTAACAATTGTCTTACATATTCTCCATTACGAATGGGTGAGCCAGATGATGTCAAAAATCCCTCTGAGACCATAACTGCCCGAAGTCATGCACCACGCCAAAGCCGTATTGGCTGTCTGTGTAAATCGTGATTCGAATTCGATCAGCGGCCAAACAGGCACGGGTCAAGGCAATGATCTCAGCTACCTGCGCGGAGCGTACTCCTTCTAGGCAAGCAGCGTCGACCACTCCTGAAATAGTACATACAGCAAACGCTGCTCTCAATTGCCCCACACTGTCTCTTAAGCATGAACCATCGACAAAGAAAATTTCATCTGGGTCAGCCAATGGCTCATCGACAATGTCAGGTCTCGGTTTGGTGCAAAGTTCGGTCACATCGAGACAATCATGGTCCGCACAATCTTCATCATCTGTATTCGGTGTAGGCATCAATGTTGCAGAGTTCAAGACAGAGCACCTTCTCAGAGTCACATTCTCTGCGGCAAGTATGACTTGCTCGTACCTCGTTAACCTATTGTTCGTTAGGTGCTGGGTCTTGGTCCTGGTCATTAATAACTCAACCGAATGTGGCACATGTACAGTCAATGGATGTCCCATTACAATGCTTTCACATCTTTCAATGCTGACACCTGTTGCAGCAACGGATCTTAGACATCCGGGCAACGCAGAAGCTACTGGATCTAAAGTAGCTGAAAAGTAGGCAACTGGTCTACGGACACCTCCATGGTTCTGAGCTAACACTGCTAATGCACATCCTTCCCTCTCGTAACAAAACAATGAAAAGGTCTTGTTGTAATCAGGCATTCCCAATGCCGGAGCTCTGCACAAATCCTCTCTCAGTTTCAGGAATGATATCAAGCACTCCTCGTCCCATGGTACCGGATCACTCACGTCCTTGTGCGTAAGCCTCTGCAGAGGCTTTGCTCTCAAGGAGAAACTAGGAATCCACTGTCGACAATAGCCAACCATTCCTAGAAACATCCTAACTTCTCTCTGTGTCGTGGGTACTGCCATGCTCATTATTGCCTCAATTCGATCTGGTGACACCTTCCTCTTGCCTTTTTCCAATCTGTGTCCCAAGTACTGTACTTCTTTCAAACAGTACTGCAGCTTGTTAGGGGACACCTTATGTCCGTTCTCTGCTAAGTGGTTCAACAATGCTACAGTGTCAATTCTGCAAGCATCTTCTGTTTCTGCGGCAATGAGCAAGTCATCTATGTATTGCACGAGAACTGAGTTCTGTGGCAACACAAGACTCTCAAGGTTCTTCTTCAGGATCTGGTTAAAGATCGATGGACTTTCTGTATACCCTTGAGGGATACGACACCATGTTAACACGCGATTTTCTAGCCTGAACGCAAAAAGAAATTGGCTTTCCTCGTGGAGCGGTATCGAAAAGAAAGCTTGACACAAATCGATAACCGTAAACCACTCGGCTTCACATGGGATTTGGAACAGTATTACTGAAGGATTCGGTACCACTGGACAACAAGTGACAACTATCGTGTTGACCTTTCGCAGGTCTTGCACGATCCTGTACTTCCCGCTCGGTTTCTGTAGTCCCATTATGGGCGAATTACAGGGACTACCTCTGATCTCTTTTAAAATACCCTTCTCAATGAAAGTTTCGATCACAGGTTTTATTCCTGCAATCGTTTCTGTCGACAGGTTGTATTGAGGTGTTCTTGGGAAATCAACATTCTGTTTCACCTCAATCCGCACTGGTTCAACCCCTCTGATTAGACCTATTTCGTCTCCTGCGAAATCCCACACCACATTCGACACTGCGTCTCTCAGATCAGGTGGAAGTTCTTCCACCGTCACCATTGGGTACAGATCTATACACAGATGCTGATTGGCAATCTTAAAGTCAGCATCGTCATCTCTCGTCTGGACCTCCACTCCCCGTGGTGTACAGTAAATCGTGCAGTTCAACTTGCACAACAGATCTCTCCCTAAAAGGCAAACTGGACTCGTATCACACACTACAAACTGATGTCTAGTTTGGAAAGAACCTATCTTTACTAGGATCGGTTCTGTCAATGGGCTGCTCATCTTCTTGTTCGCTACTCCAACAACCTGGATCGATTGTCCCGAGAGGGGTAGGTTAGGGACTACTGCAGATCTTACAGTAGACCGGGTAGCTCCAGTATCAACCAAAAGTGTTGCAGGATTGCCCTCAATCTCTGCCTCCACAAAAGGTCCTCTCTGGTCTACCTCCAAGACCGCTCCAAGTGTGCAGTCTTCCTCCCCCTCAGGCACCGTCAGGATAAAGGGTCTGAGCTATCCTCATCATAACGTTCGAACAGGGGCATCTGTTGGTACGTTCGTGTTCCTTGTGAAATCCTTGGAGCTTGGGGAATCTGAGCGTGAGAATTGTAAACCCCCCCTTTCATCGTCCTAGGTCTCGTTATTGTGTTAACTACTTCTTGCGCGGGTGCCTGAGCCCCCTCTTCCTCTTCCTGTACCTGATTTGCTGGGTTCAAAGGACACTCGCGTTTCCAATGTCCGACCTGGCGACAAAGATGACACGCAGTGGTCTTCTTCAGTGTGGCCACGTCCACTCCTGTCTTGGGGTCTACTGGTTTTCCCTTTCCCTGTACCTGCCCATTCTGGTTTCCCTGGAAATTTCCTTGCTTTCTTCCTAAGGTCCCTCCACTAGGCTGACTCTGTGCTGTCTGCATCTGGACAAGCATCAATTTGTCTTTTAGCTTTCGATGTTTCGATTCCACCTCATCACTACAGTATCTCGCATATCGCAAAATTTCATCTAGTGGCTTGTTCTGCCAGCAGATCAAATGGTGCTGTATCATGAGGCTGATTTCCACTCTCAGACCCGTTACAAACTTTGAGACAAACTGTCCCATATCCTTAGGGTCCAAAACATCTAACCCACTATACTGTTTAAAAACTTGCAGAAGTCTTTCATAATATTCATGCACCGTTTCCTTGGGTTCCTGTACAGTCCGATCTATCTTAACCCAATCTATATCCTGAGGTGAAATCTTCGACTTCAACCATGTAATCACCTGCTCATACTTTTTCATGACATCAGGTGATGGACCATTTGTAACCGCCTCTCTTTTCGGTTCCGAAGTCGGCCACTCAATAGCGACTTTACATGCTGTCCACAAATCTCCTGGTACCACTATGTCAAACAAAGTGTTCAAATCAATCCACAATACTTAAGAAATTTTCACAAACCGCTCAACCTGTTTGTACCACTCCACCGGTTTTTCCCTCAGCCGAGGAAAATCATTTGTAAATGCAGCCAAATCTCCTCTATTCCACGGTACATGCACGTACCCTCCATTCTGTACTTCCCGTAAAGGAAAATTTCCAACACCCGTCGCCCCCCTCCTGGCGGCGGCGTTTCCCCTTCTGCTCTCTTTACTGGTTTCTTTTTGGACCACCTTTCTTCCCATTTGTCCAACAAAATCCATATTCTCATTCCTATGATCAGGTCTCTGGTGTGCGTCCTTAATCCTGTGATTCTTTTCTCCTCCAACTCCTGATCACTGTAATGCAATCTATGTGGTCCCTGCAACGCTTTAGTTTTGTTCAGGTCCACTTCATATCTTTTGGCCAATTCCTTCAATCTATCATGTGCCATTCTAGCTTTTCGAGTCACATCTTTTGCTACAAACAGCAGCTCATCTGATCCATAAATTTCTATCCTTTCCAAAGGCAGACCCCCACTGATCACTTCGTCTACCTCTGCTTTCAGCCTCACTACGTCTAGCAACCTTGCCTGTACTGCACTCCTCAGTACGTCTCGACAACCCGAGCCATCTCGCTCATCACAGTCACTATTCTGTCCTTGTGACCTATTCCCTTCTATATTCCTGGAACCTGATCTGTCTTCCGAGACATTTTGTGCCCTATCTCTTTGCATCCTATCCTCTTGGTTCGTTACTGTTGGTGTCCACTCCCTCAAAGCTGACTTAGATTCCCGTAAAGACCTCGGTCTTTCCGGTCTCTCCTCTTCTCGCCCAAATGAAGAGTCCGCAGTAGCCGGTAACGGCGTACTTGTCTCCATTGGTCTTGGGAAATGAACCACCCTTACTCCAAACCCATTCCCACTCTCACTGTTTCCTTCTTCCCTTCTCATCGGTACGGAACTCCCTTCTCTCACTCGGTCTGGGTCATATACTGGTACTATAGGGCCAATGGTAACCGGTACTGTCAAGGAGTCCGGTAATCTTGTGTTCCCCGCAGGAGGCTGTGTTATCATAGACGCCGTTGCCCCTCCGTTCCTGTGGAAATTCTTCCCACTACTCTCATGCTAGTCTGGTTCTGGCTCTCATCAACTATTGCCACTGCTGGGGTCGTCTTTCCCTCTTCTGAATCTGGGTTAAATGGTGGTGGCCTCTCCGCCAACATCCTATCCAACAAACTGTCATCTAGATCACTGTCGTCTTCATCGATTCTTATTATTTTCCCATTTTGTACTAACAATGGGTACAACTTATCTCCTTCGATCGTGTCCGCTCTCCACCTTTTCTCCAATGCATCCCACCTTGCATCTTGGAATGCCCTGACCGATTTCTTCACCCTTTCTTGACACCTGTCCTTCTTCCTATCATACGCTGCTCTTATCCACGCATGTAGTGCCTCAAACTGTGTTGGTCTAGGTAGTGGTCGTAATGAAGCCATTACGCTCTTTAGCTGGTACAGCACCTCTAACCTGAAAGTACCATATCGAGGGAACGACAATTCTCCTTCTGCTTCTGTCATTTTATGCCAATTCTCAAGCCAAATTATAGTATGCAATCCTACATTCTTTGCCATATAATGTGCTGGTGTATCCTCAGGAGGAGCTTCCTCTCCCTCCCGAACAACCACATGTCTATCACCTCTACAAAGTTCCCGTAAAGCCTTAAAACATTTCATGATGAATCAACTTTGTATTTGCACTCAAAATGTCCGCTTTTACTTCCTGATTTCAATCCACCAATACCAGCGCGGCTCACACCAACCGGCCTATCGCAGCGCGGCTCTTGTCTGACGTCACTTTTCCTCCGCTCGCAGCAGTTCCCCTCCTTTCTAATTCACTTGTTCTCACTCGCATCTATCCCAATCATACTCTGAAATAATGTCCGTCCTACCGAACAATTACCTCTCTGACCGTCGGTCTTACCAATGACTGATCAGCCTCTTGAGCTTGTTGACCTCAATCTGGCAATCATCTGTCCGCGAAACGACCGGACAATCGCCTTTAACACACTCGATAGGATTCAATCACTCAATGTTCTGCACACAATAACCTACGACCTGCGTTGGTTATTCACACACTCACTCATGTGTTCCCTATCTTCAGTGGGTCTGTCAATGACGTCTCGTGACCCCCACAACTCTGGTCAACGTTCTCAACTCTGGGTGTATTCTACACCACAATAAATCTCCCGGTCCCGCGCGCGCTCACGGTCCGTTTCTCAATCACACAACTCTCGTTCCAACTCCGCAAGACATCACACAACAATAAAACACCGCAATCTACCAAACATCACTCTTTTCATACTCACTCTACTACGAACTGCTACTTCCGCCGCACCGTCACTCTCCGTCAGTTTTCCACGACCTCCGACATCCTTCTCCCGCGGTCCTCTGGATCTGCGTCACTCGAGCTCTATGGGGCAACTTAATCTCCTATCTTGCTCTAGATCTCCCCTTACCATCAAAGGTAACCATCCTACTCTGCTACCAACTGATAACGCCGATTCTTATCTAATTATCTATAAGAACCTTCTGGTCGCCAAGATCTTTTTACCTGTTGAATAGTGTAAAGGAGAGAATCTCATCAGGTTAGACATCAGCATTCAATTTTATCTGAAAGGACCACTGACTCCGAATTCAAGTTTGAGAATTTATTATCGCCAAAAATAACTGAACGTGCAAGCACCTCAACACGAGGTTAAAGAAATAGATGGGCACTAATACAAATAATAATCTACGCAAGAATCTCATCCGACTCAGGATAAGGAGAATAGAAAGTTCTAGAAGGATCAACCAGACTATGATTGCTCCTATTTCTAAGTTGCTCTTCATTTGCCTAAACAAGCTTAAAATCAATTGCTGTCCCTACACTAACGCTAAGTGGCATCCCTGCATAACGATTTTCCCAGGCAAGAAAGAATAAAAGGTGTCAGCTGTGAGGACTTCCTAAGAAGTGCAATCACATAATACCTAAGCTCAGCTCTGTCCTTCTCTCTGGTCTCCCCTACCTCTTCTCTGGCCTCCTCCCTCAGGGCACTATCCCTAATACAAAACCCCAATACAATTGTACACGCCTTTGTCACGCCTCCTTGGCCAGGTCTTCTTTCTTGTGCTTTTCCACTGAAACGGTGACTTCATCCTGGACGGTTGCGTTGACCTTGAGTCCCAGGCACCTTCTCCGCTGAAAGTATCATCCCTACATTCCATCTAACTCCCCGTACCATGCCTCCCCTCTCTCTAGCTTTTGAAAACAAAGAGTTAGTCTTACTAACGAGACATGTGTCCTTGCACCTGCAACAAAAGATACTTTCAACAGAAACCTTCTACTGTGCAAATTAAATCTACCGTTTGTGCCCAGAGAGCCTTACCAAGAGAAACCTTTCTCTGCCTACAAAATAAGCTAACATAAGAATAAACCAGGCCTTCCCTAAGCATATATGTAGTCAGGCCTTTACATATGACTTTTAAACACACATCTTACTTTTCCCTATGAGCATTTTCATTACACTTCACATGCAAAAATGAATTACATGTGCAACTTTAATATGGTGCACGTTTAAACTACTGCAATTACATTACATCCACGAACTAATTTCTCTATGCATTATGTTCACACAATTCAATAAGCATTACATTACATCATTATCCTAGCACCATTATACTGCCGAGTTCACTTTGTCTCAGTGAACTACTCATTCTTTACTAAACATGCATGGGTATACAATGGAATATAAACGAATATATATCTGAATACATATGGGTGCGGCCTATCAGTGATTATGATGCACCCCTACAATTCACAAGAACATTTCGCTCTATCACCACCTCACGTTCAAGATGCGGAAACCGAGCAGGTCACAATCAAAGGCTGCCTCAGACTCGGAAGTGGATGCCCCAGCGGAGGCTGCCCCTTCCCTGGAAACGACACTTTTGGCAATACAGCGCAGTTTACAGTCAATAGATGGGAAGATAGACAGCCTGAATCTTCGAATGGACCACATGTCTGCCAAGCTGGAAAAACAAGGCACCAGAATCGGGGAGGTGGAACAGAGGGTCTCCAATACTGAGGATGAACTGAATACGATCTCAAGCAAATCTCTAAACATGGAAAAGGTCCTGGCGCTTATACAGGCGAAAAACGAAGATTTGGAGGCGAGGTCTAGAAGAAACAACCTCAGAATTACTGGATTGCCAGAATCGACCAACACAGGTAAAATGGAGACCTGTGGAAACACTGCTCAAGGATATATTTGGGGCGGACAACTTGTCCACAATGCTGATAGTGGAGCGTGCACACTGTTGTCTCAGCCGATCCCTGGAGCGACGCCGCGCCCTGTCATCGCCAGGCTATTAAACTATAGGGACCGTGACGCTATTCTACGTATGGCTAGAGAGAAGGGCTCCATAAGCTACCATGGAAACAAACTGGCCTTTTTCCCCGGATTTTACGGCAACGGTGCAGGCAGCCAGGAGAGAATTTGTGACGGTAAAGAAGCTGCTGATGTCAGAGGGTATTCCCTACGCCATGCTGTATCTGGCGCGTCTCAGAATTGGCTCAGAGGGGGCACACAAGTTCTTCACCAGCCCGAAAGCTGCGCTAGAGCACGCTAAAACACTGAAAAGGCGCAGGCGTGAAACATCCAACGTCCCCGAGGATGAGGAACCATGAATACATCCTCGTGCTGTGCGCTACATGAAGGGAGAGGTGTTAATCTGTAAAGAGCTCCTTGTTTGGTTATGTCAACAGAGAAGCTTTTCTGTTTGAGGGCTGCACTGGTTCAAAAAGAGCTGTTGGTTTAATTGTTGCTCTAGAGTCCTGTAACTAGGATTGTGATAATATATTATTGAAAATGGACAGATCGGCCACCTCCCGGTCTGTTGGGAGGCAATTTTGCACTCTGAATATTCCCCAATGGGTGTACCCCGTATGTTCATTGTGACACTATGTTTATGGAGAGGGATGCGTTTGTTAAAAGGGGATGTCTTTAGCAAGTTGGGGGTGCTGATGTGGGTGGGGGGTTGGTGGGGAGGGGGGGTGCTGTGGCAGGTGCGAAATTTTGTGCATGCAGACATTAAAGCACTACAATTTACATATGTGACATGGATGGGTAATAGCCGCTATTGTAATGATATGTTGCAGGTCTGGGCAGTACTATAAAGTTTCTCACTTGGAACGTGCGCGGGCTCAACAATCCCAAGAAAATTCATGCTGTTTTAGCTTATCTGGATAGGATGGATGTGCAAATCGCTTTCCTACAGGAAAACACATCTCACCAAATATACTGAGCACAAGATGGGAGCCTGATTGTCTGGGGTGAGGGTGGCGGCATCGTACTACTCTTACTCCAGAGGGGTGATGATTTTAGTCAAAAAAGGCACACCATTTACTATGATTAGATCTGAACTAGACGAACAGGGCAGAGTGGCAATGGTTCTGGGAAAATTGGGTGGCACGACTGTACTACTGGTGAATGTGTATGGACCCAATGTCAATGATCCTGCCTTTTTTAATGATGTATGGCGACGCATTTCCATGTTTCCTCCCGTGACTGTGCTCTGGGGTGGAGATTTTAACTTATGCATGGACACTGGTCTGTACCGCTCGCAGTGTGTATTGGGACGCGGGAAGCAGGCCTCAGAGGTAATGATAGAGTTGATGGAATCTGTGGGCCTTAAAGACATATGGAGACTCCGTAACCCCGCAGCCAGGGAAAGCACATTAGTCTCCACGGTGCATGGGTCATGGTCCCACCTGGACTACTGGCTGGCGTCTGAGGAGGCATGCCCCTGGACAGTTAACATTAACCACCTGGTGAAAACACTCTCAGATCACTCCCCTGTGTTGCTGGAGTTGCGTGTCCCTGAATGTGTGCGACCTCCGTTTCAGTGGAGACTTCAGCAGTCCTCTCTGACTGACCCTGTATTCCGGGACACAATAGGTAACGCTATCAGGAACTACTTTGACGAAAATGAGGGATCAGTTGACAGTGCGGGGACACTTTGGGAGGCTTTTAAAGTGACGATCCGGGGGGAGGGCAGGGGGGCGCAGGCGGGAGTCCTGAAGGATCTCCGACATAGAATCAGAGGATTGGCAGCGCAGATATCAGCACTGGAGCGGGATTACGATTCGAACCCCGTACCAGCAACACTTGCTAAAATCAGGGATCTAGTGACTGAACATAACCAAACGGCCGATCAAGAGGTCCTGCATCGGTCTAGAAGATGTAACGCGCGAAACTATGGAGAGGGTAGCAGACCAAGTCGCTCGCTAGCTCAAAAGATCGCATTGCCGAGGGGGTCAGGAAAATATTATAGAGATGCTGGATGGGGATGCTGTTGCACGACATTCCACATCAGATATCAGTAAGATTCTTTTGGATTTTTACTCTGAACTGTATGGCGACAGGCCGCCAGTTAGTGAGGCAGAGATTTCCACTTACCTGTATGATATCGTGCTTGGGTGGCTTTCGGAGGGCCAGAGAGAGTATTTAACGCAACCTTTCGATGTGAAGGATGTGAAGGAAGCTATAATGTCCCTCCCCACATGCAAAGCATCTGGCCCATGACGGGCTACCGAGTGAGTTCTATAAAGCCTATATAGAGGAGTTAGCACCAAGATTGTTAGATGTATATGCCGAAGCGTATGAGACAGGAATACTGCCTCCCACACTAAAAGAGGCGTTAATTGTCACATTGTTGAAGCCTGAAAAAGAGGCAAATAAATGAGTCATATAGCCCTTTGTCCCTAATAAATATTGACGCCAAAATTCTGGCTAAAATAATCGCAAATAGGCTGCAGCCATTGGTCCCAAAGCTGCTCCTTCCGGATCAGTCAGGGTTTGTCCTTAAGAGATCCACAGCCCATAACTTGGAACCATCTTTGCAGTGCTACATTACTTGGAGTCAGAGTTCCAGGCGGTTGCAGTGCTGCTAGACGCAGCAAAAGCCTTTGACTCCTTGCAATGGGGGTATATGTTCACTTTATTGCAGAGAATGGGCATGCCGCCATTCTTCCTGAAATGGGTGAAACTGTTGTATGCTGAGCCGGTGGCCCGGCTGCAGGTGAATGGGTGGGTCTCGGATGCCTTTCCAATTAAAAGGGGCACTAGACAGGGTTGTCCCGTGTCTGATGTTATTCTCTCTAGCGCTTGAGCCTTTAGCCTGCAAAATCCGCCAAAAACACGCCAACGCCGCTTTAAGGTTCAGACAGCGGCCACTCACTGTCTCCCTGTACGCGGATGATATGGCGCTATACGTGTGTGAGCCAGCCACGTATCTACCGGCTCTGCTGTGAGGGAATGTGGTATTTGAAAGATACTCGGGCCTGGGAATTAACTGGGCGAAATCCAGTGTTCCTGTTGAGGGACGGCACTCAGGAAATTGTGTTGGACTTCCCACTATCCTGGTCCACCGACCCGGTGAAATACCTGGGAATATGGATACATAGGGACCCTTAAGTGACACTGTCCATGAACTACGGACGGACCATCACTAAAATTACAGAGCAGATTGCACGCTGGACATGTTTGCCCCTCTCGCTTGCAGACAGAATTGCAGTTGTGAAAATGACTATTTTGCCCAAGCTTCTATACCGATTTGTCAATGTACCGATAGGACTCAACGTGGCACTCTTTAAATCGCTTCAGACCTGCCTGCTATCGCTTGTGTGGGCAGGTAAACAGCCAAGGTGCAGCTGGAGCACGCTAGCGCAACCATTTGAGCGGGGTGGGTTTGAGGCACCGGATTTGCGATTATATTATTTATGCGCCCAGGCGCAATTTGCGCACTACTGGTATTTCCCACAGAAGTATCTTTCACACACTGCGGTTGAGGCAGACACGGTACATCCGACCCCGCTTACTGCGATGGTTTTGTTGGGTGGGGCGGGAGCTGCCAGGAAGGAACTAAACTCAGTTAAGTACACTGCCTGGGCGTGGAAGACTCTTGCCAAGCGAGCCCGGATGAAATATATGTATGCTCCAGCTTTGCCGATTGCAGCGCACCCGGGCATTTCTGCGGCCCAGGAACAGGGAGCCTTGAGGGCATTGCGAATGGTAGGGGTCACACAGCTGGGAGACTTATATCAGAACGGTGTCTTCAGGTCTCGAAGACCTTCAAGCAGGACAGCAGTATAATGCAATGCTTGGTTTTACAGGTGCTAGGGTGTGTCAAGCAGTTAGGTCCTTATACCCTGGCTTCCCCACAGAGCCGAAACCTCTGAGGGCATTACAAGTCATGCTGGCGGGGGAGGAGCGTAGGGGATTGATTACAAGGTTGTATAACGCCTCCCAGAGAGAGAATGAGTTTATAGATCCCCTCTCGCTTAAAAAATGGAATGCTGCGCTTGAGACCCCGTTGACGCTGGAACACTGGGAGTTCTGCTGCGAATTGACGGGTCAATTGACGGCGAATTGCAATCTCCATATCATACATTTTAAATACTTACACCAGTTGTACTACACGCCTAGTCAGTTACAGAAATTTGGGTTGAGGGACAATGCAAGATGTATACGATGTGGGCAGGATAATGCAGATGTTATGCATCTGGCATGGGGCTGTGCTATAGTATATACTTTTTGGTGGCGTGTTGCAGAGGTGCTCACTGAAATAACACTTGAAAGAGTTGCATGTACCCCTGAATTGTGTTTGCTTGGTTTGGTAAAGAAGCCCAAACCCTGTACTAGGCGTATTGTTGCAATATCCACCCTGTTTGCAAAATGTGCAGTTGCAATGCACTGGGGTGCCAAGACTGGCCCCACTGTCCAGAAATGGATTCGAGGCTTGGTATACTGTAAAGAGCAACTGGGGATATATGCAGAGGAAATACCGGTTGCATCTAGGCCAAAAGACTTCTGGGCGCCGCTTTCTATGTTTTTACTTGAAAATCCGGACATGCACTAAGCACAACGAACAATTATTAGATTGGAGTAATAGAACAATCTAGAGTATGTTAAGCTCTGGAGGCAGAACTGTACTATGTAAATTGTCTACATGCCCGAAAAACTGTACTTGCCGAATGGGGGAAGTTGGGGTGGGGGTTGTGATGGGTCTGTTCTCTGATGGTATGGGGAAAAAAATTGCGTATCCTACTGCACAATGTAGGTTTGCTGGGTTTGCCTTTGGGAAATCTGTATATTGTGTTACGCAAACTTACAAAAATAAAATGTACAAAAAAAGTGCAGCAGCCTTGGCATTGCTGAATAGTGTTGTAACTGCCATATTAATTTACAGTCACAGTACACTCCTGACATCAATGAAATGCCTGCAGAATTAGTACTCCTCTTTACACCCTCATCTTTCTATCACACATTCATCCCTGGCTGCTGATAACATTGCCACTTACTTCTCCACAAAGGACCTATCGTGCAGCAATACTACCAAATCTCTCTTCTCCCTCCTGTATTTCCCCACACTTCTTACTCATCCCGCTACACTCCCTTCCTTCTCTTACACATCTCCCTGTGAATTAATTCCTGGCCTGCAATCTTCCAGCTTCTACTGGGCACCATCCGACCTTTTCAGTCCCCAAATTACCACATTAATGGCACTCTTCTCTTATGTACTACTATCTGACATCTCTCTTCAATATTCTTTCCACAAAAGGAACCACCCTTCCTTGTTTTAAGGATGCAGTCGTTTCATCCATACTACAAAAAAGCAAATGCAGATCCTTCAACTCCATGCAAGTACTGCCTGACCGGTCTGCTCCCTTTTTAGCAGTTCTGGAATGATTAATCTATAACCGTCTCACTCCTTCCTCTATACTGACAATGTACTTGATCAGGCGTGTTGCACTCCACAGAAACTGCTTTCGGATCCTGTTGGAGCGACTCTCAAACTGGGCAGAGGAGTGTACTATCCTGTCCGACCTGCAATATGGGTTCAGGTCGGGACGGGGCGCTGTTGAGCAAAATTTGAACCTCTATTTGCAGATTTGAAAGTATACCAAGGCCAAGAGGGAGGCAATCCATTTGGCCTTCATGCACCTCATCTCAGCCTTCGATAGAGTTAACCATTCCAAGCTGTGGTCCATGATGGCTCAGATGGACATAGAGCCCGCCCTAGTATATTTTTTGCGCGATTTGCACCGGGACCTCACGGCATCTATCAGATATGACCCCCAATGGGGAATGCACACCGCACTTTAAATTGAAGCGAGGGGTTCACCGGGGTTGCATACTTGCGCAATTTTTTATTTTATATTAATCAATTAGAATCAGCTCTTACAGACCCTCACCTGGACAAGCTTATGGCTGGTGGTTGCTCGCTCCCTGCTCTGTGTTATGCAGACGACACTATTAAATTGCTCCGATTGCCAAGGGGCTACAGAAACTTCTAGATTTATTGATTTTATGAACAGCCTTGGCCTGTCCACCAATTTCTTAAAATCACAGGTGATGAAGTTTGGCCCGCCTAAGACAAAAACCATGAAATTCATAGTAGATGGTCACCATATTAGCCAAGTTGATAAGTTTCGTTATTTGGGTGTCCAATTAGACTCTGGTCTCAGCTGACATCCTTTTATAAATCATAACGAGGCAGCTTTCAACAGGGCAATGTTTAGTATCGGAGACTTCTCCCGGTGGCTGGGACACACCAACATAATCACAGTTTTGAGCATATTCAACGCCAAGTGCATCCCAATAGCTAGCTATGGGTGCGGTATTTGGGGATATGGGCCAGTCACTCCGATTCAAGTGGCAGAAAACAAATTCCTCAGGGGCCTCTAGAGGTCCCACAAAGTACATCTTCTGAGGTTGTTCATGAAGAGTTGGGCATGGGCCATGTGATTGATTTTATCCGGCTCTGCCCCCTGTTGCTTTGGCTTTCAGTCTGGTGCAAGGAGAAGCTAGGCCTCAGATTGATTATGCAAGATTGCATGAACCTGGATAGCTCTTCTCTGATCCCTTGGCTGATCTATGTCTCGACCACAACGAAAAGTTTAGAGAGACCAGAACTCTATCATGATCCAAGTGGTATTGTCCAAACTGATAAAAGATGGGTTAAAGAAGCGTTTAGAGATACGATGGAGGCAGATCGTGCGGCTTCAGCACTGAACCAGCTTTTAGAATGTCATTCACTTTTAGTGAAAACTGTAAGCGGCTTGGTGCCATACCTTACCTTGGACATGCCCTGTCACCAGCAATGATTGCTGACATTTTTCAGCCTTAATTTATTCCAGAGGCTTGTGCCCTTTTAATCATGGTTGCTTTAATGACTCGAAGTTGGTCATGTGTGATTGCGATAATGTTTCCATTAATGATAACTTGCATATATTCATGATCTACCCAAAATATAATTATTTGTGTTCTAAATATATACTTCCACGCCTGAAGACGATGAATTTTAACCAAGTGAGACCTGCATTATTGTTCCTTCAGTTTTCAACCACCCCCACAGTGTGCTATTTTTTTATCTCGCTATCTTTCTGGCATTTAAAGTCAATCTAATTGTAATTTATTTGATTTTTATGAAATGTATTGTACTGCGCAGGACTTATGATTTTATCTTCTAAAATTGAATAAAGAATATATTGATTGAACTGCTTTCTCGCATTTGTATCTACATAACCTCTGCCCTCCACAATCACCACTTCTACTTCCACAGCAGCCCACTAATTCGCCCCAACCATCGTTAGAACCACAGATGTTGGAGTCAGCTGGTTTTCCATCTTTGACTGGTCCTTTGCTGCTTCCTTGGGCTCCTTTTTTTCCCATGTTCACGCCTCTACCCACAAGGCTCAGTCCTTTGTCTGCACTTCTCCCTTGTTAACATTTTGATCTCCATTAAATCATCATGTCTTCTCCATGAAGACGATACATGAATCTTTCTTTCAATTCCCACCTTGGTTACTGATCTCCAAACAAGACTCATAGCCACTACATACTATATGGCAGTGTGTTCACTCATGTTAAATTCACGCACAACTCAAGTAATCTATTTTCCTGCTGCATCATCCCCTTCCTGTCTGCATAGCCCATCCATTCTCCCCGAGACATAGATCATTACATCAGCATGAAGAAACCCTGAGGTATCCTGGAATCCCTCAATGAACCTTGAAACTTTCATAGCCAACACAGTCCCATCAGCCAGCATAAAACTACTGAACATGGGGAAAATTCCACAGACACTGAACTCCCCACTAATATTTACCAAGCTGCAACAGTCTACTAATATGAGGTCTTCCCTTCTACTCGTTCACTCCCCTTCACAAGGTTCTACATTTTATGTCACTGACCCTATACAATCTTACGCTACACCCTCCCACCTCTCAAGTGTCTGCATCAAGCCATTTTGCTGTCGCCAAAAAGCAGAGCTCTTCACAGACTACTCATCATAGTCTTCAAGGACATTAAAGGCTCTTCTACAAGTTACCTACTAGTAACCTGAGCAGATACATCCATACTCGCAACTGAAGCTCAGCCACAAAAAGCCTCCTAGACACACCCAAGTCGCTCTATGCAGCATCAAGAGTCTGGCCTTTTCACTTATCAGGTCCACTGCATTAGAAGGTTCTTCTTCCAGAGGTTTAATCCCTCAAATTGCATCCTCCAAAACTACTCTCAAAGAAGTTCCCATCTTACAAGGTGCTCACTAAATTAATTTGACTCCACACCATTTCTGTACACACATATATATATACATACATAGCTTACATGTATGTATTACCATGTTATAGTTTCAAAATTCACTGTACTTTAAATCTGATCACCTTCTCCATGTGTCCAGGCACAGCTGGGAATATCAATCATATGTACCAAGATAGTTTTTCTATGTAAAGCATTTGTCAAAGTGTTCCGTTTCTGAGAATATATAAATGCTTTCTCTTTACAAGAAGCACCTATGTGGCATTGCAACCACACAGATATGCTGGAACCAAAAAATGAAGACATTTATTTGGAAGAAAGATTACCAAAGATATAACTATTATTTAGAGGACTGCTAGTTGCTCATATAGAATATGCAATTGGGAATTTGTGCTGTGCAAAAGCAAGCTCAGATTTATGCAAAAGTTCAGCTCTCAGATCCTATGCCAGACCTTGCCCTTTATAACTGGAAGGCCAGTTTAGTAGTTTTTGGTTTGTTAAGTGGAACCCTGCTTCCTGTGTTGGTTCTTGTGGTCGCTAGTGGTGCTTTTCAAGGCATTTTGCTGTTGCTTGTGCCATGATGGTTTCTGTTGGCCAAACCTTGCTACATCAAAAGACTGTAATGGTACAATTTGTTAGTTAATGACAGCTTTGTTGCTCATTTAACTGGTGACAGCCTGAAACAATATCCTTAAGAACATGTTATAGACAAGGTTATTCCCTGACTGCACTAAAGGTATCGGAGGTACTTTGACTTTTCATTCTGGTTAACATAGTACAGCCCTGGTTTTATTCGCAGGGTGTCTCCTGGAGGCACCTGAGATGAACACCCTTGGACATGACCCGTTCAGTCCAAATAATCCATCTGCTGGGGGCCACGGCTCGGCTTGAACAGTGTCCCTTCAACTTTACTGTCCTGGACCTTAGCACCAAGGTAGGAATTCCCTATGTATCCACTGTTCTGTGTGGATATGGGATGAGTCATGAATGGAGAAGTGAGTGCACTAACTGACTGTTGGACCTCCTGCTGCTGTCATTGAGAACAAGGCCATGACATTGTACTTCACTGAAAAGAGTTTGTGTGTGTTAAATCACGCAAGACCGTGTTTCTACTAAAAGGTGTACCAAAAGAAGCCAACTTGTCTGGCCACAGAGCACAGTGAACCCACCGATGCAAAAAAAGCAGTGGGTTAGCAGAAGTGAGATCACACACCCTTTGAACACTTTCTGATGGCATTACAGTGTTTTGTTTGTTCCTTAGCGCCTCAAAAACGTCCTACTTCCTGCAGAGGGGCTAGGACAAAACAGTAAGTAAACAAAGCTCTTAGAGCAAGATTTACTTCCGACTCCGGAGACCAGGAATGGCAAGAACAGTGCTAGGGTAGAAGGGAGCAAGTCTGAGGTAGAAACTGCTACTCATGGCTGCCCCGATTAATGTACATGGAGCTACTTGGCTTAAACGCCCCAGGTTTCTGGAGCATGATTAGCTCAGTGTGTACTTGGTCCATTGCAACAGCAAATGATGGCCTGTTAGAACAATCATATGACATGGATGACCTGCTAAAGAATGGATATTTCCATTTTTCACCTCACACGTCTACGCTTGGATGGCCTGGGCTTCATCTAACCACATTTGTCGATCCCCCCTCTGTTACCATCGGCTCTCCCACCTCGTCATACCATTTTCTCCATTCTGTTGGTTCTTTTCCTTTGTCACCTCAAGAAAAAGAAGGAAGTACATCTTTTCTCTACGTACTGCGTTACATCACAGATCTCGAAAGTGTTGGCACAAGATGGATGTCATTTTGTAAAATGTAATGCATTTTAAATACATGTGTACAGGACTTCTCTTGGTTTCTTAATAACATCAATGCTCCTCAACCAATCTTTAGTTGCTGCTACTGAATGATGTGTTCCATTCAGTTTTGCCAAAAGTAGCTTAGTTGTTGTTTGTTCGTTACATTTTGTATAAACTCAATCATGTGGGACGGAAAAATCATGTATATCAACTTGATTATATGTATGTAGTATGTCTTTGGCTGTGAATGAATGTGGTCAGAATGTTGCATAATTGTTAGTCTCTGTATGAATATCTTTATGTCTAATATATGTTTTTATAGTTACCCAAAAAAAAGATAAAGATAATTTATAAATAAACTTTTTTATATATTTCTCATTTTCTAGTGTCACTATAGTTTGTTCTCCTTCTCATAATGGTTTGAGGGTTTCAATGGTCTGAAGTAGCCCTAGAGTATTTACATTAATGTATTTTCCCTGTCTAGGTGTACTTCTCACTAGTGTCAGGGGGCCCCTTTACTTTGCAATTGTTTACCCACAGCCTGTCTGTGCGGGGTGGTGCATGTTATCATAGTCTCTTGTGGGTTATTTATATCCTTTAAGAGCCTGATTTGTCCTATATATGTATCATTGTATTTGTTTGGTGTGTGTCTTATATTCTTTTTTATGTTTTTAGAGACACCGTTCCTATATGTCCCTGTTTCCATAATACACATCTCTGTATGGCAGCGATTTACTGTAAGTAAGTAGATTCTTACATATTGTCACAACACGTAAGGTTTGTGGTATTTCCCCTTCTCTATCTAAAATGGAAAATCTGAAGACCTTCGGGTTTTCAGATGAACAATTTGCCCTTTTGGTAGGGGACCAAACAGCTCCTGGCCAACCATCTAATTCATTAGGTAATACAGCCAATAATGAGGATATACATAAGCTATTAGATTTGAAAAAGAAAATCAAAAGGATAGAGATGCATGGGCATTTCATATTGGAATATCTTAAGGCAGGCGTGATACCTCAAGGCCTGAGAGTTCGTAATATACCGGGGCTCTTTGTACAAATCAAGGAGTTCCTAGATAAATGGTCATTAATAGCGAACAGATGTTCACGTGACCTGATGATGCTTAGAGTTGCTACTGCCAAAGAAATGATTCAAGTTTTAATAGAAGAAATTACCTCACTAGAAGATAAGATCAAAAAATGCAATGCAGTGGAGGATGCTAAACTTGAGGATCTGAATCAGGAGGTTGATTCTTATAGCGATTACTTGCTAAAACGTAAAACAGAAAAATTAAAGAAGGATATAAGGTTTTACTCAAAGGAGAAAACTTACCCATATCTGAATGAGCATTTTTTTACAGACACACGGTAACAGGAATTAGAAACTTATGGACCAGCCCAACCAAGACATAAGGTCACTACTTTTTCGGATTCGTCCGATACAGATAACGAGTCCAGCCCCCATCAGTCTAACTATGGATCAGATAGAGGTAGCCATCCTTTAAACTACCCAAGAGGCCAGCTGCCTTTTTTAGGCAGACGAGGGCCACGGAGAGGCCCTTGGAAACCGAGGTATCAGTCGAGGTTCAACGCGAATTACAATCATCACGAATACCCTCAAAGCAATGCACAGTACCTAGTGACCAGGAATGCTCAGTACTGGCGAACTTAGACACAATACCCATGTTTAATCTATCTAAAAAAAGACTCACTGATCCAGAGGTTAAAGTATTATCTAAGGGCCTATCATTTGTTCCTCATACAGGAGCTAACATTTTTGAGATGTTTCAAGATATACATTCTTTTTTTCGAAAAATACGATTTAAAAAGTTCTTTGAAAATAGACCTAATCTTACCACATATGAAGAGAACCAATCAGGTCTACACCCATTCTCTGTGTTTACTCCAACTCTAGATCAGGTTGGACCAGAAGTAGGAATCTTTGAATCGGTTGTTATTGCTAAACTTGAAAACATCGTCAAATATGTTTCTAAGCCCATCCCTAACCTACTTAGAGAAGAATTGGATGCCCTTAATGCTTTAAAAATTCAGAAAAATATCACAGTAAAAAGCTGTGACAAAGGGGAAGGGATTGTTGTAATGGATACTGACACATATTTCAAACATGAACACACTATTAAACAATCCCTTACATTATCGAAAAATTACTACGGACCCAACATCCAGAGTCCAACGTAAAATTTGTACTCTTACAAATAATGCTGTAGAACAGGGTATAATATGTCAGCAGGAAAGTGACTATATGAATGTGTCGACACCCCGTATGGCCAGTGTCTACGGGGTTCCGAAAATTCATAAAGATTGTAACAACCCCCCTAATGACCAATCGTCACCACTATAGGATCAGTAACGGAGCATATATCCAAATATATTGACCAAGTGCTACGACCACATGTCTCAAAAATGTTCTCATGTTAGAGACACTAAGGATATGATCTCAAAAATAGAAGGTTTATCCTTCAATAGACAAACAGACACATTGGTATCATTGGACATTGAGTCCTTATATAGTAACATCCCTCAGCTTGAGGCCATTACAGCAGTGGAATGGTTTATTTTAACCTTTTCAGTAGATTGCAATGTGCCTTTCATTATCGATTTCCTTACCATCGTACTTGATGAAAACACTTTCGAGTTCAATGGGGATCTTTATAAACAGATTAAGGGCGTGAGTATGGGGGCATCTTGTGCCCCCACTATAGCCAACATCTATATGGCATTTTTTGAGCACCAATTTGTCTACAATGAGATGGCCCCGTTTTTTGAGTCGATATATCATTGGTCCCGTTATATTGACGACATATTGTTTATTTGGAAGGACGAGCCTGTGAAACTTCAGGAATTTCTGGAATGGATAAATCTATGTGACGTGAATTTATGTTTCACAGCAAACATTGGAGATGGGAAAATTGAATTTTTAGATATTGAAATTAAAGGAGGTTGACTCTGTTCTCCAAGTAGATCTTTACACCAAACCAACAGCAAGAAATACGTTATTGCATTTCTCTAGCTATCACCCAAAATGTCAACGAGAAAGTATACCTATGGGACAATTTTTACGTGTCCGACGTAATTGTACCAATGTATATGACTTTGATATGAGGGCAATAACAATGAAACAAAGGTTCATAGACCGTGGCTATCCAAGGAGACTTGTAAGAGAGGCATATAAAAGGGCTAGGTTTTATGACCGGGACCATTTACTTCAAACCAATACAAAAAAAGATCCCCCGAAATTGGTATGTGTTACTAGACACTCATCCTTGAATGAGAAGATCCGACAAACCATTAATGCCCAATGGCACATCCTTAATGCAAATTCAGATCCAGATAGGGCATTTCAACGCCCCATGTTTGCCCACAAGCGAAACAAGAATTTAAAAGATCTGGTGGTCCACTCTAGATTGCAAGCTAAACCACCATTTATACAAAAAACTTTAGACGGCAGTCACCCCATCAATGGTAACCACAAATGTTCTCATTGTAAGGCATGTGATGGGGCGATAGTCACAGATAAGTTCCTTTATCAAAAAAAGGAAATTAAACTTAGAACTTTTACTAACTGTAAAACAGATAATGTTATTTATCTGCTACTTTGCCCTTGTGATAAAGGATATGTTGGCGAGACGTCACGACAATTCTCGGTCCGCCTGACAGAACACCGCTCGGCCATTAAAACAAAAAAACTCACGGCACCGATAGTCAAACACTACTTAGAAATGAACCATCGTGAGACTCAAATAAGATGGTTAATCTTGGGAAAAAATTGAAATTAAAAATACTCTACAAGCAGAATCAATAAGAAAACGCAGAGAGGTATTCTGGATTTTCTCTTTGAGCTCCCACATCAATGGGCTAAATTCTGATATCCCATGGGACCAAGCGATACGCTATAATGACTAGCATGGTCAATTGTTCCTAAGTATAGGTTATTTGTTCCAACCTATCGGTATATTCATCTTTTATATCTTGCTGTAAGTTTTCTTTGGACATGTGCACAGCCATTTGGTGGCGATACTTACATGTATTTCTAAATAACACTGGACCCCGGCAAAGGCTATGGGAATTTTTTTTCCATCGGTACATTCCACCGGTTTTTTCAAATCTCGCTGTACATCCATGGATATATGCACAGCTTTTATGTGGTGACGTTTTCATGTATTCTCCAATAATCGCTGGGTGTCTATACATATGCCTTGGGTACCCCTTTTTTTATATATATCTCCTTTAGGGTTTTTCCTTTGAAGGTTAGTCGTTTTTGTTATCTGCTGTACTCACTGTTTATTATATCTTGTTGTGCATATATTCATATGTGCATAGCTATTCTTGGGTGCGATGTTTATATATTCTCTTTTGTATATTGTTAGAGTACGGCATATATATATTAGGACTGTGTTGTATACATTCACATACATTGATACCTTTAAATCTTTTATTCTTTGCCATTAAGATCTCGGTACTTTCTGTATCTAGTTTTCCTTGTTTTTTGTGGTTGACCGGACATGGTTCTGCCTTTCCCACCATGTGACAAGGTCACATGACTGTTTCCCGACAGTATTTAAAACATACCGTCTTTTTCGCGCCATTAGCTTTTCGGCGTTTTTCAGCCCCTTCGGCAGGCTGCTAAATAGAGATTAGAGCTGCTCAATTGTTTGGACCGCTAATATCGGTAAGCACAATGTGAGAATTCGTGGATGCTCTGTAAATGCCTTGGTGTTTGTTATCTTCAATGAGTTTTGGAATAACACGTGTGTATCGGGATGTATATTTCTTTGTTTTTTGTCTTTATATTTCCCCATTTGCTGTATTTTGGCCGGGCATTGCTCCGCCTTTCCCATTATGTGACAAGGTCATAAGACTGGTTTCCCGACAGTATTTAAACATACCGTCTTTTTTTCGCGCCATTAGCTTTTCGGCGTTAAACAGAGTTTAGAGCTGTTCTGTTGTTTTTTGGATCGCCGACATCAGTAAACATAGTGTGAGGTTCTCGCAGGTATTCAGTAATTGCGGTGATGTTTGTTACCATCAAGTTGTTGGAAATAATACACGTGTATCGGGACACATTTCATCAGGGGCATTTAAACCCATATAAAATAAAGATTATCGTTGTGTCATGCTATTTGTTCGAATATACAGTTTTTGCTCCGATTAACATTTACTCACTGTTTAGAGTTAGAAACAGTCTCACTCTTGAGGTGGCATCGCTGTAACCGTTTTTTATGTGTGTTCGCCCATGAGTTTTTCTACTATAAACTTGAAATATTCGATTTATTTTAGACGTTTGCGGTCTCGCTGAAATGCTTCAAATAATTTTATTATATCTATGTAAGGCATCATGTTTTACTCCATCTTTTTGCCAATAAAATTAGTAATCTTGTTGTGAGTACTTTCTACTTATGGAACACACCGTTCCTGTTGCTTATTTTCTAGCATCCATTTTTAACCATCTGAAGGACTAGCAGCTCGTCTTTCTTGTTGGATACATTTTATCAAGCAGGTACGATTTGCCCTCGCTGATATTTATAGAAAATGATTCAACCTTGACATTCTTAAAATTATTTTGGTTCGTGTTTTTACATATGGTGTTTTGGGTCTGTTTATCTGTTTCAGGGACTTTTTCTTGAGGAGTCGGCTATTACACTAAAACTGTTCCCCTTTGAGAAAGGTCATTATCTGTAGAAGGTAAATAAGTAATCTTAGTGGTTGGTCATAATACCCTTTCATATTCAAGGATGTACTTAGTTAGTACTGGAAAGCTTTTTTATTCTTTTTATTTCTCTGTTTTGGTACACCGCTTTAGAACCCCACGGGTGTATCCTGGATGACAAGAATAAATTCTTGATGATATAATATCTTTATCTTGACCTGAACCATTTAAACCGCTCATCAGTCTACATACAGATGCTGGATAGACTTGGTAATATATTCTTTCTATTATTGTTTTGGTTATAAATTTCATTTCAGTATTCTATGCCTTTTACTCTATAGAATATCTATCTTGGACAGTATATATTTATTTTTCTCTTTCAATTGCCTTTTAGGGACACCAATTATATTTTCCTTTAATAAGGTGATTTTAGCATTGCTGATATGGTATTCATATTAAGAATGTAGATTATTGGTAATAGTTTTCTAGCGTATGTTTGTAGTGTTATATGTTGTTTGGGAGATTATTTACATGTTTGTATTTATGTTTATAATTTGTCAGGCTCTTATTCTTTCTTCCCTTTTTATAAAAAGATAATAGGAGATTATACCCACAGTTCAATTATGGGTCCTTATCATAATATGAAATTATCATAATCATTTACTATAGTGACACTCAAAATCATACTTAAAATTATATTTTATATGTATGTGATATATATATATATTATTCTTTACAGAGCACAACATTCTGAGGTGGAACTCCTGATGAAGACAGTGTTTCTGTCGAAACGCGCGTAGAGTCAGTTTGAAAACCACCTAAAAGAGCAAATTTCACATTAAAGTGCTGTTGTTGTTTGTTCGTTACATTTTGTATAAACTCAATCATGTGGGACGGAAAAATCATGTATATCAACTTGATTATATGTATGTAGTATGTCTTTGGCTGTGAATGAATGTGGTCAGAATGTTGCATAATTGTTAGTCTCTGTATGAATATCTTTATGTCTAATATATGTTTTTATAGTTACCCAAAAAAAAGATAAAGATAATTTATAAATAAACTTTTTTATATATTTCTCATTTTCTAGTGTCACTATAGTTTGTTCTCCTTCTCATAATGGTTTGAGGGTTTCAATGGTCTGAAGTAGCCCTAGAGTATTTACATTAACCATCGGCTCTCCCACCTCGTCATACAATTTTCTCCATTCTGTTGGTTCTTTTCCTTTGTCACCTCAAGAAAAAGAAGGAAGTACATCTTTTCTCTACGTACTGCGTTACATCACAGATCTCGAAAGTGTTGGCACAAGATGGATGTCATTTTGTAAAATGTAATGCATTTTAAATACATGTGTACAGGACTTCTCTTGGTTTCTTAATAACATCAATGCTCCTCAACCAATCTTTAGTTGCTGCTACTGAATGATGTATTCCATTCAGTTTTGCCAAAAGTAGCTTGCGTCATAGTAGGCTGCTTTGGAACCAGCAAATAGGCTAAAACAAAATTTATATTACTTTCCAGGACACATATTGGTGCAAATTTTCATTTTCTTTGTTTTTTTGCAAATCTACTAAATACTCCAGCTTAATCCTTGAAGATTAAAAGTGTAAAACACTGCTCAGCACAAAAAAGTCCAAACCTTAGAATAAGTTAAACATATGTTTATTTTAAAAATAGGTATATAAAAGTACACACAATAAATGTATAAAATAATAAAATACAGTCACTTCGCTTTTGTAGAATTGACAAACGTATATTGTAACATTCAGATTCATAATTAGAACTTTATAATCTCTTTGAGCACAAGAAGTATCAAATTGTAACAATGACTTATTTTACATGTTACGGCCTCAGTCGTATCTCTATAAAAGGCATCTCTGTAGTGCATTTTGCAGAATTAATTCTGCAGCAACAGGTACAGCAAGAACTGCAAGTGCAGCCGTATCTGAAACTTGGAATGAAATACCCAGCAAGAAGTCAAACTTGGAAAAGCGTTGAGATTTTTGGATCTGCGCAAATGATTATTAATGAGGTTACAAACCAAATAACGAGGAGTATGTAGCCTGGAATCTGAAATATGCCGGTCTTGAATAAAAGTTTCTCATTATTTAAAAAAAAAAAAAAAAAAGAAAGGCACTGTCATTTGTTTTCTGCGGCATCAATATGCCACCTGTACTAAGCATATGGGATTTATCTTGCATGTTTTGTGGCCCAAAATGTACAGGTGTGGGGTGGGGGGATGCTCGGAAGCAGTCGGGGCGAAATGGGTCACGACTTTCTGGGCCACCTCTAACCCTAAAATTCTAGCATGTTTTTTCATGCACTATTCAAGTACGATTAGGATATCCAAACAATATAAGAATGCTAGACATTTCAATGGCGTGCCTATTATCAATCTAAAGGTTTTCTGGATAAGAAAGCAACCTACATATTTCACAAAGAATTCTGCAGCAGCCATATGACCCGCTGATCTATCTCGTCAACTGAGTCCCAGATACCTACTGCAGTTTACAGGACCTTTCTGCATGCTTCATTTAACTCATTCTGAGGTACTGTTGGCAAGATGATGATATTGCGCGCCAGTTTCAGCAAGCAGGAAGTGCAAGTGGGCTTAACAGGTGGGGATGGGTAAGAGGCAACAGTTTGCAAAACAACTTTACAGTTAAGTGTCTCCTCCCTGGGACGTCTGAACTTTGAAAGAAAGTACCTGGGCAGTCCCCGAGGCAGGAGAAAAGGGGGTGAGGCAGAAAGACAGAAATCAGCAACACCTCTTATTTTGCGCTTATGTTTTGGGTGTGCAAGCTTGACAAAGGATGGACATACCTATGTGGGGTGTAAGCAAAAGCATGGGGGGGGTTTTAAAGGCCATTTCAAAGGCTAAGCTTTGAACCTGCCTGGTAATAAGTATATTCGCTTAACCATGGTACGCACTACCGTCACTGAGGGAGATGAGGTCTCCGCTTTAAAAAGAAGGTTAGACCAAAGTGCTGAGATGCAAAACACTAAATTTTCTGTGTTTTTATGCTCATTATAAGTTTTTTTGTGTAGGCTGAGGACAGTTGTAGAAACACGTTCTTTCTGGTCACCGAAGGCCCCGCATTCAATAATAATCACTGAAGGGCCGAGACCTGAGCAGTAGCATTAACGAGTGACAGTTTTCTGCTGGCAGCTAAAACCCTCTGACCCCAAAAAAAAATTACAATAGTCAGATTCCATTCACCAAGAAGGACAAAAAGGGGATCATTTAAAAAATAAAAAAAACACAAGCATTCCAGCAACAAAAAAACTGTGTTTAACTTTTAGCAGGACGTGTTTCAAAAGGTAAACTCCAACCAAGCCACAATGCGGAAAGAAGCAAGCATGCCAGTTTTCAGAGGAATGTTTTACATAGGGGATCGGTAAGGTGGCATGCTGCTGGTCTATTTACTTTAAATGAAATATACACCTTGCAAAGTATTCTAGAAAAAGTGTTTCAAACATTTTTATCCCACTTAACAGAAACGCTCTAATACTATAAACTAAAATGCACGGTTTCAAGTGTTGCCATTATTGCATTCTACGCTTACAGTTAAATACAAAAAGGAAAGCAGAATTTTTGCTATCCCACTAGAAACACTTATGGTGTTTGGTTTGAGAGCCATCTAAATATCATAAAAGTTTTCACCTGTGTGGTAACCTTCCGATTAAGTGTCCTATAGGTTCTAAAATGAAAGTGTCAACCTGCAAGACAGGTTGTAGCTTTTTCTTTTTTATTGTTTTTTTTTTTTTAGCAAAAAGTGTAATTTTTTTGTGTGGTTAATACAATATTTGCTTGACCCCCTAATTGCCGGCAGGCATTTTTTATGCTCATAAAAAGTTTGGAACTGACTCATTCGTTTCACTTCAGAATCAACGCTACAGTTCAAACGGTGTCCATTTCGTCACAATAGTCAAATTTTCTTTGGCTATTGCACTCTTGTCGATGTGAGAGATAGTAGAATGCAGGTAAAGGCATGCCCATCTGGGAACCCTGGTACCTGGAACACACCCTGGGTGGATCACTTTGCTGGAGTTCCTCTACCATATTTTGGGCACTATCAGTCTTTCTACGAATGAAGGTCAGAGTTCAAATCGTGAGGATTTAGAAGCTGTCCTAGATGGACTCACTGTAGCAGTGGAAGAGAACTATGGGGATTTTGTAGATGTTATGATCCACTCTGGGAACATCATATCTGAAGCTAGAATAATAACTCACTCATTTTCTAGTGATTTGCCCGAAAGCCAAGGCTTGGCAAGTCACGTAGGGAAGTCACCTGGTATCTCAAGGGCTCCTCTGCAGACACCTTTTATGAGAAAATTCAAGGAAACAACCCAGCCAGTTATTATGGGATTAGCCCAGGGTGTCTGCCAGCATAAAGTGTCAGCACAGGCAGTATATATAAATATTTTTTGATTCCATCTGGTGCAACCCCTGTTGCATTACATTTTTTGCTCTATGATTTGTGTGGGGAATGGGAGAGGGTAGATATGGAAGCAGAGTCCCACAGTTTAACTCATAAATCCACTGTAAACTTTTAGCCACAGAAAACAGCTCCCATAGGCCAAGCACTAGCCTATCAGTAGATGGCTAAGCTACCTGTACTGTACAAAGAATTTGCTATACAAGAGCACAGATATCAAAATGAATTTCAGCTCACACATCTAAGGTGTAGAAAAATGTAACCAGCATCTTAAGTTGAAGATTCAATAAAAGTACCCGTCTACAACACAGCAAGAACTATTTCAGACACGTTCTGGGGAGGACTACAGACCCAGTCAGATCCCTGTTGCACCGAAGGACGAGGTAAGTGCACAGCAGTCACCGTCCCGCCAAAGAGGGAGACGCAGATAGGCACTCACGTGCGTCTTTGTGCTAGGAAAATCCTCGGTATATCCAGCATTAGCTGTGGAACATGGAACTGACAACATTTACTTTGTCATTGAAATAAATTATACCTTACAAATATTTTATATTTGAATGTCAAATACAATAAGCATATGCAATTTGTCTTACCATATTTTAAAAACATAGCAGTATTTTGACAAAAACTACAATTCTTTTCAAGCATTAATTAGGATCTCTCTGCTCTAAACAGTTTTAGCTTTTTCAGTTTAGTGCAGTAAGTGCAATGTGATAAAGTTTGGGCAAAGTGGAAATGATAAAAAGACAAGGACGTTTGGGAATAAGAGGACTAAAAATCGTAAACCGCATTTGTTGAAAAGTTGTGTCTGTTCTGCCTTTGTCATAAGCTGAGATTTGGCAAGTGAACAACCCTGCCATCTTATCCTCTGCTCTTTCTCATTGCAGTGTTTTGGCCCCGTGTTTTTCCATTTATAGGGCTCCCATGATATCATGATTGGCCGGGCATGGGACTTCTCGCCCTGCCACCTAGCTTATATACTCTATCTTCAGCACAGCAATAGACTACCATGAAGGATCATCACTTTCCTGGCGGAATGACACTTCATTATTGCCTGCTGGAGATCATGGCCAAGTGGAACACATATATGGTTGCAGGACATTCCACTGCGACACAGGTGTTTCTCCAGATAAAAGACTTTGGAAAATTGTAACTGAAACTCATTCAGGTTCAGCACAGTTGATCTTCTCCTCCCATCTACTATGCTCTGAAGTCTACGGAAGTTGTATTGCGTCCACTACAACAGAATTGTCCCTACATTTGTTTACTTATGCCCTCGCCTTCCACCATTCCGCAGACAGTGGTTGCGGAGCAGTCAAGTTGTACATACTTTCCATTTATTCTCTAGGAGCCACTTTCATCTCGGATCAAGATGTGCTGAGATGTAAAGTCGTATCTTTTCTTGGGGTCAGTTATGAGCACCACTGAAGCTCTGCTAAAATAGGAAATCCATAACAAACCCAAGCTCAGGAAATTCTTGCATTAATGAAAATGGCCAGCCTTGTCTGTAATATTCTCAATGCCAGCAGTGTTTGGAATGTCAGACATTTGGGGATATGTGGCGGGTATGATGTCATGACAGCCCTGAGGTAGTCTGGGGTATGACAGCGTTTCGGTACCCAAAAGTACGAGAGCCATATGAAAGCCGTCGGGTACAAAAGGGTCAAAGGGCACTCATGTGCTGTGGGGTAGTACTGCCCTGGAGTATTGAAGGGCATATTAGCTCTTATGTACCATGGAATAGGTGAGGCCTAGTACAGCGGGTTTGAAATCCTTGGAATACCATCTGTTTTAAGAGCAGAACAGTACTTGCATACCCTGGGATCTCGTGGTGCATGAGAGCCTCCAGCAGTAGTGGTTTGGGTCTTGGGTGCCTCAGAGCCCTCGGGTAGCGCGAGATACAATAGCCTGGAATATGGCAGAGTACGACGCCCCCCGAGAAACGCAGGGCACTGAACCAATTTCTTGCTTTGTTTCTTACAGAGAATAAATATCACTGGATTGTACATGATCCCCCTTTGTTAAGGTGGTTTCTTGTTCGATTTTCTTAACAAAGAGCTGGCAGCAGCCAGAGCCCCTCCCTGGACAAAACGAACAAAATAATCTCCAGCCAAGGGTCCCACAGCATAAAGTCCATCTTCCTGAGTGCATTCATATGTGAACTGGTCAATGTCAATAGGGTTTCTTTTGGAGATGGCGGATTTCTCATTATCCACTGCCAAGTGGACACCATTGTTGGGCAAGAAGGAAAGATTTGGGTTGGATCCAATCAGAACCAGTGCCATGGAAATGTTATAGACCACTCGATGCCCACTTTTGTCCTGAAAGACACACTTCTTGTCATCTTCAAAACGCACAACAAAATGCTCAGGAAGGCTGATATAGCCTTTATACTGCCCAGAGTCTAAGATGGACTGTTCCTTCATCATCTGGTGAACTTTGTGATATTCTGGATACATCATTTGGGGCAGCTGATTAAATATGAGGCCTGGGTCATTCACCTTTCTGCGGAAGGCATGGACCACAGGAATGTTACAATGGTGTGCAAAGAGAACAGCATCAGCCGCAGTCAGCCCTGCACCGATTATCAGGACAGGGTCTGAGTTTGGACCAACATTTTGCTTCCTCACAGCTTCTTCCAGGTCAGAGATTTGATGCGAAATAAAAGGAAGGTCCTCTCCTTTGATGCCGAGCCGTGAGGGACTGTCAAACATGCCGGTTGCCAAGACCACATTCTCTGCATATATGGAGAAGGGTTGCAGTCGGTCACACTCCATCTTCAGGAACCCATTAACCTGAAAAATGTCCTTGTTGGCAATGGATGTATTGTTCAGTTGTTCCTCCAGATCAAATGTGGAGCCGAGCTCGGTGGGAGCATCTTCGTTCTTGTACATGAAGTTAGTACCAGTGTGGACTTTCCTAACCGACGTCACCACGCTTCCTGAGATGAAGTTTTGCTGCAGGCCTTTCTTCTTAACATAATGCTGATAATACTGAGCAATGTCTCTTGCTGTGGCTCTGTCATTTCTCAGGTGCCTGTTTGAAAAAAGAGACAAGACAAAGTACACTGTAAGTACCACACAAGAACACCCTATGAGCCAACAAAGTGACAATCAGATAGGACTGAATGATACTGACAAAAGAGTAGTTTGTGCTTGGATCACTTTTTTGGGTCTCAGGAGACAAAATAGTTTAAGTGCAAATGAAAGCCAAACATTCAAATCAGTATGGAACTATAATCTCCGTTTTATTTTACACTTGGGAGCAAAGTTCAACTTTCAAAGCACTAACCTATGGTAACAGCTGAAATGAAGTGGAAAAGGCTAATCAAAAATGCAAGACCCAACAGGGCCAGTTTTTTCAAGACTTTGAAATATTTCACACCCAAAGAGGTCTAGTGCAGAAAGGGTTGAATATGAAGTGGCGTTTTGGATGGTCAGAAGAAACATATGTTACGTCATATTATATATTTGCATAGAGCCCCCGTCATTAATCTGGTCATATATCCAAAATATAGACAGTATAGTTCACAGTTGTGGAAGAGAAGACATACAGAGAATTGCCAAGAATGCATACTAATATCTATTCTGTGATCTACATGCTGCTTTATATTAAGAAAACTCCTATACCCTCTGGTATCAATGCATCTTCATAGACCCAGAACACTGGATCCAAACCATACCCAACTGATGGCAGACATTTTTATTGGACATTAAACAAATAACACATTTTATCTAGTTGACAATGTGGACTTTATTTTTAACATGTGTCAATGAGCAGGAAGGGCACAATATACTGCTTTGTGTAAAGTCTCTTAAAGAGACTATACCTTGGAGAGATGTACTACATATTGCTGCAATTTGATTCACCTACTCTCAGAGCAGTGAAAAGGTTGCAGAACTGCACCGTTTCAAATAAATTATGACTTGTAAAAGCAGGCACACTCTTCATGTGTGATGGCGTTTTAGAATCTTTCCCACTGGGACCAATGTGAGGTCCAGACATTGAAAACCTCAGGTGCACCGGCTAACCAAATCCCCACAGGTTTTCGTTAATACTGAAAATCTTTGAATATATGCTCCGTTTTCTCCGAAGTCGCTCAACTATGCTGCAGTAAAAGGGGGTAAAACCTACATAATGGTTTACCCCCTTTCACTCCCAAATCTCCTTTTCCTTGAAGCAGCAGCCTGTATTAGCCTGGGCCCCACCACCACCATACTACAGGATGTCTCACGCAGTAACTTGTACAGAAAGCGGTCCCTGCACCTGCTCATGCACAGTCTCAATCCTTTCCTTCCAGATGTCTTACTAGATATCTCAGCTCAGCTATTGGAGTTTTTGGAGCAATAGCATTAACCTATGTTCCATGTACTATGTGGTATTACACCAGCATAAAAAGTGTTTTAAGAGGCAGCATTTCCAGGCTGGTAACTTTATGTCGTTTATCAGTGTGGATTATGGTGATATTTCTGCCTTGCAGGTCGTCCAGAGACCGCTCCGCTTTTGCCATGGCCCGAGCCTCCGAGGCCTGCAAGTGCCTCGATACCCTATCGGGTGATTAGCCGTGTTTTATAAATCCTGATTGATTTTGACTCCTGATCATCATTACCCTGGTAGATTTTTACTCCTTATGTATCCTATGCCTGAAGTTGTGGCCCATGCTTCCATCTTAGAAATATTTGGCTCTCCTACGCTCCTCCACACTGGATTGTTGTAAGTGCCTCAAAGAAACAATCTATCAATTCTTGTATCTAGAAAGAGTAAATCGTGCTAGCACAAACCATATGTTTCATGTTGTAATCAGATGAAACGTAAAGGGAGACTTCACCTTCTCTTTCTTCTGACCCAGTCCTTAAAGGGAAGGTCGGGTAGGCCCATCCAGTCGCCGCGGCTGAGTGTGATCATGGATCCTTCAATGGACTAAAAGAAAACAGAAATATCACAAATCAGGCTCTCGGCAACAATCACATCAGGTCTGCCCTCAGCAGCTTGGACAGTGCTTCATAGGGTTCTCAAATAAAGTTCTTGAACTTAAATGTGCATATGTGAATATATAGGGGGTCCTAGTTTGGGTAAGAGGTACGCATGGTGATCCTCTTGTTAAACCATATATAGGCAATAGCAAATTACAGCGATATACAAATTAACTATGATTAAATGATGCCACCATTCATGCCATGTCTGGCGGTTTCATAGCTATAGATTGAAGACTAGTAATCTGGGTGTTATATCTTCATTTGTAATAGAAATTCCTACTTATTTTCTGTCCGTAGAAAATCACCAAAAGTATTAAAAATGTCACTTTTTGGAAGGATCATAATGGGTTCCCAAGTGACCACAAAGTACCAGAAGTGATTGGACACATTGATAAGCAAATATGGGTGTTTTTAATAATCACCAGGCTTTATACTACTGCTGACTTCCTTTTTTTCTAACTCTCTGCTAACACATTTAGGACCTGTGGTTTTTACCAGAGCTCCCTTTACCTGTTAAAGTAAGACTGGAATACAAATTCTAAACAGAATATCAATAAATACATGACAAATATATAGTGGTTTTCAATCTGAGCACATTTGTAATCATTCTGGGCCCACACGGTAAATGACTGGCCCTGGATGCGTGGGACAATTTGTTTGATTCATGTACAGTATACAAAATATTGGTTAGAAGAAATCCGACATGAAAAATGTTTATCTTGCGGTGTTGTTTATATTTTAACCCCCGTTTTAACAAAACAGAGCCCAAATCCTTTTGTATTAAGAGTTTTCTAGCATCTAGAAGCACTTTTCATGAACGGTTTTGAGAGTTTACAACAATAGGCAACAGAGAAGGCTGGGTTCTGTTGATTAACATTCTCAACCAGCTTTAGATCATGAAGAACAATGAATTACCCAGCGATGGCAGCTCCCTCCATGGAAAGATCTCTCCCATTATAATCTTCTATTCTATGACTAGGTTCTCTTTCATGGTTCTACATTAACCTACACACTAAGACCAAGCTCATCTGCTTTTTGTTCATTCATTTTCACAGGCCAGCTTGCCATTTTGGTTTTTGTGTCTCGTAATCTGAATTCAATTATTTATTTGTTTTATATAGCGCAAACTGAGCACCAGTTGCGTCACAGACGCACACATTCATTGTGTTAGGCATGGGGAGATTAAGTGATTTGCCCAGAATCACAGGATGTTGAGCATCCCTGCGTTTCCCAGCTTTGAGGTCGGCCGCTCGAGCCGTTAGGCCACATCTTGGTTGTTTGAACCAAGGCTGGTGCGTTTTTACTTAGTGGACCTGGACCAAGGACTGCTTCCTGCTACATTTTTATTTGTAAACCAGGTTTATCCTCCTTTGGAAACAACAATACTCATATAACAAGCACAAATCCATGAAATGCTTGTCTGAATTTAGCTCTACTTCACAGTGTTCCTGGGGAAAGTGCTTAAAAATACTTCTATAATCTGGTATAAACTGGTCTAAAGCGAATGTTGAGAAGGGACTACCCCTATTCATATCATGCAGTATTACAAGGATACAAAGGATAGCAGAAATCCAAAAAGACTGGATCTGAGGTAAACATGCATTTTTAAAGAATATGTAATGAAATGAAATAATTACTTAATTGTTGCTAATGTGCATTAATGGACAAGGGACTCATTTCCCAACTTCTGTGGCTTCTTCTGCACTATGCAACTATCCACAATATCTTTCTAGATCAAAATTAATATTCTTCCATTAATATTGATCTAATGCAGCAGTGGTAAGTTCAGGTTTGTTGAAAGATCATCCCTTGGCCAAGTAAAGTACTGTGTTAGCTGCTTTCTCCTGCATCCCTCATTGTTTTCCAAAAGGGTGATATATTTGTTTGTTTTTCGGGGTGGTTTTTATATTTACAAATTAACACTGAAAGGCCATCTTGGCATGACAGTCCGAAGCACGATATAACCAATTAAGACCCTTAACAAGAATATTATGAGGTCCTCCCAGTCTAGAAAAAGATGGTAGGGCGGGGAGTCAAATGAATTGCACTGAGACCCTACATAATCAACAAGCATAGGTCTCGCCTTTAGGTCTATATAAGTGTTTAGCCATGCAGCAGATTAACCTGGGTGCTACAACATCTATTGTTACTTAATGAGCAGCACATTATCCAGTGTGTGTGTGTGTTAGGGTGCACTATTCCAGTGTGTGTGGCCTATCCCTGACCGCTCTAAGAGCACCCTATGAATAATGCATTGTTTACAGTCTGTGTTTGGCTGTACTGAACAGAACAGATGTAGAGAAAAGATATCAAAAAGTGAGTACTGTCAAATTCACCCTCATTTAACAAATGCAGCTTGTATTACACAACTGCCTGGAAGCTGATGCTATACGTTACTGTTAGGACATAACCACTAACATACAAGCTCTGTATAGTCCCATCACCACCACTCTTCAGAAGATGTAAATGCTTAAAATAGCTCTACCATTCACGGATCCACAATATTATTCGCTGTTTCAAGTCAGCCTTTGTGCATTTGCAGTGGAGCAGCAAGGGTGCCATGCGCCTTAATGCAAGCAAGGAATTCCCCCCACCATCATCTGGCGTGGCCGGGAGTAAAACACTACTTTAACTGTAGTAGAGGGGGCCCTCACACTGCTAGGCCTGGTGCCACTGTACCTGCTGCACTTTGGATAACTACAAACAGTGCATTTATAGTCCCGGACTGCGCAAGGACAGCCCCTAAGAGCACTGTGCAGATTCCCAAATTGCACAGAAAGAACGGCTTTAACATGCCTCGTATAAATCTATAACGTCTTCAAACGGGACACCTTAAAATGAAAACGGCAGTGAAGACAAGCATTGCCCATGGAGCAACTGCCTGGCGCTTCCCTTATGCATGGATCGATGGTACCATGGACTCTTGAACCAGGGGTGGCCCCCAAGTCCACAGTAAGTCTTTATTAGGAACAGTAGGTTTGTCCTCAAAACAGGTTAAGCTGTCTATAGGTGAGACGGATAAAGGGGGCTCACGTTTTTAGACCAAACATCTTGGTCTTAGTGACTGCTAGAAATAAATGAAGTAAACGACTAATGCAGCACAGTACAAGCAAGAATGCATTTAAGACAAGAAAAGGGTCCCAAACTGAATAATAAGAACAGAAGAGGCCAAACTGGGTGATTTAATAAGAACAGGAGAAGTAATTGGGGTCAGACCCAAGATTTGGTGGCGGAGTCCCCAGAAACGTAGAACAGTATAGAATTAACACTTCCTGCCTGCTTCTCTAAAAGCATCAAAGAGGCATGCAGGCAGATTAAAACTGGTCATTTAAGTGATGCTCAAAGCCTAGCTGAGGCGTTCCTGAAACATGCATGGCCGACACTGAGAGTAAAACTAGGTACAGACACTCCTGCTTCTAACTATAGCCAAGTCCAAGAAAGCTTCTTTTAAGGGCAGTCACTAGATACCTGCATTTTATGCATGGTTTTCCAGTTGCCTGCTCTCTACATTGTACTTAGATTACGCATTTCTCAGCACATAAAGGGTGTTAAGGCCAGGCACATTTCTCGGCACATAAAGGGTGATAAGGCCAGGCAGGTGATAGTGGGACAATCCGATGCTCGCTAATGGCAACCAGAATCTCACACGAGCGGGAGGCAGGAGCGCCTTCCGGGAGATGCGGAAGCAGGAGTGTGCAGGGTCGTCAAATGTAAATAATCGCCAGGGCAGAAGGTGAAATCATGACCTGTCAGAAAATGAGCAGAGAAGGATCAACAAGCATGCAGCTGCTGAGAAAAAGAAAGGGAAAACCTCCTGTTGAGGTGTCTGCTCATACTGATGACACCTTGAAAATGCAAATGACATAGGCAGAAGAATTAAAAAATAAGCGCGGTGAAAGCGGCCCGCGCGGCCAATCAATTAAATAATCAAGCGCGGTACCTAAAGTGCGCGAAAATATAAATAAATAAAGTGAGCGCGGTGTCCCTAGCGCCGCGCTCATTAAAGTAATTAAAACAAGCCTGAAAGACAGCTGCGAGTGGTGCGCACGCGCGCGATATAAGGAAAAAAAAAAGCAAGCGAGAGCAGTCTTCACTTTTCAAGCACTGCACTCGTGCTTGTGGCGCGCCCCTGCTCGCTCCCGCAAGGTGGATGCCGCCACAAGCACGAGTGCAATGCTTGGAAAAAGTGAAGACCGACGGCTAAAGGTCCTCCTAGAGCAGCACATGCGCGCTGCCTAGGCGAGACCTAAAAATGATCTGAAATTTCTTGGACGAAGAGCGATTTCTTGGAAAAGGGGTGGGATCATGAAGCTGTTGGCACCATGAAGCTGTTGGCACCAGAGTATCAAAGACAGTGGGTGCAGTGGTAGAACTGGAACACTAGCTCAAGACCCAGATACATTGCCTTGAATTTGACAGTTTGCTATATTGCACGGCAGCAAGACTGCAGTACGGCTGACATAATCTGTAAGTTCATGATGCTGTAGCAAAATTTGAGTTGCTGCTTTCTGCTACTTGATAGACAGCATAAGAAGGGGATATCTTGGGGTTATTTGGCTTCACCTTGTGAGAAAAGATGAAGTACTTCAATAGACTTTTAAATTGTCTCGTTTGGAAAAAGAAAGAACTTGAGTCCTTCCTCACCTCGAGTTCGTGATAAATTGGAGTCAAACTTGGCCTCCAGAATCTTCATTGTCGCCTCTGGGAGCATCTCTGTGCTCAGAAGGCCTGCAATTGGTAGTCCACAGTGACAATAAATGCAAGATACATATGATCTTGCTCAAACTGCCACAGAGTTTCAACATATGGATTCACTTGAGGCAATCTATGGACTAATGTCTTGGAAGTAGCTATTGTTACACCCAGATAGCCATCATTGCAGAGGAAGATACAAGTCTCTGCAGCGTACATGGGTGTCTTACATTAATTTGCTCTCTTAGAAGATTTGCAGGGCCAGGAACCACTAACTGGCAAGGCCCATGAGCAAAGATCTAATCCTCTTCAGTGTATTGTGCCAGATACAGGTCTCATGTAAGTGGGATTAGCATCGGTGATGATCAAAAGTACCAAAAGTATCCGAAAAGGTGTCAGCACCACCAGCATCAGCCATCCTCCTTAGACTATCCCGTGCTACAGTTACCAAGGCTCTGTCCCCAAATAGGGACTAGCACTTCACTGAAGATAATAAAGTCTATATCCAGGGCAAAATGTTGTAGGCTCTTGTTTTGCCAGCTGTTTAGAACAGAAAGGAAGTTGGGAAATGGGGAAAGGTTAGTTTAGTTTGATGGTTATAGTTTTGGGAAGACGTTTGTATTACTGAGACCTCTCACAGTATTATTGCGGATAATTCTGGAAATTACTGGAAAAGCTTGCAATGCTCCAGAGCAGAAAACGGGTCTAGTAGTCCGATTAACAGCAATTTCCCCTTCTCTCGAGCATTACCAGGATGTTTAAGCCTGCCTTCGCAGAGACTATCTGATCTTCTGGTACAAGATACCTAGTGCTAACCCTAGCACAACACTCGGCTGCCTCTGTTGGGCTTCTGCTTGTATTTCCTCGAATTGCTATTTAAAAGAAGGATGCATGACTGCAGCAGTTAAATTATGTCCCCAGGGTGTATTTTTGTGCGTGTTAAACCACCAGATTTCTGCATTTTGTACCCAGATGGTCCACTTTCGCTCAACCATTTTTATACTGGTTGCAGTCTGGTGTTCTTTTCCAGCCAGTCAGATGTCAATAGTGTTTCACTTTGGCCTTTCACATTGCATCTTGGTAATCATATTGCATCTACGTACATCCTGTAGATGCATGTTCTTCCTGGATGTTACACTGACCACCCGTGGGCGTATCTCGTAGTAAATGAAGGGCGGATAGTTGCAGAGATAGTAAATGTGTTACAAAACATAACATCAAAGTTTGTGCTGGTAGAGTACACATTTGGCCTGTTGTATTTTGTAAATATGAAATGTACATAGTAAAGCAGTAAGGATGATATAAAGGCTGTAACAAAGGGACTCTTGCTTTCGACCTCAGCATTGTTTATGTACAGAGGTTAGAAAGGAGACAAGGGCTTGGAATGAAGACGTGTACTTGATTTGATATAGGGGTCAGCTGTTCACATGATGCGGATGTTTAAGCTTGACACCCTAGTAGTGCATGACTTCATGAAATCAAGAGTTTTTAATATATAGGCATTTCCAAACCTTTAACGAGATGTCCAAAATGTTTTTGAATTGGTTTCCCTTGGTCAGGTTCAGGAATGTGGATTCTATTGTGCCTGTCCAACGCTAGCTAGCCTTTTTAGTCCTAGATGGAGAGCCGTTGGGGCCTCGGTGACAGGCACCAAGATGCTGTATAAGTGCTTACGCTACAACACAATGCAACTGCTCCATGTACAGCAAAATTTAGAGTTGGTTTCTAAAAGCAACCAGGCAACTTTAGGAATTCCAGTCCCAGTTACTCCCAACTTTAGCGCCTCTACGTCAGGCTTAATCATGGTTAACACTTCAACATTGCCCACACCCAACTACAGTGCTGGTTACCCCTGGGTATCAACCTTATAGGTTACCCCAGCCTTAATTCTAGTCAGCATGTCTACGTAGCCCCCAGATACAGTTTTCAGCTTCATGCAACCGGGTACTCCAGCTCCCATCGAAGTGATTAATAGCACCGCAGCAATGCCAACCCCTCTCAATGACTGAAATCAGAGACCCGGAAACATTACATAATGCGTGACATCAGGCTGTTTTAGGTTAGCCACTTTGACCCTATGTCTGACATGCAGTTGCTGTAGAGTGCTAACCACTGCTGTTGAAGTACTAACTTATGAATGTAACTATGTTTGGGATGCCCTTTTGAAGCAACCTCAGTAGCAATGGTTTTAGTGACATGTTCACAAGGAATACAAATAGACAATCAAGATTTAATTTTCAAAATGTAAAATTGAGACATATTGGAGAAGGAAAACGGACACATATACAAATATAGGAATATGGTGACTAAAACAACGAAACACAATTCTGAAGAACTAGGAGAGGTGTTTGCAAAGACAAACTGGGCCAGGAATGCATAGTGATAAGAAAAATGGAGTAAACGTAAATATTCAACATTTTGAGGATCTTTGTGAGACGTATTCCTAAAGCAAGCCATACAGAAATGGTTAGAGGAGAATCAACTTGGAGAATCTAACAGTCTGCTAAATAAACATGTTGTAAATGCTGAACCAGCATTCAAATCATTTGGGAGAAATACAAATAAGCATATCTAAGGACAAAACATCAGTGACCCCTAGACCTTCCAACAGAATAGGTAGGTGCTACAATAGCCCCACAGTGATACTTACATTCCAAGCCCCGCCTGGAGGGCTCTGGCCGAGGACCAGGTGTGGAACTGCCCGTTCAGGCTCATGCCACCAGGTCAACATGGACTCCGCGCTGCTACCCATATCAGTGTCTGGCCTCATCAGGGTGTCAAAAAGAAGAGCAACCGGGCTGGAAGATCGTCCCTCCAGGCCTTCCGAGAGATACTGCAGATCCTGGAAAACAAACACGAGTCACGGTAAGAAGCCGAGCCTGCAAGATTCAGTGCATTGATTCAAATGGACATTTTGAACAGGTGGGCCAGAAAGAAAAGCGAATGAGAACCAGAAGCTAAGCGGACACCTGTGCAGCATCCGTGCACAGAGTGGGAACGTATACAGCAGAAGATACTTACTCTGCACTGCCAAGCTATGTAGGACAGGAAAAACTGAATGTGCCCCAAGAGTCAAGAGATTAGTATAAAATTACATTTATCAAGTGTCAGACGTTTCCTGATGCTCCTTATACAGGTAATCGTTTTTAACAGCTTCTTCTTCATGCCAATATGTAGGATCACATGTACTGAATTTTGCAGTTTCATCTAAGTAATATGAGATCAAATGTGGATTCGAACATATGGATGAATATGTATGTAAATAAACTGAACCTCGGGAGATTTTTTGGGTTCAGTAAACTGGTTGGAATATTTTTGTAGAAACTGTCTTGAAAATGGTAGATGTGATATTGCATGGTGTAGAGGATGTGGATTCACTGGCAATTGGTAACGTAGGAGTGCCTGAAACATGATTTGGCGTTCCGCAGTTTACCTAGAACTTTGCCTAAGGAGGCCTTACTGGATGGGCACTGTTATAGGTTCATTTCAAAACCGCCTCAATGAACCAGCGCCCCCCCCTTTACAGGATATACTTATAAAACACGTGCCATCGGATGAAATTGGTGTAGGAAGTAAAAGTGATGCCAGAGTCTACAGTGAAACAGCATACAACAATGTCTCAACAGGTAGCACTATAGTAATAATTCGTACAAAGTAAACTAATTACGTAAACAAGGGGAAAAAATGAGAGAAAACATCAAAAGGCGGACTATTGCGGTCTGTATTCATTTATAAACATAGGGATTAATTCCAGCCAGCAATTCTGTAATTACTTTAGGTAAGTGTAATCAACATAGAGTGCACATATAATGCTTGTGAAAGTGTGAACGGTGCATGTGAGGCACGTGACAAGTGAAAGCAGTCTAAAGTGAAGCCTCACTAAGTCTGTATGAATAGCTCACGCAAAAAAAGAAAAACCTGCACAAACTTGAACAGACTTTAAAAAATAAAAACAGCAAAAACTGGACTGGACTGGACCCTGGCAAAGAATTAGTGGAAGCTCTAATAGATTACGGAACAACTTTAAGTTTCAAATGACACAGAGTTATATAATTGGGAACAGTTCAGGTAAGTCTAAGGCACAAGTACTTTCACAAACCGCCCCAACTGCTAAAAAAAAAACTAAAAAAAGCTTCTGAATTGTCAAAAAAGAGAAGTAAACCTTCTCTTTTAAAGCCTGCTTTGCTGAACAGATACTAGCACGGAGTGTTGTTTCACAAGGAGGAACTATAAATACAGGCGTCTGGCTCTCTCAAGTTACTGCTGCTGTGTCTGGCACTCCGCGTTGTTTCTAGAGCTTTCTTGTCATCAAATGCAACTTTCATTTGTAAATGTACATACTGACGGGTGGTCCGACAGAGTCTTAGACTGTTGGCACTACAACGGGGCTGTGAAAGATTTAAACTGTAGGTGTTTGTGTTTTTGGGTCATTTAACAAAATTCAGTGCACAATTATCTTCCTTGTCAGGGGCAACTTGTCCAGAAAGTTGCATCTTGTTCTCTACATGGCTTGAGCTGCCACCTAATGAGATGTACTTCCTCTTGTATTTTGAGCTTTGCACAGTCCGCGCGGGAGCAGGGTGCATTAGCCCCAGCTGGTCTGCCTACTTCAACAGGAGGAGATTTTTTGTCAAGTCATTCTTACACAAGCGTAACTTTGCCTCGTCATTCTGTCGCCCAAATATTACATGCGAACTATTGCAAGCTAGCAGAGCCAGTTTCTAAGCATGCCGCCAGACGATCACTGATCGTAAATGTCCTCGTTTACCGTAAATGAACCTTCCACATTTTTATAATTCTTTAATACACTGGAAGGTTTACTTTAGTCACCTCTCCACACCTCAAGGCACGCACATCAGGGGCACCGTCCCAAAATCGGTATGCATTATGCGTCATTTAAAGGAATAATAATTAAGTATTTACTACAGTACGTTTTTATACCTAGGTTGTTTCAATTAACTAGGTTCCTGGGAAGGTTGTACCTTAGAATGGAGTGAACGGGGGAGGATGGCCTCAAATAATTCCATTTAACAAAAAGGCACACCGGCCATAAACTTCACCCTGGGAAAAGCACACCATGGACCTGCTGGAGGAACATGATAAACTTGGAGGTGGATGGGCGCCCACCGCTGCTAAGTGCAATCTCGAATTTACACTTTTAAGTCTGCAGGGCTTGTTTTTTTGGTTCCGTACACTGTCAGTAATTGTTACTCGTTTGGTGTGTCTTCTTTTTATGGGTGATGTGATGTTATGTGTAGTTATGGACTACGGAAACGGCCTCTATTTGGGCGCCCCATGCTCAGTCCTGGCTAAACTCCAGACCGTGCAGAACTGTGCGGCAAGGATTCTCCTGGGAGTCCCACGACATCATTCGGCTAAACCAGCTCTGAAGTCGCTCCATTGGCTTCCTGTTCGGGAGAGAGTTTCTTTCAAGGCCTTGTGCATAGCCCATAAGCTGATTAGAGGAAAAGGACCAGCCATTATAGCCCCCTGGTTCAGCCCTATCGAGCTAACAGGCGTCTGCGCTCAGATGAGCTTCACCTGGCCGTGGTTCCTAGAATCAAGAGGGCTAGAAGTGGGGGGCGGCTGTTTTCTTACAATGCCTCTAGGCTCTGGAATTCTCTCCCTCTTCAGTTACGTAAAGAATCTAACCACCTCGCCTTTCGTAAGGCTTTGAAAACCTGGCTCTTCCCCAAATAACCTTGTAGGGACTTCATCTGCCTGCTTAGCGCTGGGATGCCTTCGGGTAGCCATGCGCTTTATAAGTACTACTTCATTCATTCATTCTACTTCATGTTATCAAACAAACATTTTAGAAAGTCTAGATACATAAACACAACTTTAACAAAACTCGTGTTATGTATATTTTAGACAGAAGGATACAGAAGTGTTAATACTGTAGCCAACTGTAGGTTTACATGTCATGTGGGTAAATAAATGAGGTCAGAAGGGTAAACAAGCACCTCTAAGTGTATGGGCGGCAGTGCTAGTAATGCACGAATAGGCCTTTCAGTACTTTAAGTATGAATATTGGGAATATAACCAATCATGTGAACCATTATAGGAAACAATGTCATCACATATGTACTACTAATAGTTTTTTAAATAATATATAGCAATAAAGAGGCGAACCAATGTTTCCTTTTGTCTTTAGAAGCAACACCAATGGGGATTTGACGTCATTAAAAGACATTGTATGACACTGAATTCAATTTATTGTTTATAATTTCAAGGGCAGGAACAGAAAACTAAAGGGTAAAACGCACCTTTTTCAATATCTGACTGATATATGACCACACAAACACTGCATGTTGAGGAGGCAGGGTGTGGATTTTGCACTTTTTAAGAGAAACTGGCATTTGACCTCATTTTAGAGGGTAAATACTTTCTTTTTTAAGTGATACTTTTTCCTGTAATGGGCGTTTCCTGGGACTAGGGTCAAACTCTTATTATTTTCATTACTTTTGCTAAAACCGTGTAAAGTCTCAGAAATCCCGTAGTTAATCCCAGAATTTTTAAAATTCTTTTAGGAGTGTTTTCCCCAAAACCTCCTCCCTTTTTTTTACCATTACCCATCCCCTTGAACCTATGTCACATGATCTCGTGTTCATTACTACAAATAGTTAAATTACTCCTAACTCTTAATACACCTTTCCCTATTCATTTTTGGTATTTTCGAGTCTGTTGACTGAAAATAGCAAAGGTCACACCCTCAGTTGCATCATAATCAAGGAGCAATGACACAGGTCTAAAACACGAACTCCTGATATTGTTAGGTGAGGCTGGAAGGGCATCCTTGGCTTATGAGGCGTAATGGTGGAGATGAAAGAAAACACATTCTACAACAATAGCGGCGAGGCTTATGGATCACAGAGTGGAAATCAAAGGTCCAAAGCTTGAGGGCATGAGTTTATCAAGTCTTTCAACTTATGGCCTCGAAAGAATGGCTGAAGCTACCGCTAGTCCGGGATCTGCGTAACACAAGGGACAGCCCCACTGATATAATAAATTGAACTTTTGATACCATTAAAGAGATTCCTTCTCACTCTTAGGTCTCAGTGGTCATTGCCAAATTAAAGGAACAGTTTGAACATATATTAAAATATTGAAAATTCAGTAAGTGATTTTTTTTCAATGCCAAAGTTGTCACCTCGACCCACGAGGAACTGAAGGATTTCACTACCATCTACCTTAAGGGCATACGATTACACTGTACTTTTTGACCACACTCTTAAGAATCGAGATTGTGGAAACTTACAGAAGCTATAGCTGTGTATCCTTTTAAAAGGAGGGTGCTAGCAGTGCATAGAGGAGATGTGGCCTAGCGGTTAGAGCGGTCTATTATGGAACTGGTAACCCAGGCTTGAATCCTGGCCTCAGCTCACCATTCTGGGCAAGTTACTTAATCTCCCTCTGCCTCAAAATATGTAACGTAGTCGGGTTCTCTTGTAAAGCCCTCTAATGGCCCCGAGCCAGGTTTGTGCAACATAAAACTACAAAAAGGTAAAGTTCAATGGCCTCCTGCCTGCTCCTGTTCGCAGTTCTAGATATGCTATGGCTGATATAACTCGGTTAAAAAAAAAAAAAAGACAAGGCTCTGATGTCCCGGGTACATCCACAGAAATGCCAATGTACTGTAGCAACAGCATTTGCGACTGCTAGGGACCAAAAAAGAAGTGTCCCAACTGATTATAGGGAGCTCTTTAAGCAATTTCCATGGAACAGGATGGCACTGCGGGTTAGGTGTAGCTTGGTGCAACCCATATGTAGCGGTGCAACCTCTGAGCTTCATCCAAGCACCCGTTTCCAGTAAAGTTTGTTTTAAACACATGCAGAGGGGCAAGTCAATTGGATCAAAAGGCTTGTGATGCAGCATCATGTGATAGCAAGGGAATGTGACATCATTTCCGCTGCCACTATTGTTTAGGTGCAATGACCTCTCTGCACCAGAATGCCATTGCGTCATGCTGTCAGAATGAATGCTGGTGAACATTAACCTCTGTTCTATTCCGGCTCATGGGTACTGAATAGCCTGCTGGGAGGTTTGCCAAGTCCTGCTGTGAGTCATCGTGACTAGCTTCTTAACAGAGAACAGCAGCTCACTCCTCAACGTCCAGTCTAACTAATTAACAATGCCAACATTTTAACATTGTTAAATGCACGATTCTGGCATAGATTACTCTAGATCACTGTTCTAACCACTTTGAACAATGCCCTAACTTTTTTAAAACGCTGGCGTAAAAACAGAGTTAAAGTGACACAAAACTACTGTATGCATGCTCTATTCCTGGCTGTTTGCCATCATCGGAATTCTGTTTTCCTGCATAAATAAATGTCAGATTAAAACATGTCCGACACCAGAAACTGGCAGACACCATAAGCTTTTGTCATACCAATCCTTCTATACAAAACCTTCACTAAACCTACAATCCTGAGGGAACTGCAGCGGTACTCAAGGGTGCACTCTGCCATCTTGAGGCGCTGTTTAAGATGCTCGTGAGAAGCTTTACGGTTTGCGCCAGAATCTGGATTCCAAAATGGATTTCGCACCTTGGACAGGGAAACAAACGCACAACACAACCAGGGTATCTACCATTCCAAGGTGCATAACTTGGTACGATGCACAAACACTGGAGTTGGTGCCTACACACAAAACCATGGTTTTTCGTATTCCTAGGTGAGATACTCCCACATTAAAAGACTATGTGATTCCAAATGAGCCCGTAAATGGCTACCCAAAGGTAAAGCCACAGAGCAAAGGTGTGTCAAGTGGGGGAGGCACCTCTGATCTTATGACCATTAAACTTCAAAATAAAGTTCCCTCCCCAGTAACCAACAGATTCTGCCACTAACACCCAGACCTAGGCACACTCAACCCCACATGTAAATCAGATTTTCTTCATTGACAGAAAAGGATTTGAGGAGAGCGGCAGAAGAGCTGCTCAATGTCCATTACGCTTCTTTCCACCCACCTGCTCTGTAATGGGGCGCTCTGTAGCCTCCTCCAGTTTCCGCTGCAAGATGGGGTTCGAGTGAGTTGCCTCCTCGTTGATGTAGGGTGTGTAGCCAGACAGAAGGTAGGAAAGGCAAATTCCTGAGGGCCCATTTCCTGCAACACATAAAGGAGAGAGATGTGTTGGTGTTCAATCGATTCTTAAACATCTGTCTAAACCCTGGGTATCCAATTTAGATCCAGGAGGGTCGGGTCTTGTCAGAATTCCAGGGTATTCACAAAAGATAAATTACATACAACAAATCTCGGCGTGTGTTACATCATCATTGGTTATCCTGAAAATCCGGCATGGGTCTGCCCTTCAGGACCTACGTTGGAGACCCCCGTTCTAACTCAAGTGTTTAACAATTGGTTGGTTAATGTACAAATCCCTTTTAGTAACCTCATGCCCAATGAAAGCATGCCTCTTCACGGAATGTACTTCTACTCTGGCAGCAAACAAGCATCTATCCTTTAAGAATTCACCAACAATGAAATACTAAAGGTTGGCGCCCAGGGACATTTATAGTTCACAAAAAATATGGGCAACATACATGTATACATTCAGTGAATATCTATTCAAGCAGTGTTACTGCACTGTAGAAATATGAAGTTGGAGGACAGCGACGGTGGATAAGATCAACAATATTTTTAATGCTCTTAGAGCAAGGAAGTGATGGCACACCAATATTTTTTTAAATATTCAAAATCTAGCCCCACAGTGCTTTGCTGCCATCTGCTGTTCGTCTTTAAGGCCGCGCCATTTTGCGTTATGGCCCTGGGCCCCTTCCAGCATCAGCAGAGCAAAGGCCCCGCCTCTGATACTTGTGTTCTAACTCAATCCCTAGTCACAAGTCAGTGTACAGATACACAAGATGGCTGGGAGACAGGGGTTCAGTGTACAAAGTTCTTAATCAGTACTTTTGCAGGATGGGTGACAGAATTATATGATGGGAATCAAGACAAAATGTGGATTTCGGCTTTTGTTAACAGAATTTCAGTAAAATGAAGTTAGTCGGAAGCACCGAATATCACCGAACTGAAATAGGGGACAATGTGCATACATTCACTGCCAGACTGGTATAATGAAAAAACTACTTCATTCAAAACCAACGGTCAGTTTTTATAGCCGATGACGCAATCATGGGACTCGAGAGGCAGGATTTGGAAATTGCTTTTTTTGGCCTCTCAACATGGTTGGGGGTGTAATAACTGACATGTTTATCCGGAAAATCATTGCCGAAGAATGTTGTCAGGCATCTTAACTACAGTCCGCTTTTCAGGCATAATTAGGTACCCTGCTGCAAAGAGCAATTTTCAGGCTTATGCAGACTTGCCAACCCTCCCGATTCAGGCGGGAGACTACCGATTTCAAGGCTAGTCTCCCGCCTCCCGATTCCTGCAAGCAAAAACCCGATTCCTCGGGGGTTTCAGCTGACAGGGCTTGGTATTGTGTAACGTGCTAATTCCTTCCAGCAATAGTCAGAGTGGCGATGCAGGGGCTCTAGAAGGGGTGAAAAACCAACAAAGCCTCATCAACAAGCGAATGGTCTTTTAAAGACCTGTGAAGTACTCGGGGGCCGCTGTGTATGCCCGGGAAGCTGTTTCAGCCCGGGCTGCCACAGGGGGGGGGGGGGGGGGGGGTGTATGCACTGCCAGCAACCTGCCATGCTTCTGAAAGGTAAGAAAAAAACGTGCATTTGCGTTTCAAATGTCCGATCCTGCAGCAGCACACTTCCAAAGCCCATACATGACAGTAACCCGATTCAAGACCCCATTCTCCCGATTATTTTTTTTTTTTAAATCTCCCACTTTGCTCTTCTGAAATGTTGGCATGTATGCTTATGGTCTGAAGTGAAGTGATCCTAACCTGAAGGGGCAGCCTCTGTCAGTCCCAGGACCAACGGACGGGTGGGGGCCTCACCTGCAGCTCAGCAAAGGTCACCAGCCAGCAGAAAGGCCTGTGTAATTTGCACGGTCGCCACTGACCCACGTGATCCGCCGAGTTCGAATCCAGGCAACGGGTCGAAACAGCCTTCCACGTTTTCGAGGTTGGTAAATCGAATACCATTGAATCGAGCAACAGTAACAGCGCACAGAAAGAGCAGGTGTCATATGAAGCGCTATATATGAAACAAGTTGTTCCTAAAAGACGGCAGGTGAAATAGACATTTGGACAGGTTAGGGCTGTCTGTAAAAGGCGCACGCCAGAGTTAGAGCAGGTGTTTGGGACCAGGTCGTACAGTCTGGTTTGCATAGGGAGGCAGTGGGGAGCTCTCCGGGCGGAACCGACATGTCCTCTCCTTTTGATGTCGAATTTCTTTTTGCCAGCCATTCATTCCTTGACATGGTATAAGCTTCCAACCACCTACTGACACAGCTGGCACGGGATCGCGGACACCAAATTACCCACTGTTATGTAAACTGGCCTATTTTATTGCTATTTCTGTTAATCACATGTTAGCGAGAAGCGAAGCCGTGATTCATGCACAGCCTTTGGAGGTGTTGGCTGTAAAATATTAAACACGCTGGAAAATCTCCACCAGAAAACTTTCCACACACGCAGACATCACCGCTAAGAATGCCGAGACTGTTTAAAAACAAACAGAATTGGCGCCTGCGTCGCTATGCTGGGAAATGGCTAATCCGTATTGAAATTATAACACAGCCCACCTCTCCTCCCACCCCAGTCACCACGGCCTATTACCCCCAAACTCAACATTCGTTTCCCGCCAAAGACTACCAAAATCGCTTAAGAGCGAAACATGCCTGATGGCGGGAAACTGAGGAAGTAAGCTGTGGATGAGGAGTCACGGGGCGAGAGGCAAGCGCGCTGTACAGTACAAACCACTCGACAGGGATAGGAGTTAAAAGCTGCCAGGGCAACATTTAAATACGAGCCCCTTAATGAAAAGGAGGGGAGGAAATAGACGTTTCCTCTCCAACAGTGTTTGGTATGTGCCCCCCCCCCCGGACCGGAAGTTTAAAAAAAAAAATGGGCCATATGATTCATTCCATATCACAATCGGGGATTGTCACAGTAACCAATTGCAAATTATGCATGTACTATGCCTATAAGAAAATTGTGTGATGCCCCCCCAGGCTGCTTTCATGGCTGGTTGGCCTGTGGAATCTTCACCCCATTCAGTCCTTAAAGAAACACACAACCCCTTAGGAGACACTTTTTTCCCGTTGTGCACAATTTGGCCTATCCACCGCCCAAAATAAAAATTTCAATATATAAGTTGTACCCAGCTGACGCTCTGTCCGTTTCACTTACTCTTTCCTAAGAATAGGAACTAGTTTTGTATATAGCTAGTGCTTGAATTGGAAAAATACAAGTGTACCAGAGTACCTGCTTGTTCCGAGAAGTGCTGGTACTCTCCAATTAAAAGTATAACGTCTCTCCTAAGAAGTGCAGGTACTCTCCATCTCAAAATAAAAAAGTGCCAGTACTTAGTACCTGACATACCGGCCCATTTAAAGCACTGTATATAGCGCTTCAGATCACACTTCTGCCATTTCGAAGAGCTGTAAATAAGGTGACCAGGCGTCATGGAATTGCCAGGACAATTCCGCTTTTTCACAGTTGGGCCAAGCAAATTTCAGTAAATTGAGCATGTTTCGGTATTTAGAGAGGGTCTATGGAACAGACAGGGAAATAAGTTTTAATGCGTTTCAGTGCAAAACACAGCAGTAAGCAATTTAGTTAACAGACAATAATCTGTGCAAAAGTTGTTGTTAATTTCCCAGAAGCACATCATGGTCTGTGTTTTCTCTTTTGGTGAGTGCTGTCAACTAGGTTAATCTATGCCCTTCAGTTGATTCTGATTTGGAGTCCTACTTCCATGTTCGCGAGATGTCCTGGTTTGTGGTTCTCAAAATCTAGTTAACGTAGCTGGAAACAAGTATTACCATCACCCAATTTAATATTATAAGATTTATGAACCTCAAAAGTGTGAAAGGCTGAGTCACCTTTGCCTGAATACAAACTGCTGATCATCACCTATGTCAGCGACAAACACTCAACTTAACAAGCCATTGTGCCGGCTGGTGACCCTGTGTTTGCTCTATAGCTGAGGTTTCCACCCGTCTGCTGATCCTAAGAGCGATATGGAGGCTGTCCCTCCAGGTTATAATTGGTTAACTTTAGTCTTTAAACCTGTACATTGCTCTTTGCAACAAGGTAGCTCATTATACCTGTAAAGCGGAATGTAGTTAAGATCTCCGTCTGATAACATTCTTTGTTCATCTTTTCCGGATAAGGATCTCACTTGTACTCTCAATCTAGTTAAGACGCCAAAAGAAGTTGATGTCGAAATCCAGCCTGTCAGGTCCCACGATAGTAACAACTTGTTCTCACAAATTTAAATTGAGCATTAAGTACGGGATAAATATTGACTCGTCACTGTGAGAGCAATGGCATATTATTGTTTTCTTTAAACATGTAAAACAGAGCTAAAGTGAAAATGGATAGACTTGTGCTAGCCGCTGGATGCTGTTCAGTCTGCCTTCTTGGTGCTGTCCTCTAACTCACTGCTACTCTACATGGTGGTATATGTTATTATCACCTTTATAAACTGCATCTAATCATGAAGGGGTATCTCCAATTTTCTTAATCTTTTGTCATTTTTTTTGTTTTTTAGTGTCACAATAACCCCTGTTGTTTGAGGTTGTCGCTTAAGAAATAAAGCCGATGTTGGCAATTATTAACGATACAGAGGTTTATCACGGGTATCATCTTTTTGTAAAGTTTCTATAGAGGAAAGGTTGGTGTGAAATTTGTAAAAATAAGTGACTTCCCGAACTTTAGGTCACTATTCAGAAAACGGCTTACCTATTATAACGACAGGAAGTGGCTTGTATTCACTAAACGCTGGGTACTCCTGGACAGATGAACACATGCTGATTCCAGATGAGTCGTCCACCTATGTACAGTTCTGCAAAGACAAAATGACACAATCACTTATAATGTTCAGCCTGAGAAAGTGTTCAGGGCAACAAGTGAATACTACAATAAGTGTTCTATCAAACCAACAATACAACGATACTGCTTCAACACGCTTCGTTCCTTAATTTAGACGCCAACCAATATATTTATTGGGGAAACTTCACTTGCATACTTTTCCACGAAGGCAACTATACAGCAAAGGGGTCACACCCGTAACAGCTTGAGTGTACCTACAAATAGTTTTTATCTATGATGTTTTGACTTTAAGATTGACAGATTGTACCACCAGTGAGCTAAAAGACACTGAAAGGATATAGACCTGCCAACCGTAAAATAATTGTCATTTTGTGAACCTGCAGGAAGATGGGGTCAGGGTATAAAGACTTGGGCTGTAGACCTCCTGCACTGCCCAAAGATCACACCTGCCGGCTCCCCCACAACAACATAGACATCACCCAGAGCAGCCTCCCAGACCCTGGGAAGGGGTTAAATGGAGCCCAGCTCTGCAGAGCTTTCACGCCTGAGCTAGGCAAAGGTTTCCAGTTTCTCATGTGTTAATGGATGGACAGTGGGTTGCCATGTGATGAGTGGTGTAATCATGGGTCACACGGCTGTGTCATGAGAGTTAGCAGGCATGACAGTATTTTCAAAGGTAGCCAATGTTGATACTGTATAAATCAGCATTCCGAATGTTTCATAAATCTTTGGGTCAGAGCCACAATGAGCACAAAAGGATTAGTATAAGTCTGACATGTTCACTTGTTGGTTCACAATCAATTTGAAATCATGAGCAAATTAGTAATGTTAAAAATGGAAGTAGTACAGTAACATTATTAAACTTACACTTCTAAAGGAACAGCAGGCTTGTATTCATTGAAAATCATGGATATAGACCTATTATTGACATTAGCATAAGAGAGCAAACGTGCAGCAAGGGTTACCTAAAAGCCAAATTTATTGTACTTTTTATGTGCCAAACTGACCTCACTAAACCAAGGAAGATAAACTATATTTAACTGTTATATATAAAATGATACAATGTTCACAAAGAATTAATCAGAAGAGTAAAAACCATGGCAACTGTCCAGAACAAGTAACATCTAATTTAGTTGAGGTGCTTAGGTGGGATAATACGTGCAGCAAGGTTAGTTTCTAGAAGACCACTTCATCAGATACCAATGCTAGTAAACCAAATGTGGTTAACCTAGCCTCGAGGGTGCAGCGAAGCCGAAAGACATCTGACCATGACCGTATAGGGTGAGGCTTATTCAGAGCAGAGCCTCAGTTGCGACCTCCGGTATCGACTTCTATTTTTAACGCGAAGGCTCGAGTGGGATCTGTACTGCGATCTTCGATGCAGGTGTGTCAACTTACAAGAAAGGTAAGAGGAGTGAACCAGGATCACGTTGCACCATTAACTTAATTCATTCTGTGGTCAAGCTGCTTGGGAGAGTAAATAAGCTTTTCCCTGGTCAGGTGAGACAGGTGTCTCAGTCAAAGACTTTGGAAGCAGCGTATGAGGCAAGGATAAGAAACCGTTCTGGCCATATTGAACGATATATTATCCACCAAATTAAAACTAGGTCAAAGCTGTGGAGCTTCCAAAACGTTCGACCAGAAGCTTTAGCCACGGCTTTCAGCCTCTACTCAGTGATCACCATCTGAACACTGTTAGAGGCAGTGTGGCGAGAAAATGATTACATTTTAGCTGGATTTAAGGGTTAAGGGGTGTGCAGGTGCCCAGCATGGTCCTACCTCTTTCATTGGACGCAGTTCTTCAAATCTAGCACTACCCAGAGTACAAATTAAGAACAATTCAGAAAGCTTCTTAGACAGGTTTTTCAGATTATTGCTAATCCAACAGCCTAGCAATTGATGAGATCACCTGAAAAATAATGGGTCAAAGAAAGAAATAGCAGAAGATTTTGGATCCAACAAGAATGCCTTGAAGATCTGCAGTGCTGTGATTACCAAGGTGTCTGATTTCTGAAAAGTGTCATTTGGGCCACACTATTTAAGAAAAAAATATATATCTGTTAGAGCCAATGAGAGAGGATATGCTTCAGTGGTGGATCTGGATCGCTAGTTCTACAGCCAAGCCTTGTGCCATAGAGGGTGGAAGCAGCATTACAATAACTTACTGACCCGAGGACTAGCGGAACAGTGTTTACTGAAAGACATGCTTGGTCTGCTCCAAAGGCAATGTTGAACCATGAGGAAGGGGTAGGGTGCATTTATGACAAGATAGCTCCTACGCCAAGTGATCTCTAGGACAGGTGCAAAACTGGAAAACTCTAACATAGTTCTTGCCTTTGGTAATTATTAAATACTCATCGGATAAGAGCATCTCACAGTGCGCGTGGATGACCTTTTAAGGACATGTTTGCTCTTCTTTTAATAAGATCAAAAGGCCTTGGCTAACACCAGGCCTAAGATGTACTAAAAAAAGCCAGGCACCTACTGATCACTTCACTGAGGCTCAGCAGGAATTGCGAATTTCATAGTTTTAAAGTTATAGTATGTTACCATTATTCATATAGTGCACGTCTGTAAATTGTGTGGCTTCTTAACCCTTGAGTGCTGTCTGGAATGTGCATCAATACATGTACCTGGGATATCAGTGAGTATGTAATGCTGCGTCGGTCTCGGAGGTGTCAAGAATCAGTCTTGAGGTGGTAAGGTAGCTCGGATTATGGATGCGCCTGAACACATAGGACACGCACTATATTTGCTCAAATATGCAAGTGATCGTACACAACATGCTTCTTTGAGCCCAGTTGAAGATGCGCTGCAGCACAGACCAGGCAGCAAGTCCCATTTATAAAATGCGTCCTTGGGCCATATTAAGATGCCATGATTTGTGCTGCCCCTATGCAGAAGGGGTCTGTATTTCTTTTTATTGTTTACAGCACATATACTAACTTGAAAATTATCTAAGTTAGTGCATGGGCTGCAATCAGCATAACTCGGAAACACGAACAGCAGAGCTTTTAATGGGCAGGTTCTGTTAGGTACCGAGTACCTGCACCTCTCAGTGCTGGTGCAATACTTTTAATGGGAGCGTAATGGCACTTCTCAGTAGCAAACAGGTACTTTGGGACAGCGAGCGCCTGCACTTCTACATTTCAAGTTACAGCACTGACAAAGAGGCAATTACTGCCCTGTGTATCTAAGCTGTGCTGTCAGTAGCACATATACTAACTCCGAGTGTTGACGTATGTACTGAAGACGGGGAAAAGAAATGAAGACCTCTTCTGTGTCAGAGCTGTGCAAAGAACAGGTTCAAAATGCAGCCAGTGTTATGCGATTTCCTCCTCTTTTGCACAAGGGTGGGGCGCACTTTGAAGGTGTGAAGTGCTATTAGAGGAGAGATGTTCGTAGTACGTCCTTTGCCCCTATCTTGGTTATATTAAAGTGTGATGTTGGCCCCGTTAGTGGGTTCTGTTTTACTGGGGGTGTTGGATGTTGAGATGCAGGACTGATGTTTAGAGACTATCAAAGCAATATGTATGGTTTTAACCAGCCCCTACCTTAGATTGTATTAAAAGTGTCAGTTATGGCCAAAGGCGCCGTTTTCAGACCATGAGAATGTGGGTGTTGGTGCAACTGTGATGTGGGATTGGTGGACTCAAACGCGACAAAGCATTAATGTTTAGCGAGCTCATACACTACATTTATTACACCCAGGTTATACATTACTTCGGAGTAAGATTTACCCTGTTAAGTGAATATTGCATGTGCACAAGCCAATGAGCTACCTTACTTGAGTAAACCGTAAATGCTCCTTTTTTGACCTAGTGACCCTAGGAACAGGGCCCAGGCAGTGCAGTCAGTGCTTGTAATGGGCAGGTGAGTACAGGGCCGGCTTAAGCAATGGTGGCGCCTGGTGCGACAATCATTTTTGGCGCCCTCACACCCCATGACTGCCTCTTCAGATTATGTCGCCAGGCAAACGTGCCCCTCATCGCACCAATCATAGGCTATTGCTAAACACAGTGCCACCCCGGAGGTCAGCGCCTCTTCCACAGTTAGGCGCCCAGTGCAACCGCACCGGTCGCACTGCCCTAAAGCCGGCCCTGGGTGAGTACCTGCTCTTCTTCATTCTGAATGGGACAGTACCAGTCGATAAAATGAGTACCATTAAGTTGGGCAACAAACATCTGTTTTTCAGCGCCAAGGTGCCCTTCTGGGTGAACGTGCTTTACAAATACACGTTATGTTCTCAGCAGCGCACAGATACTCTGTGGTAGTGAGTACCTGCACCTGTATATTTCCATTGGAAGCACCGGTCGCAGCTTCACAAACAGTAACGTAAAAAACAAACAGTAAGCGTCAGCTGCCCAGCTCTGGGAAGGAGGAGAAGGTGTTAAAACAGATGTAAAGAAAGAGGGGGGAGTCTCGCTGCTTGAGGGGAGTCTTTTGAAGAATGCTTTTTGGTTTCTAGTTAATGTCTAAAAGTTGATAGAAAGACCTTTGACATTAAAGTACAGGTCTCGAGCAAACACCAGGGAGTATGGGGCCATAAGGTTCGTTCAGAAATGTAAATGCCTGATTTGTTCACTGTAACGTGCGATACTGTGAGCCTTGCTGACTATGTAATAGTAACAAAGCCTTATACCTGCCGGTCTTTGCTTTTTCTGCTGCAGGTGGTGCCAAAGACTTGTATATCTACAAACTAGGTTTATTGCTCTATATGTTTTTGCCTTCCTTCACTTGTTAAGCCATCCGATACCCGCGAGGGTCGAGTTCGCGCTATATAAAGCTTTTCAAATAAAACAAATACATGTTTTATATTTAGGACTGTCGTTTCGTAAACAATTAACAGTTGTGCAAAAATAAAAATATAGGTGTCAATCTTTCATTAAAACGCACTGCGGGGTGACGTTATTGGGGGAACACGCTGCACGAGGGAAAAGTTCTGGACCCCAAAGCGCTAGAATTGTTTTCATTCAGCATGGGGATGGACATTAAAGAGCCCAGGCTTGATTTACAACGGACCTGTAAAGAATGGCAAATAACTTCAACCTTCAGTTTTCATTGAAACTTTCAATGCAAAACAGGAAAACTTTGCACCCTGGACCGAGAACGAGAAAGAGTCTTTGAAAAGGGATCTGGCTCTTGCATTGATGCAAATGATATCTTAGACATTCTACTGCGTCTTTACATGGAAACACATTACAGTTCCACCCATCCGTCCCAGGAGGAAGCTGTGCTGCCCCTGTGAAGCCGGGATGTCTATCGTGCTTGCATCACCCCCAGAGGATGTGTCGTCGAATGACTTGCTATTTATGTCAGGGAAGTGTGATTGGCATGAAAAACGGAGGGGGGGGGGGGGGAGAGAAATAGTGTGGTGGTCAAAGATCAACGCCTGAAGAGCAACCTTTCTACAGGTGAGTTCGCAGTGACTGGTATTTTTGGAGGTTCTGTGTGCATAAAGGCGAGCGGGGTTTAGGAGTGACCAAAATAAACGTGCACAATACATTCAGATCTTGTTCGTGCTATATAAAACTGAAAAAATGTGTTATGGGGAGAGCACTTGTTTCCAGTCCTGGGCTTTTCACTTGCATATCAAACATATTATATTCGTTCAATTAAAGCAAACCAAGCCTACAACACCCAGAATGCACTGGGCTATCCAGAGTCGACCTATGTCTGGATACGCCCTGGGGCGGAAATACATTTGGCGCCCTCCCTGCTGGTGAATACAATGGGACAGTGGGGAGCCCCTTTTGTGTTCAGAGGTCCAACCCCTGGCTGATTGAATCAGAGCAGTGACTGACCTCTTAATACCTCTCTGCACCCCCTCATCTGAATTATGCACAGATTCGAATCTCACGCTGGTGCCAAATTGTTTGTTGGGAGGGGGTTAGTAGTGTTTGACATAAGGGGTGAGAGTTGATAGGAGTGCAAATAAGCAGGCTGATGGGGTGTTAAATAAAGCGCCTGCAGCACTGGAGCCAAGTGACAGGGGCTATGCTGTGGGCATAAACTTAATGCCCCTCTGAAAATTGGCGCCCTGGGCCCAGCACGCCCATGCCAACAGCCGGGCCTCGGGCTATCAAAGAAATCTTGGGACTGGAGCTTTGGAGCAATGTGGCAACCCTCCGAAATGAAGAGACTATAGAGGTGGGCCCATTCACACAGCTGTAAAGCTTCCTCGCGGCGCCTTTAAGATGACTCAGCACCTCTCGAAACTGACCACGTTACATAACCTGCGGTCCTTCGTGTGACAGGCAACAAGGATGAGTTTGTGACACCGACAGCTGCACAATGGGAACTTGGGCCAAAGCCAGAAATTGCCGGCGCTATCTCAGGTTACGGAATAGTTCGGGCGCTTTGTTATTTCAGGGGTGGCTTGGCTTAGTTATGGATGAGAATGGCAGGCAGATTGCGTAACTTCGCGGAGCGTGCAGTTACCAATGCTCGCAGCGTTAACCATGGAGGAGTCCTAGGTCTCGAGTGGGCGTGGCGCACGTGACACAGGCAGAACTGGATATGGCATACGTAAAACTTTACACTTATTAAATGGAGCCGGCATTACGAGGGATGCCGGCTTAGATTTCAGAGGTGGGCGGTGGCAACATGCATATACCATACCATGCTGCCCTTTTAGGGTAATGCCGAGCCCCTTCTTATAGCTGGAGCTCGGAATGGAAGCGGCCGATGAGGGAGGCGCCTCCTTCACTGCAGCTCCGAGAGAGCAGCTGATGGCACGCGCACTAGGCAGCTGCTGGACGACAGAAGAAGCGTGCGTCACGCGGGTCCCTCCAACATAATGGCCGCTTTGCTGAACACAATGCAGGGCGTGCGTGAGATTCCCAAGCTCATTCAAAGACACCGAGACTTTTGTTTGGTCATGGACTTCGGCTTTACGGGTTGCTGTACTTAATGGTTGAGGTCGGTGTAGAGCGCCATAAAATGACGCCCCCTCCAGGCAAAATTTAGAGAAATACTAAAGTTTCACTCACATGGCAGCCTCCTAAATATTTAAAAAACCCAGGTTGACCAGGGGTGGCCCCCTTTCATCGCGGAAGCTGCAGGGGATCTGCATTACACCCTTGTTGAGGCCACGCCATCCTGAAGGGGCCGGGCAGCTGCATGTTGCTGTTGTTACTTGGGTTGTAATGAGATGAGACTATGATGACGTGGTGACCCAGCCATGGTCATCTGGCAGGTGCACTTAGGAGTCAATGGCGTCAGTTATCAGGTTACTTTGTGGTACCAATGCCATTGGTGCCACCACAGCTACATCTTATTTGGAATGGTAGCAGGCAGGTGAAGGTGCTGGTCAGTGTGGAGGCTTGTCCTCCCATCTCCTCGCGGGCTGTGAGCTGTGCAGGGTCAGGCAGTGTTGGGGAGCTCATACTTGTCTTTGCATGGTTTAGACCAGAGCTATGCAGACAAGAAGGAGTTACAAGACAACAATCACTCTCTACAAGTGATATCACTCACCTGGGCCAGGCTACACCATTATCGCCGTAATCTATTATATGAACAAGTGAAAAGCATGATTCATTTACTCTTGTTATGGTATCACCTGGCAGACAGACAGACACACACACACACACACGTTATGCCCGACACTCGCGTCAGCGAGAGCCTGGTTTGAGTGCATACTCCTAATATCCATCAATAAACCTATGCCACATTATATGGATGCACGTCTTTAAAACTTAAATATCACGCCACTGTAATAATCTGCAGATTATAAAAAATATATATTGTTTCTAGATCAAACCTTACCAAAAACGTTGCCACATGTATTGTGGCACAGTGGCAGACCCTTTTCAAACGTTAACTGGTCACCTTTCAGTTGCTGCTTGCTGCATTTAGTTGCTAAACTCCTAGTAACGAGGTGAAACCTTTGCCCAGACAATGTTAACGTGTAAAAATGACAAAATAAGGAAGTAATATTTCCACAAGATGTGTCACATTACACTGCACAATTTGCCTTTTCTTGCTACAAAATTTAATCAACTCTACTGCATAATTCCGGTGGCCGTTTGCTGCATCAACATCTGTACGTCACACAGCTGTATGCCTAGAGTAGCTGAAGAAAACAGAGCTATGTACAAATAAACACAGCAGACATGCCAAATAGTTGGGCTTCAACGTGCTTACAACAGCACTGCACACCACCTTACAACAGTAACCATTAAGAAGGAACTCTGAACATGCATCCGACTCCGTTTGAATATGAAAATAACTGGACATTAAGGTTTCCAACAGAACCTTCAACTACTTACCACACATAAGCATTTACCACGCAACTGGCACCTGTATAAACAGACTGATAGCAATCTGGTTTTACCCACGAAAAAACATACATCTCATTAAACACACCCTACTGGCAGCACATCTGCCCAAAGACAAATTAGACGCCGGGCTCTGGAAAAAAAAGGTTTGGAACTCATACCCCAAACCATCAAAAGGCGCTGCAATGCTATAGTAATGGCAGGATGAGTGCCATACAATTGCTAATCAACAATGACAACTGTGTAACAGGAGATCCCCTAGAATTTCCTGGGACAGATATATCCCATCGACATGACGGAGGATTAGGCACGGCCGATGGCGACTATTACTGGACTGAACAGCTGCCAGACAAAAGATTGGATCTTGGGGTCCAGAGATAATCAGTTGATTTGTCTAGAATGGAATTCTTTGAGGGTTTTTCCTGATAGGCTTCTTACACTCTTTGCAGGTCTCCAACTCCTTCCCTCCGCCATTAAAGGGGCACTCAGTTGTGAGAAAAGGATGTAGAGTTGGATCGGTTGGCAGGGCCGGCTGACATGCAAGATACCCTTGAGCAGGGTACATGGCTGTCACGGGTGGCGTCACTGAATGGTTCAGTCAGTGGGACCTCATCAGTACTTCCAAGTTGGGAGATACTTGGGGACCCACAATCTACTCACAGATCAACTGGTCGCTAATAATAAATGCATTAATCAGTTTGTGACTGAGTGCTCTATAGCGGAAGGAAGTTAGAAATTTGGCGGACAAGGAGTTGACAAAGGCCAAGATGGCCCCCACAACTTGCAATTTCGGCTTGCCTCCATCTAATCTATGCTGCACAGATACTATTACGCTCCCAGTCAACTGCAGAAGATGGGGGCTGGGGGAGGCTCACTCGCCTGCTTGCCTGAGATGCAGGGAGGATGGGTGTGACTTCGTTGCCAAGTGATTGGTCGGTATTGATAGTCAACAGAATGGTCCCTGGCACAGTCCTTGAATGCCCTGTGAAGCGCAACCCGAAGATCAGCTTCTGGGTGTCATGAGGGATTGGAATGGTACATGCCACACCCGTACCCTTGTGGGACTATCGTGTCTCCTAGCTCCAAGGGGCATTGGCAGTGGCTCAGAGGGAGGGACACACCGCCCCGCCCCCCCCCCCCCCCGGCATGTTTGAACAAACACAGAAAGATGAGGCGGGAGCACCTTGGTCTTGATAGGGAATAATCCTATTGACATGCCTACTGCATTCCGTGCTTTCAACTATTCACCACTAGGTGTGTTAACCCGTATCTTATTACTGCTGTACTTTACTGCCTAGAACTGTAGCCCGTTTTGCCGGTTTCTAAATTGAAAAAACAATAAAAAGTGTTTATTAAAAAAAAAATGACACAAAGATATCCATTGACTAACTTTCTCATATTGTCAGTTCCTGGTGACTCTTCGAGTAGCGATCTATGGCAAGGCAACATATTCTCTACAGCACAATCTGGCTCCAAAGGAGGGTAAACAATTCTTTCTTTCCGCAAATGTTATGACTGGATTAAGACCGTATCGGTCCTTGCTCATATCTGTAGCAAAAACAGGATTCCCACAGCTGAGTGACCTCTCCTGGTGAAGCTTTGGTCTTTTAGTAATCTAGAGGCGCTGTAAAGCGTTTGACAGAAGCTAGTTGTGTGAGCACGATAGGAAAGGTTCCCTTTGTGGTATTTGAATAGCGTGAGATTCCTCGACAAGTTAGGCAGCACCCCATAACACATGAAAAGTTCTGTGCCCAGTCACTCCCGGATATACAGTGCAGTAGAAAGCTGAGTGGAGTAGAGGTTGGCATGCAATGCGAGAGGACTGAAGCGCTGTCTCCTTCTCACTTCACTATCAGTTCTCCACAAGGCTCTTGGCGAACCTCTCGGTGGGAGAGCCCTGTTATCTAGCAGGGTGTGGCGAAATGAATGAAAAGCACATTTATTTGCACTGATAAACGGGGCATATTGTATACATAAGCAGCGTGCATAGCGGAGCGCGCCTTTGGCACGTGCTTATCGGCAGGACTCAGTCATTAAGATGCACACATTGGACACAGTAGAGTCACTGCTCTCAACTAGTGCCGTGTCGTGAAGCGGACGTGCAGCATTCTGGGTCGGGGTGGCAGACATTTTAACGGAAAGAGAGGAACTGCAAGTCCTGCTGTCGTTTGGATTTTCCTTGGAAAGACACTTCTGGGCCAAAGTGGCCCTAACAGCAGTGGGCTAGGTTATAGCTGTGTATATTTGGGCATGCGCATTCAACTAGTCCCACCTACCACTGGCTTGACCACACTGATGAAAACTGAACTGACCCACTTGTCACAGGTCATACCATCAGCCTGCTTTGATCTTTAGGCCACATAATTGGCACGGGTCTGCATATCCCAGTGTGCAACATACATGATTGGCTTTAGGGGCCACACAACACAAAGGGCCCCTTGGTAGCTATGTGACTACTGTTAGAAACAGAATGATGACATCCACTCCCACCTTTCACTGGCTGCTCGCTGCCTTTGATCCTGTACAATGCTCTGCTGTATTTTTGGTATGTTTGCGTTATGCAAACACCACACGTGCACACAGCAAAAGTGGCATACAGCCTTAGCTTACCAGATCTGGTGTACTCCATGTTAGGGTTGAATTTATAAATAAGTGCAGAGGCCCAAAGATTTTTTAGAAGCACACCACTGGCACTTACAAATGCCATGTTTGAAAAATACCAAGGCTGCCTACATTTGATTCCACCTCACACCTCTTTCTTCCAGCACGCCACACTGCCTGTCTCTTCATCTCACTTTGCAGTTTCTTTTCCATTCATGCTTTCTCATTTATCACTGTTTTCCTCTTCCTTTCTTCCTCTCCTTCCGGTCTCTCCTACTCTAGGTGAAGCTGAGGATGAAAAACAAGTCTTCGTCCTTAAAAAAGAGTGACAGTGTCCACCTCCTGTTTTAAAAAAAAGCCGTATAAACTCGTTCTTTTGAAATTGTGGGTGCAACTCGCTGCTGCTTAAGCCCTGTGCCGAGACGGCGCTCCACATAATTATCAAATTCATTGTCCAGGACTTTCTAATGTCCTCACCCTGCATCAAAGGTCAGCCAACAAGTGGTAACTGGGTGTTCCAACCTCCAGGCTTACCGTCTACTCTGCCAACACATTTGAGCATTATTTACTTTGGCATAAGGGAATCCGGTGAAGGCAACCTGATTATCTTAAACACTCATTCCTACTGTTAAAATGCAGAAACAAAAATACAGGATAGCTCTATACATGATGGAGCCATAGTTTTTTTTTTTTTGCATAATGAGTGAAACCTTAAAAAGAATCTTCTGTGTATAGTATATTTAAGAAAATTTGCCTAACGCTCTTCACACAAAAGTCCGCTTAGCTTTAATACCTTATTTCGAGATCTGAGAATTGAGAAATTGATAATTTGAAGTTAATTCGATTGGATGGGATATAGTGATATTGTCTTTACGGTTGCTAGGCTTTGTGGCCACCCACAAACTGTGGAAAGGCATGACCAATAGGAACAGAAAGCAGGACATATAGTGTACCTTCTGCCCGATATTTCTGAAAACATGCACTGTAGCTGGGAAATTGGTCGATTTTTTAAAAGAATAATGAAGTTTGGGCGGTAAAGAGATTTCACAGGTGCCCTTAGCGCTGCAATGCTTTCACAGAACCTCGATGTTCCATGTTTTGAGCCTTATACACGAAATACTGAAGATCCATGGCTTTGACACCTAGAAGAAGCACACGTAGGCATGTCTAGAATAGAATATAATCAGGGTCTCAGGAAATATCAGGAAGCAAAGGAACAAATTATGTGGCAGAGCGTGCAAGAAAAGGCAGAAGATGTGGCATTATGTGACACATTCTGTGCGGTTATTAAGCATTAGTTTGACATTTTAACAAGATTGTCACTACTCGCGCCAAATTGTCACCCAGTTTAATGCTAGTTTACTGTAATTCACAGCTATAAAGTTACCAATTGACTTTTGCAAAGTGTTTGGTGTGGTGCTGCACTCTGTGTGCAGCAATTTTCATAACTTGTGATCCAAGTGAGCCACAACCATTTTTTTTCTGCAAATTACGCTTCAGATCATATATGACAAGTGTGGTAAATTAATAAATATGCAGGATACCCATTCTGTATAAGAATGGTATGCAATGGGCGAGTGTGGGGATACCACAGCAAAAAAAGCAAAAACGTGGCAAATAACAATGTGGCAATGAACGGGTATGTTAAAAGTTGACATGCAATGAAATTAACATATGGTGTGGAAAAGGTTGTTGGTAATGAGTCAAAGAAAGCAATACCATGGCAAAAAAAATGGTGCTGCCACGGCAGAGATAAAACAGCATGCCAAATATTGGATTTAATGTGAAAAAAAAATGATATGGTATGGTCATATCTAGTACACAGTGGGAAAGGTGGTTCGTACAAAAGCAAAGAGTAGCATCCCGTGATAATACAGTGGAGTGAATTTGTGAAGGGTGCTGTATCACTGCAATAAGAGCCATGCTGTTGCGTAAAAACAGTGCACTGCCATAAGGGTTAAGAAGGGGTTTACTGCAACCTGTGATATAATGTTGCAAATGATGGGCACACTGTGTTAAAGGATGAAGTACTGAGGAAAGGAACTGACTATTATGAGAAAATATGTGTTATAAAGTAAAGGATAGAATAATATGCCATAGAACCCACATACTGTGGTCCAGGATGGAATACTGTGGCAATGAAACATAGGAAATAATAATGTGGCAAAGGGTGGTTGAAATGTAGCAAAAAGGTCTAATTATGTGGCAAAGAATTGGATTCTGTATAACGGATGGTAAACTTTAGCAGAGAATGGGGCAAATGTGGCAAACAAGGTTGAAAGGCATAGAATAGAGCAATGTGGCAAAGAATGGAACAACGTGGCAAAGAATGGAACAACGTGGCAAAGAATGGAACAACGTGGCAAAGAATTAGACCTGTTCTGAAACGTTAAATAGTGACAAATAAAATGAATGCCCTGCAAAGACTGGAATACTGTGGCAAATGATTCATGTTGTGCGAGAAAGGACAGTAGCAGCAGGTATCTGGGCAAAGAGGGGAAGGGGGGGCAGGGGCGTACAACAAATAAAATAAAAAAATAAAAAATAATAACTTACCTGCATCCACACTCCAATCTGACTCGGACACTCCAATTTGGCTCGTTGCACTGCAGGCACAAGCTGTCATAATTATCTGCGGCCAATCCTGACGCTGCATGAAAGCAGCGTCAGGATTGGCCTGCACGCTCTGGATTTATACTCCTAGGTAGACTGAGAGCCTCTGCCTGCTCTCTCCAACCAAGCAAGGCAGCTGTGGGTGGAGAGAGCTTCAGTGCGCATGGCAGTTTGGCCGTCCTGAGACAGCCGGCCAAACAGTCATGCGCACTGATTACAGTGCAAAACACTTCTCCACCAGCCTGTCATCTCTGGCTCTGCCCCTCAAGCCTCGGCCCCGACAACCAAACCAAACAATAACAAACAAGTGTTTATCATTTTAATTTTAATTTTTTTGGCTGCTGGCGGGGGCGATGTTCCTCAATCATACCGGAGGAGCCGCCGCTGAAAAAAGATGGTACGGATTGCCAAAGACTAGGGGTCGAATTTAGAATTTGCAGGTAGGGTACTCGGTCGAAAATGTGATAGGGTACACTTCCTCCAACAGCCATATGGGCCGTCGAAAGAAGGGCATTACTCAATCCACCCTATGTAGGGTAGGCAGTGTAATACCATTCTTTTTCCCCTTGTCCTTTACTGACAGGAAAAAACATGATGGTTAGGGACAGGAAATAAGTTAATAATGACCCCAACACCCTGGGAGAAATATGAAAATCTCTAAATTTGGCGGATAAGAGGTCATTCAGGGCCACAGAGTAAAGAACAACATGGCCCTGACGGACATTCATCTGTCTGCCAAACTCCAAATCTGGCCCTAGGTTTCCTGTGGAACAGAGAGAATAAGTGGCAATGAATGGGTCATTTGTGGCAACAAAGAGACTAATATCATAATGGGGGCGGACTCTGGTAGTGGAAGGTAAACAGAAGTAAAGTATTGAACATAGCAGCAGAGTTCACTATGTTCATGATATTGGGGAAAATGTACTACACTCCTTAGTAAATCTATTATCTTATGTATTATAAAATGCAACTGGTTTCCCTTCTTTAGATCTCTGCTGGAATATAGATAGTATAATAAGGGGAAAAGCAGAGCTAACCGGAACTGCCAGCATACATACCACAAATATATAAATGTGCATTTTACTCTCATATTCTATTATCTATCACAATGTCAAGCACACGATCCCTTATAACACGATAACTGCACTTTGGTGGTCATCCTGCACAACATACAACTACTTCCCACAAAGGCTCAAAACAAGGAACGCACCCTTCCAGTCACACACCCACATGGTGTAGCTTACTATCTGTGCCGCTAAGGGCTTCAGCACTCCACAGAAGGGTTTTAAGTGCTACACAAATGTTACAGTACACTATAGTATATGGCAATAGCAGTTTCTAATGTAAGCTACACAGAAATCAGACTTGGGCAACTGAGGCGTGTTGGCTATTTCTGAGCTTCTACACCTTCATCAGGGATGAATGCTCTAGATACACATCAGTCGAACTATAGGGACAATGTGGATCCATTGGCCACAATGAAAACTCTCAAAACTTTTAAGGCGTGAACATGAACACTGTGGGGTTAGCAATGCCTGGGGTCTCTCTGCCCCAGTTCTCAAACACCATGATATCTCAAAGTTCCTGCTTGTCTCTGTGCTCTTTCTGCCAGGGGTTTGCCACTGCAGTGTGGCAAAAAGGCCTTGGATAACCTTACATTTAACTCTGGTCCTTTTATCTCCCTGTTTTAAGAAGTGCCTCTAAGAAAGACAACATCCTTCCAGACAAAGTATTTCACAAAAACAGAAAAGTGCTTAGTAGAAGCATTAGGGAGCCAAGTGAAGCATTCAGCTTTGGTGATATTCAGCGTCACAGTAACTCCACGTACTGACCACATTTAGAACTATTTAAAATCAGAAGCAAAAATAGAAACTCACTAAATATGTAAATGATCATAATATATGTTACGATATGAGCTAATGGTCTTCTATTCGACATGATAGCCAATGGGCAGTTAATGAGATAGCCATCTGGGTGATGTACTTTCTGCAGATGTCTGTGGTCAGTTAGCTGGGCCTTACAACCTTCTCCTGACTACATCACGAGTCCAATTTATTTCCAATGAGTACTATTTGCAACACTGTCAAAACCGGGATGTGCAAGTACTTTAAACACAACATAAAGAAGAGGTAATTTGCATTCCTTGACCTTAAGCACTCCTGTGACTCTGAGGTAATATTGACACTGAGGATTTTTACGGAGAGAGCTCTGGGCTAGTTGAACCTGTCGGCCTTAGGTTATCTGCATCTGTGACTGCAATACTCTTTACAACTGCAAGAGAGATCATTCCAACCTGCCACCATATGAACCTTTGAGCATAGGATAAACCAAGTAAGCGACCTTCGGGTTAATCAGACCGCAACCATGAAGTTATCCCATTTTGCAATCCTGATGCTATTGAGTTTTATCGCCATGGAGATCATACCAACTTGTCACAGTGAAGTTATTTGCACCTGCATGAAAACCTGCAACTTTCTGGTAATTCAAATCTCAAGTCTGAGCTCCCCCATGCTCCCGCTCCACCCACCACCACCGCCACCAAAATTCCCTACGTGTTCGCCTCACTCAGTCTAGGACTTTTTACCTACAAATCATTGCTATCAAGTGTGTTAGTCTCATTCATTTAACGGGGGCTAAACAAGACTACATCACCCAGAATTCTTTCCACGCGAAAGCACATGTCTGTGATGAGAAATAAATATTTTATTAAAGAGATTTAAGAACCACAAATGTGTGGAGGAATTAATATAACGATCTTTAGGTATTGTAGATTTTGTGGATTTACTAAAAGATTTCATGATTGTTTTTTTTACTACCAGTGGCGTTTGTTTGCCTACACATTTTCTTATTTCAATTATTTATTGTGAACTTAGCTGGACATTTTCATACGTCAACTTTCCTACTTAAGCCCGAGGAAGCGACAACTTGCAAAAAACGTGTTGGTTGTGGGACGTCTCAAAACTGTTGGATCATGTCTTATGGAGACACAAATAAAATAGATATTTACAGTTTTCTATATTGAAATATGTTTTCCTAATATATATTTTTAAAGATTATACTCCCTCAGGCTTTATTTAGAAAATAAATAATATTCTCTACCCACGGCTCCCATACTAGATCGAAGAACTATTTAACCGGCTTCTGCTGTCCTGTATGAATGAAAGTGAGCTACAAACCCCGGACTGGATTCGACTTGAACCGCACACAGCAAGCTCTTCTTGCATCATCTAGATCCGACGCAGGCTGGATCCAGTGCCCTACCTCCCTGTGAACGCACAGCTCAACCGGCAAAGGCAAGAAACTGCTTCGTTTAGCAGGCCTTAAAGAGAAAGGCCGAGCCGTGCGAGTACCGCTCACTCACACTCGGATTGTAGTTTTCTCTTACCTTACAACAACTGCGAGGGCAGGGAAATCTTCTCAAAAGCGCGAGCTGCAGTCTGTCCAGAGCTCGCGCCGCCGGCATCCGGTGCTGAAACACGCTTCTGTGAACTCTGCCGCGCGTGGCTAAGTACGGCCGTGACAGGTACTGTAGTTTATAGAGGAGGGGGCGTGGACCGTTAGGAAAATTACGCATATAAGCATGACTCAGCAGCAAACGTGTTACCAAGCCGACGAATGTGCTGTGGACTGATTACTCTGACATAATGCCCAAACTGAATGAGAAGGCAATTTAAGAGCTGCCAGACTGTATTAAGAAAAACTACAAACAGTGAAACAAAAGCTCAAACTTTCACTGGGTTGGCAGAAATGGTGTCCTCAAACTCTCCTTTTATAAACAATGCCCTGGATTAGTTGTTGGATGGGCCGTGCCGCGATGCATAAAGTTTTCCACTAGGGCCAGAATTAAATTAAAATCACATTGCACATTTTCTGTACTTGAGTAAGGAAGTTTGGAGCTAAATGCATGCATTTAATTTTTTTTATTGGGAAAAAACAGGTGAAAAAAAAGCTTCGGGGCAGTATAGCACACTGAAGGTATTATAATCATATCCTAGGAGGGAGGGTTTCGAGTTTGTACGGAAACATAAATATGGAGTAACTGAATAAATAAACAGTGACGCTGGCATGAGGCAAAATAAACGAGGGAAGCCAATTAGCAGAAACTAAATTAAAGGTGATGAGAAACACGGTATGGTGGGGGAACAACGAGCACAGCGAATAACTAACCGTCAGCGGTAATTTCATGGGAACAAGTGAGGGTACAACGGGTAACGAAAATAATAAAATAAGTACCAACAAAAAAAACAAAATAGGCGTGAGTACAAGAAAGAAAAAAAGCACATCATTGCGTCATTCAACAGACAAAATGACTGAGGAAAATAGGCAAAGATAAGCTAAGGCTGCACCATCGAATGCGCGTTAGAGGTGCAAAAGAAAATACTTCTGACTGGAATAGGGGCAGTGATGAAGCTGAGGGGACGCCATATGGGATTTATTTACACAGAGAGTTGGCGGTTAGCAGGTTCCAGCCATCTTTTATGATAGATGTGAGGAAGTAACTCGACGAGGGGAAAGAGTTCCAGACTGGAAGCCCCCCATATTCCCCCCACCTGAGAAAGAATTCTCAAACTATGTTGTTGAACAGGGTAGTCTTGAAGCCAGGACGATCAGTTTCTAAGATGTCCATGCCGGCCAGATAAGACCAGCTGGTCTACCAGGTAGCTGGCAGGATCAAAGTAGAGGATTGTTTAAACCAAGTAGGCGGTTTCCAGTATGTGCAGAGATATCAAGAAAGACGAATTGTCGTAACAATGTCTTGTCCCAGTTGAAAGAAGGGTTGCAGCGCAGAGGGAGACTTCAAGAGGAGTCCTGGTGTCTAGGATAGGCCTCTACGATAGAACAGGAGAAAAACACAGCGTGGATGGACATCTGAAGGTCTCCAGCAGAGGTAGAGCTCTTTGTGCCTTTGAAGAGCCTCAGATGTCACTTTTTGGTGTTTTGTTTACATGACACTCCAGATGTAACTTATCATCCTGTGTGAACACCATGGACTTCACATTGTCAAAGACATGGGCAGAGTCTATATTTGCAAGAGAAAAATCATGTTAGGGTGAGATCTGTGGGAGACTGGGCAAAGACAAGAAACTGGCCCTCTGAGGGTTCAGTTTGAGGTCATGCTGAGACTGAAGAATGGAGGGGGTGCAGGACTTGGGGGAACTTAAGGATGTCTACTTCAGAGAAAACTCTTGGAGTCGCTTGTCACTGGCTTATTGACGGTAAGACACTATACAGTCATGCAACAAGTCACTAAGAGGTTCCATACAGAGATGAAACAGATTAGGGGGCATGATGGTGCCCCAAGGGACTCCAGGAGACAAAGTGAAAGGGTATGAAAACGAGTCATCAATCTTGACTTCTTGGGACCAAAAGGAAAAAAAGCAATTAGAGAACCTGCAAAACTCCGGCAAGAGTATCAGTATCTAGGATGACTCAGGAGTGAAAGAGAACGGAGTCTTCTCTGTCAAGCAGGTGCATATCGTGACCTGTGATACTCAGCAGTAGGGTTACAGTGTTTTGGTAAATTCAGAAGCCAGAATGGAAGTCATCTAGATGGTTGTTTTTCAGATTTGAGGACAGATTACTCAATTGTTTTAAAACACAAATAGGGCTGTCCCTAGTTGGGCTTCCTACAGGTTCCTACAGAATCTCTAGAGATGCAAATCCACTAGGGGCATCTCACAAAAAGTGAAGGACTGGCCTCACACACCACCTGGTGTCATGCTTCATCATAGGCCGTCCTCGCCCTCTAAAAACTTCGTTTGATAGAGGGCGGGCATACACCTGAAGACAGGGATGCACTTCTAAAACTAAGTGGTGGCCCGTAAGTGAGTGAAAGTGTAATTTAAAAACCATTAAACTTGTCCCCAAGGAGTTTAATTAAGGGGCAAATCTATGGTATTAAAACAAGTGAGCGGTAATCTGGGAATTCATTATCCCTTTACCGAGAGAAGTGGTCAACATGTTTCTGCTCTGCGTCCCATATGGGTACATAGCATTCGTCAGGACCGGGATGAGTAATGGGCTCTACCTTTTTACACAATGTGTATGGAAGGGTTACCACTCTAAAAAACGGGGGTGAAGATAACTACTCCCCATGTAGTGCAAAATTTAAAATGTGAGAGTATCTGTAGGAAAATAGGAAACAAGGGAAACAAACAAACCGAACGTGTAAGTAAGATAAAAGCACACTATGCTGTACGTATAACACCACACATTATGCTGCGCGTGGTAGGATCTAAGTGAAACACGTGTCAATCATACGTGTTCACACTTATTGAACAAGCACTTAGTTCTACTGCTTACCCAAGGACACTATCCTATTAGCTTCATGGGAAGTTGAGGGTGGAAGAGCCTACTGTGGCTTATTCTGAAAAAACACACAATGCATGAAAAACTAGGCTACTTAGATTATAGCCCATTTAAAAGTGTTGCTCGCAACCACTCATACAGATGCATGCCTTATATTAAGTACATGCACATGAGGCGTAAGAAATACTTCAGCATTTACCCATGACACTCATACCCTTACTTTCATTTTCAGCGCTTCCAGCAGTCCAATCTATGTTCATCCGCTTCGCTTCCCCGCCGATAAATGAAGGTGGGTGGGGAACGGGTTTATATACTCGTACGCGCTGGCTCTTTCATAAGTAATTGAAAGATAAGGTAATTGTTACCGCCTGTGCGGGTTCCGGTGTGCGCCTAAATAGCTGCCTGGTTGCCTGTTCTGGGGCGGAAAGAAGGATCTGATGGATCAGCCCTAACTGGTGGCATGCCCATAGTGCTGGAGGGCGCGTGCGCTGACCTCGCTCCACCGCTCTCAACCCCATGAATGCGAGACGCCCTATCTGGTGGCACGCCCATAGTGCTGAAGGGCGCGTGCGCTGACCTCGCTCCACCGCTCTCATCCCCATGAATGAGAGACCCTAGGCGGCACGTAGCGGTTAGCGGTCGCTAGGTGAAAACGAATCCGCTTATGTATAGCGGTTCGTTTTTTGCTAAATGCGCATGCGTGTCTCTAAAACAGCTCAATACTGGGGAAAAAAGCTATCTAGTGTCAGGGGAAACACTACATTACTTTAAAGGCACGTTTACACTAGTGTATAGCAATTCATATAATATGAAGGGAGGGCAAAGAATCGCATACAATAATGCGGACCCTTCTATGTATTTATATTACGTGCATGTACAAAAGATGAATTATGGAAGTGTACTGCTTACTCAATTGTTTTGACAAGGAAAGTGTGTCAGTGATGGGTCTTTAATTACTTAGGGCTTCAGGCTCAGCACTGCATTTTTTCCTTCAGCAGAGGCTCCACCTCTACAGTTTTAGGCAGCCGTAAAAAGCACCAAGCAACAGTCAGCATCTGCAGGGTAAATCCATAAAGCGAGGGCTGCAAATTGACGGAATGGCTTGTCTACGGGAGCAGAAATTGGATCCACTGAATAACTGGAGGCTTGAATAAGGAGAAGGATGCAAGATGTTGTTCTCAGTGACCGATTTCAAGAAGTGCCAACTGGATCTGCCTTCTTCGAAAGAGTGTGACCGGTTGATGAGGAAGTGGCGTAGGCGGGAGGAGATAGGAGATGCATGCAAGCCATCATAAGAATTTGATTTTACTCAAAATGTAATGCAAATTATTCACATTTCTCAGCAGGGCGGCTGTTTGAGGGTAGTGATGGTCACAGGTTTGGTGATATGCCTGACAATGCATAAAAACTGCTTTGGACAATTGCTTCACTCTTATTACACAAGCAGCAAAATGGTACAAAATGGATTTGCCCTTCTGGCGCTTGTGAAAAAATGTATGTAATGTAAATGGCCCTGGTGCTCTCCCACACGGCTAGGCTTATCTTCCTTTGGCAGCTACGACTGCACTTTCATTCAATTTCGTCCACAAATAGAAAATGTTTCAGCAGCGGTTAGTCAAAAGTTGTGGCCCATATTTTCTTCTTTGTTAAATTATACATAGTTCCTTGTCCAAAGGAATACTTTACTTCACAAACGAACTCTCAATGGAATGTGATCAAAAGGTACAACTGCTGCACCAAGTGCAAAGCCCTTTCAATTAAAATCTTAATTTTTCCTTTTCTGAAATGACAACTGAAGCCTGCCATCCCTCTTTTACAGTCAGTGGACCTCCATAGGTGTCTCCAGATAATATGGTGAGGTCTCCTGACTCGGCCCCAAAAAATAATACCCTCAGTTTAAATATACAGTGAGATCCCAAATAATAATCTGTAGATCTTCAATGGTAGCGGGAATGTGTAAAAACAGCATGTAGAAAACTACACAGGATCAATACCATTTGCAAGCAGGGGGACTTGGAGATTCCCCCAGAGGGAATTTTAGGCAAAGCAGTGGCAAATGGTATATTTTGGTGCCCTTTTGGCTAAAAGCGTCCAACACTGGATCAGGTGGAAATCTTCAAAACCTGTTTGTGTTTCTACAGGGTTGCAGGTATTTTCAGTTTTGCATGTTCAGTAAAGGGTCTGTCACTCTTGCTTCCTATCAGTGTCTCATTCACATGCACTCTTAAACATTCTTTCTTTATTATATAGTCGGGCCACTGGAATTATGCGGCAGAGGAGCACCAAATTATGCGGCAGTGTTGACTAAATTATGCATCAAGAAATGTCAAATTATACTGCATAATACAGAACATTTTTTAATAGTTTTACTTCATTATTTTATAATTGTGGCCATGCTAAAATTGTCTGGGCAAAGATTTCACATCATTAGTAACAGTTTAACAAACAAATATAGAAATAAGCAACTGGAATATCACCAGTTAACCTTTGCAAAGGGCCTTCCACTGTGCGCAAACACATGTTGCCACATTTTTAGTAACTTTTGAACCGTTTGAGCTGGAAACAAAAATTGTTTTTCAAAATTTGTTGATGATGCAGCAGATGACGAATTATATGGCAAATCCATAATTATGGAGAAAAAAAAGCTGCAGCCGCAGAATCGCATAATTCCAGTGGCCCTGTAAAAAAGTATTTCACACAGTCACACACATGCTAGCACACACTGCCTCAGACTGTTATTCACTCTTACCTGCACACATTCTCACTCAAGCTAACACACACTCATTCACACTATTATACAGATCCAATCACTTCCTCACACTCACTCAACTTCAAACGCACTGACACAAGCTCTGAGACGCTGTCAAGACATCAAATACACCACAACAATTTACACATTTTCGGTTACATACAACCCATCAGATGCTGTCGCTTCTCTATCATGCTTTCACACGTACAATAGCTCATACATATGTGGTGACATACACTTACACACTCACTGTGTCACGTAGTCACATGCACACTGTCATGCACTAACACACACTCTTAACACTAACTCATACATCAGCAACACATTGTCGCACGTGTGCACATACACATATAACACACACATGCCCATACAAAGGCTCTCCTACTCAGTCATTACCGAAACACTGCTTCAGACACCTTCAATCTCAGACAATCACAAGCACACACAGAATCGCAATCTCTCTCACACACAACAGGCGGACGTGGGAAGGTGACGCAGATAAGACAGATGGCAAACAATGCCTCTCCTTTGTGTGGAGAGGCAGGGGGTGATTGCACCTGTCGGAGAGGCAGTCCTTACAGTGAGATGAAAAAGCCGGGAGCTTGAGGGTCTCAAAAGACAGCTCGGCCTAAGAAGCACAACTTAAAAAAAAAAAAAAACTTGTTTTGACAAATTAATAAATAGACCTCCCCCCCTCTAAAAATAAGTGGCCTCGCCACGCAACTGGGTATTTAACTCTTTTTATTTAGCACCATTTTGCTGGCCGATGCGCAGCATAAGAGTTAACAGTGATTGCTCTCGAATTTCCTAGTTCCGTGCCTGAATAGCTGACCCAGTCCAAGATTTTTCGTTGCATTCTGGTGTTTGCAGTCCCTTTATTCCATTATACACCCGGGACCCCAGATATCTAAGTGCAACGGAAAAAAAACTGCAAGGCGTCGCTTATTAAAGGGTGGAACTGTAAAAGTGGAGACCCCAGAACTGGCAGTCACGTTCACAATTAAGCAACGAAAAGATGTGATGTTCATGACTCGGCGATGTGTTGAAATGCAGCGCATAAACTAGTGCTTTATATGGGCAGGTCCCGTTGGGTGCTGAGTACCTGCACTTCTTTAATTTGGTAGGCAGAGTGCCTGCACTTCTCTGAACTGCTCCAATGTTTTTTATTGGGAGAGTACTGACACTTCTCAGGAGCAAACTGGTACTGTAGATAGCAAGGGCGCAACTAGACCTAAAGGTTGGGGGGGGGGATAACACTCCCAGCCAGAGCTGGCCCTAGCACTGGTCGCACACGGTGCAACAGTCTTTTTGCCCCCCCCCATTTCCTCCTTCTCTATGAAATCCTCACTACAACTCACCAACAATGCAACTCATCTCTCTATAGCACATTTCTGATAAACATTTCATTTTTTTTATAGCGCTACTCATAGTTTACTCACACTCAGTTCTGTGATCAGCATGGTACATGTTCTTTGTAGCAGGCACATTAACCCTCTGCGCTGTGTGGGTGGCAAGAGTGCCCATGTGAGTGCACAGTGAGCGATGCGACAGTTTGAAAGTAGGGTAAGAGGAGTGACTGCAGGGTGAGTGAGGTGACCATATGAATTTGGGTGCGGATGTAAGTGCAGAGTGGGACGAATGAATGCATAGTTAAAGATGGGCTTGTTTGAATGAGATTGCAGATTGAGCAGTGAGGGGGACAGGTAAGTGAAGTATCACATGAGTGCAGGGTGAGTAGTGTGCTCATGTGACTGCAGGGTGAGGTACAAGGTGAACAGCACAAGTGCATTGTGAGTGCAGAGTGATCACTGTGAGTGCAGGGTGAGTGGGTGAATGGTGTGAGAGCATGGTGATCAGTGTGGGTGCCTTGTGATCGCTGTGAGTGTAGGGTGAGCGTGAAAGTGAAGGGCGAGAAGGAGGAGTGAGTTGTCTGAATGCAGGGTGCATTCCCAGGCACTTGAAGTAACTCAGCATGTTACTGACGGCAGCATAGGGTTTCAGATATAAGTTAAACTATTGCTACTATGGCATTAATCAGGGATCGAGGGTGGAGGAAATGAATAATGTGCTGATCCTGCAACAAACTTCCTGTCTTATGATTAGCGTTGCCAGCTCATTATTTTGATGTCCCAGACAGTACAAAAATAAACAGTCACCTAAAGCCGTATTTTCAGCACTTATCTGTGCATATTTCGAACAGCAAATATAAATAGAAAGCACTTTTAATTGTGTTCTAGGGCTGCCTGGATGATCCATGACTGATAATTAAAGGGAACAAAGACAGAAAAGTCACATTACAAATTAATACATACTTTTTTATTTATAACCCTATTTAGTGTCAAAACAAGGTCTTTGCAGGCTCTTTAAACAACACATGGCTCGCATTTTTCTTTTGGCAACCCTACTTTATATTTCTTTTCATGAAATACATTTCCACACTACAGCAGTAAATATAAAATGCAAATGTAAGGGATAGGCAGAGTGGGGGCCCGGGGGTACTGGAACCAGAAAAAAAACTAAGCCTCGGTAACAAGTTTACAAATGTATGTAAATATGTGAATGGTCTTTAAAGACCTGTGAAAAACTCGGGCGTGCCGGAGATAAGACTCCAGACACTGCCCAGCCGAGCCCACAGCAGCTCGAGCTGCAGCAGCCTGGGCAGAGACACACGGGACGGGCTGAAGCCCGTTTAGCCCTATGGGCGTTGCACGCCTGGTGGATTGTGAGTACCAGCACTTCTATATTTTCATTAAAAGCACTGATATAAAGGTAGCCTATTAAGTACCAAGTGTAATGAATCAGCTGTTCAAACAGAAAAGCGGAAATCAGTGGGCATCATTCATTTAAAAAGAATTAGCTTTGGGCAAGCAGCCCTTGGCACTAGAGCAGTACTGCCAGGGGTGTCGTGAACCCCTGCCTTAGCAGCTCCAGCAGGGGTGGAGTTCTTGAAGGGCCTCTTCTGTCTGTAACTGGCAGACACAGGCTCATAATTAACGTGAAAGGATGGAAGGGAATGTCCATGATTGGGTGAATGAGTGAAGGAATGGATGTGTAAGTGAAAGGGTGGATGAATGGGTGAGTGAAAGGGTGGATGGGGAGATGGATGAATGAGTGAAAGAATGGATGCAAGGATGGATGAGTGAAAGAATGGAAAGGATGCCTGAAAGGTAGGGTGGATGGATGGAAGGATGAAAGGATGGATGGATGAGTGAAAGGGAGGATGGATGGATGAAAGGGTGGATGGATAAATGAGTGAAAGGGTGGATGGATGATTAGAGAAAGGATGGATGTAGGAGTGCATGAAAGGATAGATGACAGGAGCGGCTGGTGTCAGGGCAGAGCGCCGGGCAGACGACGAGAACATTTTTTAAAAACCCAAACAATCAAAAATAACTTACCTGCCACCCACCATATCGCCGCTCTTCTGCACCTCTCTGGCTCCACTGCAGCACAGGCTCCCAGACTCCCCTGCGGCCAATCCAGACGCTGCTCTCATGCTGCTGGCAGCATGAGAACAGCGTCAGGATTGTCCTGAGCTCCCTGGATTTGCACCCCCAGAGAGACTGGGAGCCTGTGCCTGCTGTCTCTAACCTGGCAACGCAGCTCGGGTTGGAGACATCCCAGTGCTCATGTCAGTTTGGTCGTCCTAAGATGGCCGGCCAAACCCACATGCGCACTGACAGCATTACCTTTCACTCACCCTCCGTGACTGCCCCTGCGATGGCCCCGCCCCAAGACTCCACCCTTAGAACTTGAAAAATAAAACAATAATAAACCTGTTTTATTATCATTTTTTTTTCATGTTTTGAGGTTGCTGGCAGGTGGGGCCACACTCCTCCGCCATAGCGGAGGAGCTGCCGCTGATGGATGGCTGGGTGAAAGGGCGAATGGATGAGTGAAAGGGAGGATGGATGGATATATGGAAGGGTGGACCGTGCGAAAGGATGGATGGATGAACTAAAAGATGGATGGATGGATGAGTGCGAGGAAGGATGGAGTGGCATTGTGAACCCCCAGCGTTAGCAGCTACAGCAGGGTTGAAGTTCTTGATGGGCAACTCGCCAGACAAAGGCTCATAATTAATATGAAAATGAGTGAGTGAAAGGATGGCTGGATGAATGTGTGAGTGAAGAGGTGGATGGATGGCTGAGTGAAAGAGTGGATGGGTATATGGTTGGATGAATGAGTGAAAGGATGGATGTAACAATTTATGAGTGAAATGATGGATAGATGAAAGGGTTGCTGGAAGGAGGAGTGATTGGATAGATAAGGAAAAGGGAGGATGGATGGATGGATGGCATGAAAGGGTGGTTGGATGGATGAGCGACTGAAGTGTGAGTGAAAATATGGATGGATGCTTGAAAAGATGGATGTAAGAATGGATGAGTGAAAGATTGAATGGATGAGCGAAAGGGAGGGTGGATGGATAAAAGGGTGGATGGATGAGTGAAAGAATGGATGGGTGGCAGGGGCATTGCTACAGCAGTGGTGGAGCTCTTCATAGGCCTCTTCTGTCTTCAACTCAGCAGACAAAAGTTCATAATTAATGATAAAAGGAGGGTGGGTGGCAGAGTAAGTGAAAGGATGGATGGAGGGATGTGTGAGTGAAAGGGTGGATGAATGGGTGAGTGAAAGGGTAGATTGTAGAAGGATGAATGAGTGAAAGAATTGATGGATGAGTGAAAAGGAGGGTGGATGGATGGATGGATGAAAGGGTAGATGGATGGATCAGTGAAAGGGTGGATGGGTGATGAGTGAGAAGATGGATAGATGAGTAGAAGGGAGGTAGACTGAATGGATGGAGTGAAAGGGTGGATATGGACTGAGTAAAAGGGTGGATGAGCGAAAGGATGGATGTAAGGATCGATGAGTGAAAGGGAGGGTGATTGGATGGACGGATGACTGAAAGTGTGGATGGATGAGTGAAAGTGTAAATGGATAGATGGGTGGGTGGAAGGGTTGATGGATGAGTCGAAGGATGGACGGCTAGGTGAAAGGGCAAATGAATGGATGGAGTGAAAGGGTGGATGGATGGAGTGAAAAGATGGATAAGAAAAGGGATGGAAGAATGAAATGGTGGATGGATGGATTGGTTTGATGAATCGGTTTGTAGATAGATGTATAGGTTTGGATATGGATGGATGGACGGACAGAATGGTGAAAGACTGACTGATGGATGAAAGAATGAATGAATTATAAAATGTAATGGTCAAAAGTTGGATATCAGGGGTGGATGGAAGGATGAAAGGATAAACGGGTCGATGCTTGGGTGGAAGAGACAAGAGAACACCTCTGGGGAGGGCCACAATGACTTGCTTCACTTGCTTGGTGCCATAAGAGCTTCGGTTCTAGGGGGCGTATTTTAATTTTCTGGCTACTCCCTTGAATACTGCCATATTTCCCAGGTCCATGTGTGATTAGCTGCTCCAAGCCAGGGGTTTTCTTTGAATTCTGGGACTAGTGGTGGTATTTATCCCATTATTATAGCACAAGGGAAATTCCAGAACCCAAAGAAAAAAGTTGGCTTGTAGAAGGTGCTCACATATGGAACGGAAAAATTATTTTTTTAAGTCTGTGCCCGGCAAGATTGGCTCTGAAAAAAAGGCTCCAGTGCAACACGTTTAATTTTCTTTTTTTCTTCTTAGATAAAAGCAATCAGCAGAACCTGGCTCCAAGCATTTTCTTGACTCTCCTCCCTCTGTAGTCTCCGGAATTACGTGTGAACGGTAAACTGTTTGACCGCTCCCTCCCCACCCCGCCCTCCGGTGAGGGAGATTAGAAAGACTAGTTGCAAGATGGCCGACGGGTAAGTAGCTCCGGCCGGGAGCTCCCTGGCTAGAGATTGCCTTTTGGCATAAATCCCTGGGAAAAAACCCCCATCTGACCACCTCCACCCCGGGGATCTGTGGACTGCGTTCCCGCGATTCTCCAGAGCCGCTACGCGGTGTCACTCGATTGAGTGAGGCCGACTACAGCAACAAACGAGTATCCAGGAAAGACTGCCGCCAGTGGAGCCCATGCAACATGGCCGAAGCACGGTTGAGCTGCATATGCAGCTGAGAGGAGATGGGCTGGGGATCACCTCTCCGGTGTTGTTTACGGCCGTCACCTACCTTCCGGGCATGGGCACGGTTGCTCTTCATCCCGCCACGACTTCCTCTTTCTACACCTCCAGTGGCTGCTGCTTCGACACCCGAGTCGATTTCCCCAGACAAAGCAGCGAGTGAACGCCGCGATGCTGCCGCCCTTGTGTCCCCAATTGATCCCTTGACGAACCGGGTGAGAGCAGTGAGTTCCTGTCTTCTGCCCTCTTGTCCCCCTGATTGCCCCCCCATCGTGTCCTGCGCCCAGAGGTTGGCTTCCTCCCCGATTTGTGATTGGGGTTTGGAGGATCTGCAATTCCTCCATTTTGTGCGGGAGGTCTATGGGACTGAGACCTGAGTCCTCCATCTTGGCGACGTTGATAGGATGCAGAGATCGCCGCTTGCGGCTGGTCTTTGTCTTGGTTTGCCAGCCTGTCTTTCGCCTCACGATGATCCCCCCCCTTGGGATGCCTACAACCTATTTGCAAGGATGATCCATGCGAGACATCCATTTCGCCCCCTTTTTCTGGCCCTCCCCACAGCCAGAGTGCTCCGGCGCAGAGTGCGAGGCCGGCCCTGGATGCTGTGGATTCCGCGACCCCGAACGGACTGGGGGTTCGTCGACTTTGACTTTGGAGGGACCCCTGATGTTTAACCTCCTTCATTGCGGTATGCCTGACTTGGTCTGATTTCCAGCTACTAGCTCTATTCCCCTCCCCCACCACCCTCTATGTTCCTTGTGAATTGTTTTTGTGTTTTTTGTTCTCTTGTTAACCGATGTAACCAGTGCAACTGTTTATGTACTCCACATCTATGTAAAGCGCTCTGATACCTCCGGGTCTAGTTAGCGCTATATAAAACTCTTCAAATAAATAAATAAGATGGGAGGTGTGCACCTCTGTGAATAGGATATATTTCAAGTCAGTAGGGCCCACATCTCGCCTTTACTTGCAGCCTCTATCCCAGAAAGGTAAGGTTGGGCTTTGGGTGAGGGTCTCCACTTTAGAAATATATCTGGACCTTCATGTCTCGCCCAGCCATTGCTTAGCTGGTAAGAGCAAGTTGGCAGTGTATGCCCAGACGTGGGACCCTTGCTCACTTTGCCACTGGATTCAAACTAGCCTGGCTGATGAGGGGTGTTACCCCGAAACCGGTCCCAGGATGCTTGTTTCCGGGTCAGAGAAGACCTGGCTTGCCAGTTCGGGGTGGACTGTTCCCATGAGACACAGGGTCAAGACTCATTTGCATATAGCTGGGTCTGAACTGAGGTGGCGAAGTGAGCTAAAGAACGTTGATGGATTCAACCCAGATCTGTGACTGGGGGTGAGTGTCTGAAAAGTTTCAGCGCTCCGTCCATCATCTCCTTGTGTTTGCATAGCAGGTAAGAGCCACATATCCATGCGTGATGTGCTACTCAAATCCAGTTTTTATCTTTTTGATTTCTGAGACCTGTAGTCCTGTTTTATAATAGAATAAACAAGAACACAAGCCCCAGAGTTCAAAGAAAAAAGCTGGACGGGAGAAGCACATCACACATGGACCTCAGAAACTTCGAACTGCTGCCACTACATACCTATACACTTAAAAGGGTTTGTGAAACTGTTGCATCAGCTAGAGAAGTTACTTCATGTGCAGACTGGGCTAAGGTTAACAGCAGAGCAGCCTTCGTGAACCAGCAAGACACATTATTTCGAGGGTGAGAAGTGTTAAAAAAAAAAAAGAAATGGTGCTCGTTGTGTGATTGCTTTGCTATCACCTCTGGGGCCGTGACCAAAGCAGAAGTGAGCAGTGTTGTGCCCTATTGCAAGTCTGTGGTAATCACCACCCTTTCACCGACCGTGATGGGCTAACCACCTGCAGTGTTGAAGTGTAGGGCTGCAGTAACTAGCCGTACACGGTACTGAAAGGCTGGCAAGCAGTGGCATGACACAAAATGATGGGGTCCTCCTACAGAATTTGATGATGGGCTCCTGACTCTCCCATATTTCATAGATGTTCATTGGCTGTGGCCCCCTGAAGGATTGGGGGGCCCCCAGCGCTGCAGGGTTCTTTGTTACGCCCCTGCTGGCGAGTCAAGTTAGATAACGACTGCTAGCAGTTAAGTACAGCCCATATTTACAGTGTAAAGGGTTGCTCAATGCATTTCTGGACATAAGTTGAAAATTAATATGCTCCCTGTTAATAATGGGGACAAGAAAAAGAATTATGGTAATTAGGACCTTAGGCAGTGGCGTAACGGGGGTGGTTCCATAGGGGCGGTGGTCCCGGGGGTAAAATTCTTAGGGGTGCAAAATTTTAAAAGAAAGTATTGCGCCCCTAACCTGTGGACCGTTTTGTCAGGAAGGGGCCATGGTTTCCCTATGCCAGTTCCCACAGTTCATATTTAGTTTAAATTGAGAATTCTGCAGCCCTCATAGCTTTTTACTTCACACTGTTTCGATGCAGGTTCAAGGTGAGAAAAAGAGCGCTCAGTAGGGACCAATTACAACATCCTTTTTAGGCTTCGCCTACCAGACAGCTTTTAGCTCTGTGTAGGTGAAACTCTTGTGGACGTGGGAACAGAAACTGCAATCCCATCTTAACATTAATGTAAAAATGCAAAACCTTTACATTAATGCCAATTGCAACACCGTAACTCAAGGTTATCATGATGGTCTGGTTGGACTGGGGTACCTCCTATAGTCACACATTTGTCAAGAGTGTGGCAGCAGAATTACCTACAACAACTCCGTTTCACCAGCCAACCCCAATACCGATTTTGCAATAATGTGAAGGTTTTGCATTTTTACGTTAGTGTTGAGGTAGGATTTCACATATGCGTGTATAATAAAGAAAAATACAAGAGATAGGGATCCTTGAAGCCCTGGTGAATGCCCCTGACCAGTTTTGGCACAAGTGAGGGCAGAACCATGTTGGCCCTAACAGGATGAGCTGGTCATTAAACCAAGTTACTATCCATCTATGTTTTTAAAGAATACCGAAGGTACCTATTGATAAAGGAAATTCCTTAGATTTACCTTGAGGTACTTTTAGCTATTCCTTTCTGGATCCCTCCTAAGATTTACCTTGAGGTACTTTTAGCTATTCCTTTCTGGATCCCTCCTTAGATTTACCTTGAGGTACTTTTAGCTATTCCTTTCTGGATCCCTCCTTTATTCAGTATCTTTTATGAAGACCTCCCCCACACTGAAGTTGAGTCCGCCCTGGTAGTACTTCTTACCATGGTGGGGTGAGAATGCTGGCGATGAGGCATCTCACAAAATGTGGGTAAGGCATCCTCATCCAGGATAACTGATGCACTTACTTATCACTTGAAAATGGTTAGTCTCCTTTGTGTGCTGGGAGATGACCCAGATCACCATCCCTGTATGTGTGATTATCTGGCAATGGTTGTACCCCTGTCTCTCTCTGTGTGTTAGACTTCAATGATGGCGTGCCTGCTCCTTCCTGAACTGCTCTTTCGACATTTAATGCACATGGCGGCTTTCCACTCTACTGATGCCAAACCAAGGGTCCAGGACCTGAGGGGCACCTTTTGGGGATCAGGAACTCACTCCAGCAGAGGCCAGCAGGGCTCAGGCAGTTCCAGTTGCAGGTCCAGGCAGGAGGTCAGCCGGGCAGATGCAGGGAGGCCTCTGGAGCTTGCTATGTCCCTGTAGCCCAGAACAGGAGGTGATTCAGCTGACTCTTGCGGTCACTTTAGCCTGGGATAAAGGGTGCAGGGCTAGTCTTCCTTCTCAGCAAGCAGGGCAGGTCTTAAGCAGCAGGGCATCCTTTTTCTGTAGCATCCGTAGGTCCAGGAGTGTACTGAAAAGTTAGGTCTAAGGGTCCAATATATATCCTTGGAGGCAGCTTTGAAGTATGAGAATTCCCTAGAGGCCCCACCCCCTTCCCCCACCCACTGAAGTTATTTGGAATTTCCTTCCTTTCTGCCCTGGCCCCAGCTTCTCTAGGGGCACAAAAGACTAATGTGAAACCCTTTGTGAGTGTGCTGGGGCAGAGTCTTTGTGATGTGCAAGTATGGTAGGTTATAGCTCCGCCCTGCCATCAAGCCAGAGATGGCCGATCCTGCCAACACCTATTCCCCGTTTGTCTCACTGTCTGGGAGTAATACACAAGGACCAACTACCAGCTACACCTAGTCATGTTACCCAGGCAGTGGTTGAAGTGGGGGAAAAAAGTAGGGGAACTGTGGGCAGAGAATCAGAGGGCGGAAATAACCTGAGGATTGGATCAGTAGGCGAAGCCAGAGGTGTGGCAAGAAAGAGCAAAACATCCCAATTTTTAGTATCTGATTGGCATTTCACTGACCAGTTACAGCTTATTACGTTATTTAATTCAACCAATGGATACACATGTTTATTTAAGGTTTAATATAAGTTATTAACATTAAAATACATTCACAAAGTGGGATATGATTCCAATCACAGAATGTCCCAAATACGCTTAAAAGTGGAATCACAGCACGAATATTCATAGATTCGGGTCCCTCCACACATATTGTTGGCAGTGATTTTAATGACGCCCATGAGATTCGAATAGATTCAGAGCTTTATTTTCAAGAGAACGAGGGCACAGTGTCCTCAGCAGTAACTCTATGGGAGGCATATAAAACGGTCCTACGAGACAGGGCGCAAAATATAATTGCCCATAAGAAAAGGCAACAGACGCGAGAAATTGAGACCCTGGTGCACAGACTCCTAGAAATAGAAAAGCAGATAGATTCAAAGGTCAACCAACACATGTTACGATAGATAGAGATAACACGGAGGGAGTACAGAGCCATAGTAACTCAAGAAGTGAAATCCCAACTCTTAGCCACACAACACCGCTTGTATGATTAAATCCTCCTCAAGAGTAAATCAGGTTCCCCCATGGACCCTGTTTCACCCCACATTCTGTCAGTGCTGGCCCCAGTGCTTCTCAAAAGTCTTACTGACATTTTCAACATGTCCTTAACTCAAGCAACAGTCCCTATTAAATGGAAAGCAGCCAGGATCAAGCCAATTTTGAAAAAAACATCGTCTGATCCTAAAGAGCCTAGCAACTATTGGCCTATTTCCCCACTCCCCTACTTTGGAAAGGTACTTGACTCTATTGTCAACAAACAGCTAACAACCTATTTAGAAAGCCACAAACTATTGGACCTCTCTCAGTCAGGTTTTAGGGCCTGCTACAGCACTGAAACCTCTCTGATGGAGGTAGTCGACAATATAAGACTTGCCCAGGACCTCGGACAGTCAGCCATGCTTGTCCTGTTAGACCTGCCGGCTGTCTTTGACACCATCTCCCACTGTATATTAGAACAATGACTGTGGGAGATGGGCGTCAGAGGAACAGCCCTAAGCTGGCTTAGAAGCTACCTAAAAGACCGAACTACCATCGTACAGCTAGGCACCCTAGTCTCTCGCAGCCGGGTGGTAGACAAGGGAGCCCCCCATGGATCAATACTTAGTCCCATGCTTTTCAACCTCTATGTGGCACCCCTATCCAAGTTGATCAGATCTTATGGGTTTGATGTATTGTCATACACTGATGATACCCAGCTGCGAATCACTCCCGGTCCTAATCCAACTGATACCAGAATTAGATTCAAAAACTGTATGGCTCATATTAACTCCTGGATGCAAGCCAACCATCTCCAGCTTAATGCCAGTAAGACTGAGATCATCCTATTTGGAAAGGCACATGAACTCTGGTCCAACGACTGGTGGCCCCAAAGCCTTGGCCCCTGTCCACCTTATAAACCCACAATAGGTAACCTTGGAGTAAAAATCAACGACAAGCTATCCATGAAAGACCATGTAATCCAAATAATGAGCACGTGTTATGGCTTAATGCGGAGCCTACGTAAGATCTTCCAATGGACTCCAGTAGAGTCAAGAAAACCGCTTGTCCAGGGTTCAATCATCAGTCGTCTTGACTATGGAAATGCTCTAATGACCTCAATTAACGAAGAGCTTGCCACCAGACTCTACGTTTTGCAGAACACAGCCGCCAGACTGGCACTAAACCTTCTACCTCGGTCCCCGTCTGCGCTAGTCTGAAAGCTCTCCACTGGCTCCCAATTAGGAAGCGGATCCGTTTCAAGATCGGTTATCTGGTACACAAGACCTTGTATGGAACTGGGCCGAGCTACCTGGCCAAGAAACTAAACTGGTATCTTCCTCACAGGAATCTTAGGTCTGGCACTAAACATCTTCTCACTCCACTCAGAGTGCGCACCGCCAGGCATGGCGGCAGATCATTTTCCCATCTAGCCTCCCGCTTTTGTAAGGAACTCCCATTGCAGCTTTGCACAATTTCTGATCACAAACAGTTCCGAAAAAGGCTTAAAACCTGGCTATTTTGACTGCCCACCCTCCTCCTATCAGCTGTCTATCTTCGCCTTCACCAGAATTTGCTACAGTGCTTTGAGACCCCTCCCGGTGATATGTGCGCTCAATAAAACCCTACGACTATGACTATGAGGCAGGAGATAGGGCGGGAAAGCTGCTAGCCTGGCTGAGCAAGAAAGAGCGGAAGACACAATGGGTTGCCTCCATACATGAGCAGGACACGATTCGTACTTCGTCCCCAAACATAGCGAGTGCCTTTGCCCACTACTATACAGAGCTATACAAGGCCAGACCATTGTCAGACAGTGCCCAAATCGACCCTTACCTAAAAGCAGTAGAGGTCCCCACCCTTTCCTGAGAAGATAGAGAAGTATTGGAGAGGGAGTTGACCCTAGAGGAAGTGATGGATGCAATTGGCAGACAAAAGTCAGGAAAGGTCTCAGGCCCGAATGGTCTCCCGGCAGAATTTTTTAAACGTAACGCCAGCATACTGGCCCCACACCTCTTGAGCATGTTCCAGGCGTCTATGGAGGAGGGGACTCTCCCACCGGGCCTTCGCAATGCTACAGTGGTAGTTATACACAAACTAGGAAAACCTCCAATGAAATGCGGGTCTTATCGACCCATATCCCTGCTGAACGTGGAAACAAAAATCCTGGCCGCTATACTGGTGACACGCCTCCTGACAGTAATATCTTCCCTCATTTATTAAGACCAATCTGGCTTCATGCCGAAGCGTGCCACGAGACTTAACCTCCGCCGCCTAGCGAGTTGGCTGGACACGGTAAAGAATAGATCCACGGCACACGTGTTCCTCTCCTTGGATGCTGAGAAGGCCTTCGACACAGTGCACTGGCCATTCCTGCGACAAGCCCTGTCGAGATTTGGGTTTGGCCCAGTCTTTACGGTGTGGGTGGAACTGCTATACACCAACCAGGTGGCTAGGGTCCGAGTCAACGGGCGACCTCGGAGCCTTTTCAGTCCAGAGGGGTACCCGGCAGGGCTGCCCCCTGTCCCTGTTGCTGTTTGCACTAGTGCTGGAACCATTGGCCTGTGTAATTAGGCAGCACCCAGAGATTAGTGGTTTTAAAGACAATGAGGAAGCCCTTTCAGATGAGCGCATATCGCTTTATGCCGACGACATCCTATTATACATCACAAACCCTGACAGGACGCTTTCGTTGTTCTTAAGTATTTTCCAGGAATATGGTCAACAAGCAGGGTATAGTATTAACTGGGAAAATGTAATCTTTATTCGGTAGGGGGTCAATAGATACAAGACGACTCCTGGGATGCTTTCAGGTGGCTCAGGAGGGGTTCCGTTATTTGGGTTTATACATCACCACCAATGATACCAACCTCAACCAGAATATCAGAAGGTTTCTCATGGAATTCCATGGAGACGTTGAGCGGTGGAGAGGACTCCCACTAACGATAATGGGCAGAGCAGCATTATACAAAATGATTACGCTCCTGAAACTACTCTACGTGCTCCAAAATACGTATTGTAGAATACCCGAGGCTATATTTACTACAATAAACACTGATTTACGTACGTTATTATGGGATGGAACACACCCGAGGGTCACACTACAGACGCTCGAACGAATTCAATTTAATGGGGGACTCGCACTACCAGATATACGAGCATACTACAGGGTGGCCCATCCTATAGTGATTAACAAATGGGGGAATGCAGCTGGTGACCACCCCACCTATGTCCTAGAATGATTATCGTTCAGAAGTCACACACATCTTCACTATCTATACGGAGGCAAAGAGACCCGTCGGCTATTGCCGGCCACTCAGACGGCAGTGGAGGCCTGGAGGCGGGCAGAGGGGCAGATGAATTGGGATGGCCGGATCACGAGTGAGACCCCACTTTGGGAGGGATCGAGACTGCCAGAGATTGGTAAACTCCGAGGGTTTAACAGGTGGGACCTAATCGGGATTCTTTAACTGGGTGACATCCTGGAAGGAGACACTCTGGCTCCTTTTGACATGCTCCAAAACACATACCAACTATGCAACACCCAGAGATTCTCGTATCTTTGGCTGCAACACGCCTGGAGAGCGGAGGGGGTAGATACCACTGACATACCAGAGTTCACACCTCTAGAAGGCAGATTACTTCAGGAAGAACTCTCCAACAAAGCTGTTTCATGGACCTATAAATCACTAATGAATAATATTCTAGACAAATTGGGACCCATTAGGGCCAAATGGGAAATCACTACCGGGCCACTGGAGGACATTGACTGGGAGGCGGCGCTAATGTACCCAAGGGAAGTGGCCATTAAACAGCGGCTACGCCTCATACAATTTAAGTTTCTTCATAGAGTATATTTCGATAGAGCTCGCCTCCACAATATGGGCAGAGCAGAGACACCTCACTGCCTACAATGCAAAACAGAACAGGGTACGCTCTGGGACTGTAGCTGAATCCAAGGATACTGGAATCAAGTATTGGAGGAATTGAATAAAGTGTTGGGAGCACAACTAGAGCCGGAGCCCAAATACGCCCTGTTGGGCATTCCCACCGCGATAGACCTACCACGTAGTAAACTCCTACTATGCAGTTTAGGGCTCATAGTGGCCAAAAGAAATATAGCCTGCCAATGGGGAGCTCCAGATCCGCCTACACTTAACAAGTGGAAGACCCATATGGATCTATACATGGTAGCAGAAAGAGTGACTTACCAGGCGAGAGGATGCCCCCAAACATTTCGCAAAATCTGGACCCCTTGGCTAAGGTACTATGGGTTGGATGTGGGGGGAGGGGGAGATGCACACTGTGATGGGGCCGAGCTCGAGGAGTGTGAGGAGAAAGAGGATCCCCCCCACATCCTTGTTCTCGCCTGCTTCTCTCCCTTTTCACCTCTCTCGGCCCCAGATTATCACAATGTCTGAAATTGTATGTAGCCCTGAGAGGATTACCTTAACTGTAACCTTATTTGTGTCCATGCCACACTGTACTATTTTACTTGCAATACCGCTATGTCATGTCTGTGTCTATGCATCGCCGATTCTTTATTGCCCATGTACTGACTATATTTGTGTTCATAAAAAAACTGTTAAAAAAAAAAAAGTGGAATCACAAGCCATTTGTCGCTGAGCCATGTAGTTTCTGTCATCAGAACTTCTGCTCTCTTTTTCCACAAGAGAAGTTCAAACATGAATGGCAAAACATCCTAGTTTGCAAATGTTTTCCACATAATTATGGCTCAGCCAAATTTGCCACATAATACATCATCTGCTGCATAATCTGAAGATTTTAACAAAAAAATTGTTTTTAGCACAAGTGGATCAAAAGTTACTAAAAAATGTGGCTTGTGTTGCTGCAAAGTGGAGGGCCCTTTGCAAAGGTTGACTGATCACCTTTCTCAATGCTGTCTTTGCATAATACACTGATACTAACGAGGCAAAATCTTTGCAGAGACTGTTAGTATGTGTAAAAATGTCAAAATAATAAAGTATCAGAAAATGTACCACATTACCCTGCAGCCTTTTTTTGCTGCATAATGTAGTCAACACTGCAACATAATTTGTCCTCCCTTGCTGCATAATTCCAGTGGCCCCAAAGAGGCACCTTATGTTAAAAGTGCTTGTACATGAAGCAGAGAGACTGTGAAGTTTGCAAACTTAGTTTGGTGTGCATGCAAATCCTGCATTGCCGATCCCTGGTGAGTTGCACTACTACTGCTGAAACAAAGCCAATGGGGGTACCAATGGGTGATGTGGATTGGCCTCCAGGGTCCTGCAACCTCAATGACAGAGTCACTGTCGCTCTAGGGTGTGCTGCTTCCTAGGCCTGCCCGCAAGACTGGACGTGAACTTCAGTATGGATTGTGGCGGACAGGTCTTCAAGGTTAACCCACACTTGCCACAGCTAGGGTCCACCTGCTTGTGCTAAGACACCAGGGCTTCTAAGGTCTAGATGGGTGTTGGACTTGGCCTTTTTTTTGGCAGGTTCACCCCTAAACTTTTTGCCTGGTCTGTAACCTAGTGTTAGTAGTTTTAAGTCTCTGGGCACTTTAGCACTGTGGTCCAGTGTAAAGTGCGTGCGCGCTGAGTGCGTATGGTGAGATTGGCCTACCCTCCCATAGGAATGCATGGGGGATATGTGTGTCCATGGTAATTCCTGGTATGAGGGGAGTGCAGGGTCGAGTTTAGTATGTGTGAATTTGTGAGAATAAATGCTGCGCAATGGTGTGCGCAGTTTTATTATGGCTGGTGTAGAAATGCCACTTTTAGAAGTTGGCATTTCTGTGTGCTCTGTGTCTGCCTGCCTGATGGGAATTGCATGTCTGGCTTGTGAGTGACAGGGGCTGGGAGGTGTGTGTGGCTCCAGGAGGGGCAGGGTGAGTCAGCGCAGGGCTGAATGGAGAGATCTCCATGTAGATGGGTGGGAGGAGTTGCACCTGGGACCTGAATAGGGCTGTGCCTTCCCTCTACAATGCTGGCTCCACCTCCTGTGGTGCGTCTGATGTCCCTAGCCTACACTCTGAAAGGAGAGAGGAGCTGAGCAAAACAAAGTGCTCCAAAGCTCCCCTATACCAGTTCTGACTGGTATCCCCAAGCCCTGTGCTGTGACACAAAGGGAAATATGTGTATAAAAGAAGGGGCTGTGACCCCATGAAAATGTTCAGTTCCTGTGCTGTATTTGTTGCTGATCCTGCAGGCGTGCTGCTGCTGGGGGCCCAGGGGGGGCTGCCTCCCTGGGCCCTGCATGCCCCTTCATTTTTACAGGACCTGTTCTCCCTGTAAGGACTCCCCTGGACTGTTGCCTCTAGCGCCCTGTGAGCGCTGTATTTTTGTTCCTTAAAGAGCGCTTTGCTCTGGGCAGCAGAGAAGGAGCGCGTGGGCTCTGCAGCACTGAAGCTGCGGCTGATTCCGAGGGAATCCCGACATAGGGATTCCCCCGCATTGCGTGGGGAGCGGTGCCCACCCCACTTTATATTTTAAATCCAGAGGGAGCCTACCCCTCATTGCTGCGTCTTGAAAAGCACCGCTGCAGCCCTTGGAGAGGGAATCCCGACCTGAGGGATTCCCCCATGCTTCGGGATCGAGCGGGAGCCCACCCCGCTGATTTGTGCTTATATTTAAGAGCGGGTGCCCACCCCGCTCTTTATTGTCTCTTAAGAGGGAGCCTACCCCTCATTGCCGCCGAGAGAAGGGAGGAAAGACCTCCGCCACGATCCGCGGCCCGCCTGGTTGTGGGTGGAGCCTAACGGACGGAAGCAGGAGAGGAAGGAAAATGGCGGCGCCGACTCGAGCAGGGCTCCCGAGTGCCGGGGGAGCCCTGCCTGTGCCCAGAGAAGTCCCGGGTCCCAGGAGGGGGCCCGGGTGAAGTGAGAGGCGTCCCCAGAGGTCGGCACATGCCTGTGCGGGGCTCCCGTGAGTGAGGGAGAGCCCGCATGTCTGGAAGTAGAAGTCCCGGGTCCCAGGAGGGGGCTCGGGTGAAGTGAGGAGAGCCCTGGGCAGAGAGGCCTGACCGGAGCCTCGAGGGCTCCCCGTGTGAAGTCTCCACAGCGGGAAGCAGAGACCGGAGCCACAGAGGAGCGGAGTCCCCACGCCAGCCCCGGTGAGTAGGGGCTTCGTCCGTGTTGGGGTGCCTTGTGAGGTCCAGTGTTGGATCCCGTGCCCCGGCCTATTTCCTGAGCGGCCCCCGCCTGATAGGGGGTCGCTCCAACGAAGGGGGCACATTGTTGTTCAAAGGGCCAGAGGGACCCATGTTCTCCCCAGTGTTCATGCCGATCGAGGCACCAGCGCCAGTGCGCTCCAACGATGGGGGCATGTGTTTAGTGCCACGTGGGGGTCCAGAGGGCACAGAGGTGCTGGGCCCCCTTTTCATGAAAAATGCCACAGCTGTGCCGCACCAGCGCGGGCAGCTGCAATGAGATGGGCATGAGTGTGAGAAGTCCCAGTGGGGACCCAAGGGCACAGAGGTGCCAGGCCTTCACTTAATGCACAGCTGCCCAGCAAGTAGTGGGCAGCTGCAACGTTTAGGCCATTTATTCCTTGGGGGCAGTTCTGATTGAGTTAGGAGTGAGATGCACTCCTCTGCTGATTGAGTTAGGAGTGAGGTGCACTCCTTTGCCCCATACTTTCCCATCTGCGCAGCACTTAGTGCCAGCTGCACCGTTTAGGTTTGCGCAATGGCGCAATTGGATTCAGCTGCTAGGCAGCAGCCCTGACTTTTGGACATAGGGCATTTGAGCCCCTTTAGAGAGGGCCAGTTGGCCCAAGGGGAAGGTGAGGTTTATAGGGTGCCAGGCCCTAATGTGATTTATGTGTTAGTGAGCTTCTCTCCTATGAGTTATAGGTTAATGTGATTTATGTGGTGCTAGGAAATGTGATGCATTTACCATGATTTACGCACCCTGTTTTATGCCTCTAAATGTACTTTCATGATTATGAGGTTTTGCATAATGTGTTTATGCTTGTGAGGTTATTATTCCCTAATGCGTTTAGGTTGTGAGTTATTCTCTACTGTGAGTTATGCCCCTAATGTGAGTTATGCTTAGGAGGTTCTGGTCTAATGCGTTTAGGCTTATGAGGTTGGCGCAGAGTGTATTTCGCGCCTAATGTGATACTGTGCATAATGTGGTTTATGTTACAGGATGATGCTGAGTACAGTGGTTACCGGTGATTACTGGTTGTACGTTTATGATATGCGCTACATTTACTAAGTTCGCTTTGTACTGGTCCTGACAGTGGTCCAGTTGGCCCTGTCAGGTGTAAATAATCCCTTGTAAATATGACCTAGTGCCAGGTGGCACCATGTATATTATGTGAGTACTATTCTAATGTGTTTTATGATAATACAAAGGCTATTTTTGATATAACCTTGTGTGGAGTTCCTTCTGTGGTGTGCCTGGTATGTTGTTGCTGTGTGCGTGCGCAAACGCTTTACACATTGCCTCCGGGATAAGCCTGACTGATCGTGCCAAGCTACCAAGGGGGTGAGTAGGGGTTATCTTTGGCGTGTAACTCCCTCGCCCTGACTAGAGTGGTGGTCTCTGCCTGGCTTTGGCGCAAGCCTTAGCCAACCAGAGATCCCATTTCTAACAATGGGCCTTCTAAGGTCTAGCATGGGAATGTGCTCCCTCAGGAGAGTGGTCTGGTGGACTGGTCATGAAGCCTGAACCTCGTTCCCCAGTTCCAAATTCGGCATCTCTGGCCATAATGTCACATCCTCTCCCCCGCAGGACACCATACTGCCCCACTGAGAGAAACTCGCACTGCCTTCAGCTACAACCCAATTGTGCCCCGCTAGAAACACCTGGATGCGATGCAATTCAAATTATGCACTAAACTAGAGTTATATGCTGCCTGGAAAAAAAAAAGTAATAACATCCTGGTTAAAATAAACACTCATAGGGAATGCAAGATTAAGTAAAGCATGGGAAATGTCAGCAGGAACAACATGGTTACCTTAACACTTTTACACTCATTATTCAGAAATCAATGAGTGTTTTTGCCTGAAAAGTTAAGGACATGACTACAGGGCCCAGAAGGGACCCATTTCAATGTCCATTACTTATATCCTTACAAAACGTGAGCAGTATGGTTTAAAAAAACCAATCCCGGAACAAAAAGCCGCAGTACACAGTTTATAAAAGAAAATATGGAAAGCAGCTGATAAGGATCACATTAAACGTTTTCCACTTCACGCATCAATCAGGTATTGCAGTACCTCCAGGAATAGTGCACTTCCCCACCCGGGTAAAACAATGTTGTTCAAAGAAAGACGAGAAAACGAAAGTAGCGCTTCTCTGGCAAACTCTGTAAAATGGTGCTAATGTGTTTGGGTGTGAATAAAACCAATTGGCCACTTTGTGACCACTCTGTCTTGCTTTATTTAGTTATTTTTCGTATTTTGAACCTTTTTTTGTCTATGTCGCTAGGCTGCACTTTGGAATAGAAAAAAGATGACTTGTCCAGCAAAAGTGTTTCTTTCGTTTTTGGTTCTATTTCACAGGGGAACGAATGAAGGAAAGAAGAGGAAAGAAAGGGAAGAGCCGTTTCTTGAAGTCACGGTTTCCATTCAGCAAGTGAGGAGGAGCAAGAAAGAGAAGGAAGATGAGGAAGAAAGAGAGAGAGAGGCAGGCAGCTGACAGCAGCTGAGCAGGAGAAGTTGACACCGTCCTTGTCTTCTCTGGGCAAGAAGGAAGAGACAGAGTCCTTTTCCTTCTCTGCCAACCCCGCCTGTCCCCGAATGGCCACGCACAGCCAAGCCTTAACTATAGGCCTTGACTATTTCTGCCGTACTGGGACGCATTTTTTTTTTTTTAAAACAGTAGGGGAATGGATTCTAATAAATTGAAAAGTAGGAACATTTCATGCCATGCCGAGCCAGCCCACTTCGACCACTGGACCAAGGATACAGGCTGCAGGCACCAAACGGTTGGGACAAGAAAATGCTAACTTTCTTAAAAGTGGCATTTGCAGAATTGTGACTTAAAATCCAACTTTACCATTAAAGAGGGCTTTAAATTACAATTCTTTAGACACCAAACTCGACCTCCCTACCTGCTCCCAATTGAAAGTTATCACCTATTAAATGTAATAAGGTAACCCAATGTTATCCTATGACAGCAGTAGGCCTCTCAGTAGTGAAAAAACAAATGTAAGAGTTTTTCACTACCAGGACATGTAAAACTTAAAAGTACATGTCCATCTTTTTAAATACACTGCAACTGGTCTATGAGCTGTGTAGGGCCTACCCTAAGGGTGATTTATATATATTTAAAAGGGAGATTTAGGCCTGGCCAAGTCAACATGGCAATTTACAACTGCATCTACAGGCTGCAGTGGCAGGCCTGAGACATGTTTGAAAGGGCGACCAAAGTGGGGGGCACTATTAGTGCTGCAGGCCCACTAATAGCATTTAATCTACAGGTCCTGGGTACATGTAGTACCTATTTACTAGAGACTTACAAGTAAATTCAATGTGTCAATTGAGTGTAAGCCAATTTCACCATGTTTAAAGGAGAAAGTACAAGCACTTTAGCACTGGTTAGCACTGGTAAAGTGTGCAGAGTCCTAAAAGCCAGCAAAAACGGGTTCAGAAATCAGTAGGGTGAATGTAAAACGTTTGGGGATGACCCTGCAGAGAGGGTCAAGTCTAGCAGTATTATGTACACATATAACACATTTTTTACAATCTCTATTTTGGTTTGTAAGCTGCATGCAGAAATACCAGGCAGTTGTGATCTTATGTTTTCATTAGTGCCCTGAAAAGGCCTCTCGATCTTCTGAGCACTGTACAAAACAACAATAAACAAGATATTAGCAAACAAGGAAAGTTTATTTTACCTACAGTAAATCAGATGCATATTTTCCAAATAGTAAAATATAGTTGACCCTATAAATGCTCAAAATTATATCATTTAGAGAAAATAGAAGGTAAGTTTGCTTCGTGCCTTTGACATGGGCACTTTGTCAACAAGTAAAACGGATGATTTGTGTTGAATCTTTTCATGCTTAAATGATGAGTCCTACAAGTGAAAGGCAATTTGCAATTGCATCCTTATATCTCCCTCGCCTCCTGCCCCTTAATATATACTGATAACTATTTCACACTTGGTCTTTCTAGTAAACAAAGTGAAAACTACTGGCCTGAACCTGGAGTTCTTAAATTAGTGGTGGAGTACAACCCCCCAGAAGCCTTTATAGCCGGATGCCTGGCAAGACCTACTGGTTTGTCAATGCTTGTTTTGTTTTGGCACCGCTCATCACTGACAGGACCCAGCCTACTTAAAGCACAGCTGATAGGAGTCTTCTCTGCCCGCAGCCCCTAAACGCTGTACAATCCCTTCATTGTCCAGTGGATTTCTCATAAGATGCTGGCCTATGCTTCAGGCACACAAGCAGATGGACTCCCACCATGGCACTGATTAGTTTCTGTATACACCGCATTAGCCCAGGCTCTGCTTCAGGAGCAGAACGGGATGCAGATGGGTTCCCTTTAAGAACAGGTAGCACATATGCAGGAGAGTGCCACCTGTGGCCAGGGAGTCTCACTGCAGCCTCTAAAGCTCACAATCTTGGATGAATAACAAATGTGTACTCAAAGAGCACGCATGATGCTTCAGAAGTCTGAATTTTGAGATTGATTGGGCCTAACATCTCCCTTCTCGTGTAGTGGGTGCGAGAGGGGTCAGTAAGATGAAGGATTCACCTACTTCTGCACTATTTGGGCTGCAGCAGTATTTGCATATATTTTGCATCTTATACTGTTGTACATACCTCTATGCACTACTCTGCGACAGACCATCGCCTAACAAGAAGAGCTTTCAGAATGAAACATTCAATGAAATAGTTTTACATTATTCAGGCCTTGAGGAAAACAATAGTGTTAGCTTCATGATTACAAGTTCAAATGAGCATCAAGAAACTGTGGACAAAGGTATTACACATGCCTTCTGCTAAGATGTCTGAAAACATGGCACCACCACTGGGGGTTCGGCTCATATTCAAAAGAATTATTGAATTAAATGTAAAATCATGATGTGCTGGTGAGCATAACATTGCGATAGATAATATGTTTACTCCATGCTTGGCCTTCCCAAGGCTTGTCTCTATGATGCCAGATCTATTGAGAAACACACATCTCTGTAGATCGAGCTCAAGTAGAAATCTAGTAGTTATAAGACACCAATTGGTTCTGTAGGGAAGAGTTAGATTTCTTTGTATAGAACCTTATTTTACTCCTATTCAACTAGGAATTTGCTAATTGAATGGTACAACAAATATGTGAAAAATCAAACTGAGACAAAGATAGATTTAAACACGGTATATTGTCAATCATATATCGTGGAGCAACACAGTAATATGTCTAAAAAAATGCAGGACTCTAATGTGACATACAATAACAAAAATAATATATTGGACAAAAAGTGTCCAACATGAAGAACATTCAGTGCATAGGACATTAAACATTACAACATATAATACATAAATAATTCAGTTGGGGGTCCGTTGAAAACAAATGTATATATTCAAGCATAAATCCTCATTTCTTGGATATATGGTATGTTATTACAATACATCACCATGGGTCTTCTTCAGGACTAAAAGCAAACAGCCTGGTAAAGGTGTGCGGCAGCCTAAAATAGGCAATATGATCCAAACATATGAATTTATTCATATGAGTCCAAAGGAAAACAATCCCAAAGTGTTGGAGAAAGGGGACCTCGTATAGTTGATGAGAACACCTCTTTGATAAAGAGATGATGGTCAATCCAATAGGGGGCCAAGTGAATGCTAAACCCCATCGGCGGTTTGGCAGAATGGCCGATACCACTGAGATCCAGTTTGGATTCGCGTTGAGAATACCGGAGAAGGAATGAATCGTACCTCCCCAGCGGTAATAACACTTGGAATGAATTCATAGGAGTAAAATAAGGTTGTAAACAAAGAAATATAACTCTTCCCTACTGAACCAATTGTTGTCTTATAACTACTCGATTACCCAGGTTCTGCGGGATTCTGGGATACCCTATTAGCTTTAATGGTTCCAAGTAGAAATCTAAGCACACATGTCTAGAATACAATATATCCTCCTCCAGCAAAGGCTATGGTGTATTGTTAACATGTATGAGCATAGAGTGCTAGCGTTAATCCTGATACATCGTGGCAGAGCATGGCATAATGTAGCTAGATTGCATAACATGTGAAGAGACAGCAGACTGCAGCAAGGGTTGTGTACACTGTGCTGTACTTTGGAACACCGGGGCAAAGAAAGTGCCTACTGTGGTAAAGGATGGCATAGCTTTGCAAAGGATGTTCATATTGTGGTGGTATGGTGCTTGTATTCGGTGGGCGAGACGGTGGCAGATGGGTGGAAATGCACGCAAAGAATGTGTATATTGTGCCAAAGAATGATATATCATTGCATATTAACTCCCTTCAAGGTCAACCCCTGGAAACTGAAATGCTTACTATTGTGGACCTCTACCTATAAGGTGAATTACGTATAGATTTGACGAAAGCACAAACCTTATTGTGCATATGGTACCCAGACTCTTGCAATATGCTCACCTTTTCCAACACACTTAAGGCCACAAGTTAGGCCCGCTCTTCAAAAGGCAGTTATCCGTTACCATCTGCCACATACCAGTACCTCCTGTGCAGACCATAAAAACATATCCTCCCAATAAACCTACCCATGACGTATCCAGAAAACACAGTCCTCCACTAGACCCATACTTAAAAACCCGACGGACCAGTCTTTTGTCATCACCACCTGGATCTTAGGCAAGATCTGCCTCATAAAAATCCTATAACCAATAACAAAAACAGGCATGTTCCCCCCTGAATAAAAAATGATGAACCAGACAGAAGAGCTGAATCATTGTGGACGAAACATCTTTGAAACAAAAACGACTAATCATAGATGATTAATCATCACCCACAAAAAGCTTGCTTTCTTTCTTTCTTCCTTCCTTCCTTCCTTCCTTCCTTCCTTCCTTCCTTCCTTCCTTCCTTCCTTCCTTCCTTCCTTTCTTTCTTTCTTCCTTCCTTCCTTTTTCTTTCTTTCTTTATTTCTTTCTTTCTTTCTTTCTTTCGTTCGTTCCATGCGACAAAGATGAACAAAATCTAAAATTGCCTAGGAAAGTCCCCAGTTCATTGCCTCTTCAAACCATAAGCCAAGCTCTCAGTGAAAACATCAGCACACTCTTTACTAAAAAATTTGAAAAGACACATGGCAGGAAAGTGCCTCTTCTGCCAGGCACTGCAAATGAGCGCCCAGATAACACACAAGTGCATTCCCAACACAATCAAACACAGAGAGCGCCATTCACAGCAGAATGTCTGCCCCAAACGTGCGTTTCAGGCCGAACATGGCTTCATTTATTCCCTTTCAGGAACCCAGGGAAGCATTCCCGACAGGTGTAATTGGTTTTACCAATGCGTAATTCTCCAGTGCATAGAACTACGCACTAGTAGAACTCACATAAGAGGTAGAGAGTAGCTGGAACAAGTTACGGATTGCCTTGTAAGTTTGTGGATGATGGCAAACTTGTGTGTTTGTGAACATATACAAAGTCTGATCCTGCCCTATACCCATCCTAGGAATGGGTGGGCTCGAAATGAGCGGGCAGTAGACTACTTCCAAACTTTGAGGGGTTGTAGGGGAAGGGGTTTGTCTGAGGGTAATCGTTTTTCCTGTGGCTTTCGACACCGGCCCTTCTGAAGCACTTGTTATAGACGGCATGTTGTTTCCATAGTCTCAGGAACCTATTAGGTATTTCAGAATAATGACACCCAGGTACAATGGGAATGCAGTGTCATTGAACAGGTGTGCCAGCTCTTTCCTCACTAATAATTGTGGTTTGGGACTGGGCAGGTACGGACATTGGGACGTGTAAGGTGCACTTATCATGACGTTTACCTCTGAGGAAACCAGGATGACGTCTGCGGCGTCCCAGAACGTGCTTTTGGCAGTTTGGTGATTACCGCTTTGAATCCGGCACACCCAAAGGCCAATTTGAAGCTTGCTGGAACTCGATTCTGTAAGACACGCCTACTAATCCCGTACAACATTGTTTCCTAACGGATAATGGTGGTTGCTTCAACATGGCTGCTAACCTCTACTCCATCTGCTTAGGAGATGGAAAAGGCGGCTCCCTCTCAGGGCCTTTATAGAGCCACAGTGGGGGCCACAGCCAGGCACAAGGGTGCTTTTATTTACGTGAACTTCTAGCTTATACGGGGCTGCTTCTTTTCCTGCAGCTACTGAAACCCACAATTTTCTCAAGATTGTCCGCAGTGTGCAATAAGTGGGACACTTCATGCAAGCCTTTTTTTGTAAGACTGAAACATTTTCAGTTAAGGACAACTGTGAGCATCTCTACAATTACTGATGCTCGGCTTTCTGGGCATTTTATCCATGATGCCTGTGGTACAAGTCAGCTTTGTGGGTTTTGCTTTCTTGCTTGCCGAGTGCTGCATTGTCTTTCGCTTGATGAGAAGGTCCCCACCACTGAGCTGGTGTTACTGAGTAAGGACATCAGGCTCCCCACCTGGCACAATGTCCTAAAATATCTGGGCGGGGCCGAGGGCATTTGATTTCACTAGGAGCACATTGTTGCTGACTCTGGCTCCCCTGGTTATGGGGCTGCAGTACAATAAATGTCCCTTAAACACGTGCTGTTTGTCAGCCTCTGGCTCAGATCTTGCTGCTAGCCTACTCTCGCGATGACAGATTGGGAATGATTGGGATTAAGGTTGGCTGTGGGTTATCAATAGATTATTCTTTATTTGTGATGAGACTGATGAGTCTTAATCTCACTCATTCCCAATCTACCACACTATCTTCTACCCCCCTCCTGTACTAGGTGCAGGGCACTACTTGACTGCTTTTCTACTGGCAGTTCTGAGAAAGAAAAAAATGTCTGGCAAATAGCCCCCTTGTTCGGGCCCGCTGGGCATTGCAGCGCCCACCTAGCGTGGAGCACAGCCCGATGATGAAGCATGCCACTTCGGTGGGTGAGGAACAATAAGGGATGCCTCTTCTGTATGACCTTTTATTCTATTTGAAATACCAATGAAGTATTAATTCCTCACCTGAACAGCACACCTGTTTGCGGGATTAGGCTATAAACATGCCCATCCCATAGACGGAGAGGTGGGAGGATGCCTCTGCCGGGCTTGGGCCTCCAGCATTTTCACACCCAGTGTCCGTTCTGTGTCTCGCACAGTGAGGTTTGGGTGTGCAACGAGGGAATGGCGTTAATCCTCCAGGAGAGCTGATTGATCCCTGGAGGAGTTTTGTGGTCTCTGCATCCAAGAATGGCTGAGGTCCAGCGATCTGAGGTAAGATTTGATTTCCTTACATGATGTTCGTTCCGTATTCCCCTATTGGTCTGACACACAAGCGGTGAGAAGCATCCAGCATTTTTGAGTAAAGTACACATGCACTAGCAGTAAGTGGCAGGTCTCCTTCGCACATGCACATGATTTTTGTTGCAGCACATGTTTTTTTTTTTATTAAGGATAGTGGTATTTAAACAGCAGGCTTGAGAAGTTAAGTTGTGCAGATATTTTGACGTTGTTGTTTGGGCTTTTCTTGTGCCACGAACGGTGGTTGATGACACTGGCAAGCGCTCAAGAACGGCCAGACACTTGGATGATCCAAGTTCTGGTTCACAATTATCCAGATCTCCTTCTCCACCTAGGAAGAGAGCCAGGAGTAGTAGAGGTCTATATGTGGAAGAGTCCTTTAAGGATAAAATCAGGCGTGAACTATGAAAACGTTGGCTGGCATGCACAGTGATGAATCTGGTAAAAAGGGTTAAAAGCCTTTTCCAGGCACTGGAAGAATTTTCATGTGTGGTGTTCTGAAAGATCTTTTTCTCAGAAAAAATGTGACATTAATACGATTTTATAATTTTTGCTTGGTGGGAAGCATGGAAAGCTTTTCATGAATTTTGGGAATGTTTTTTCAATGATGAACAAGAGGGGTCCAGACTACTCAAAAGTTTCTCTTTGTTTAGACCTGTGGTTAGACCTTTTTTCCTAGGAATCTGCCATTGGTATTACAGCCTTTGCAGGGGTTTCCATTTGAACACCTCAAATCTGTGGAATTAAATTTTTTAACATTGAAGATTTTTTTTAGTAGTGATTATGTCTGGTAGGATTGGAGAGTTGGAAGCTTTATTGTGTATGCCACCATTTTGAGAGTGGTGGAGGGCGGCATTGGGTTAAGACCTCATCCTGAATTTATTCCTCAAATTACTTCTAAATCACATAGAAAACAGGAGATTTTTCTTCCCACTTTACTTTCTCAGGATTATCAGATGTTGCAATGTTTGGATGTATAAAGAGCCAAAACATTAGGAAGTCTGGTAATTTATCAATGGCTTTTGGAGGCATAGGACAAGGCAACATCACTTCAAACATTTCCACGAGTAGGGGGGCGTGGCTTGCCGAGCTGCGAAATGGCTGCTGTGTAGGCGAGCTCCGCCGGCCGAGACCATAATCCTTCATTTATCGGCGAACTAGGTGTCCACACAGTACGCACTAGCGGAGATTCGGATTGTGTGTATTGCGAAGAATCCAGCGACCCCAAGCTTGCCGAGTTCAACGCAGGGGGGGAGGAGCGACGACCATAGTAACGCCGGGGCCTGGTGGGGTCTGCCCGCGGCACGCACGCACGGCGGCACACGGAAGAAATTGAGACCGCGGCGCCGAGACTGTGGTAGGCTGCGGCGCGCTCGGCGGGGGGACGCTGCTAGCAGAGCTCCGGACGAGGTGCACTCGGCAGCCGCTGACCACCGAATATATGCGGAGACACACTGTCCAGGGACTGAAATAGCTCAACCCAGGCAGGATTGTGGAGGCAGACTACACATGTTCGCCCTGGAATAGCGGATGTGCCCTGCAGGTGCCAATCCCGGGAGGCGAGCGCGAAACCGGCGGAGGTGCTCGGACGGGCTGACTCGACGTGGCGGGGGGCGGCCCGCCGGCGGCTGAACGGATCGCCTGCATTACCAAGTGGATTGTGGTGAAGCGACTACTACCGGCTGCACTATCAAGTAAGGCGGCGATAGTGGGGTGTCGCGCTCATTGAGGCAACTGAGTGACAGCGCCGATTTGCGGCTCATTTCGGGAGGCCGGTCTGGGGACCTCCTCCGCTGCTTGGCTGCCACAGAAGAGATGGTGTGTAGGCCTCTGTAAGCCGCTGACTCAGCTTCCATAAGAAACAGACACCAGATGCCGCTGACGCCGCGAGACCAGTAGGCGAGCTGTGAAGGGTGGCCGGGCGGCTGTCGACGGTGTTGGAATACTGAGGCCATCCCGTCTGCGTCGGCGGCGCTGCGGCAGCCCGCTTCCTGGCCATTGTGACCCCGCAGCACAGAGAGGGGAGAGCGGCCCGGTGTGCCACAGGCCTCGAGCAATAGGACAGACCAATACCACAGGTGGACTATATCCCTCCGATTCCGACATGGGCAAACAGGACGCTAAACAACCGAAAATCTCATTCGATCAACGGCGGACAACGCGGAACATGGAGCAGGACACAGAGGCGGGCACGGAGCGCCTGGTATAACAACAGGCAGCAGATCAGGGGGAGGACCTGCGGACCATTATGCTGGAAATGAGGTCTAGCCTCCGCAATATCGATACGAAGTTGGACACGCTTACATCCCAGTTGGACGCGGTGAAAACACAGGTTGGGACACATGAAACTCGGCTGGATGTGTTGGAGAATCGGGCAGCGGAATTTCATGAATTCCAAACCGAGACGAAGGAGCAACTCTTGCAAATGGACAAAGTGCTTGGAATAATACGAGCAAAGAACGAGGATTTGGAGGCCCGCTCCCGCCGCAATAATCTTCGCATTACTGGCGTGCCGGAGACGACAGCCATCGTCAAGATGGAAGTGTATGTGGCGGATATGCTGCACGAGCTGTTCGACCCCAGTCTTTCTGCAGTTTTTGCGGTGGAAAGAGCACACCGCGCGTTGGGCCCCAGGCCGCCGGTGGGCGCAGCCCCACGACCTATATTGGCCAAGATCCTGAATTACCAAGATCGAGACACAGTCCTGCGGTTGGCCCGAAGCAAAGGAACAGTCACGTATGGTGGGAATAATATCTCCTTTTATCCTGATTTCACTCCGGCGGTGCAGGCAGCACAGCGCGAATTCCTGCAGGCAAAACGACTGCTCCTACAGACTCAAATTCCGTATGCCCTCTTGTATCCAGCCAAATTAAAGGTCAGCTGTGATGGGACTACCCACCTCTTTACAGATGCGAAGTCGGCCCTCAAATTTGCCAAGCATGTAGGAGGGAAGACAAGACACAAACCAACGGCAGCGTCTACAGAACATGCTGGCCTCAGTGACAATGACTGAACGTTCCCAAGGCCTAGAGTCCCCCCGGCGGCTGGCGCTCATGGATTGAGCGAGTCTGGTTGGTAAACGTATAAACTGTGCTACGAAGGGGATAAACTGTGCTGTGTGAGTCTATTGGTCCGCAGAAGAGCAGAGGCTGAGATTGGGACTGTGATCTTTCAATGTTGGGAGCAGCTCGCTAGCTTTATGATCCCTATTGGTGAACTGCAATAATCTCTATTGAACGTATATTATTTGTATTGCCTGTTGAGGGACTATCCCCTGACATGATGGGCTGAGAGGGATGGGCTATTCCTTCTCAGTTTGTGAAATGGCTGTTGTGGGTTACCGTTCATATGTACTCTCGGCCACCCTGAGAAATCAAGGGTGAGTGCCGGCAATCTAGCGCCCCCATGGGAAGATTCCCACTAGTTCTTGGACCTGTTGCATTGTTGGGGAAGGGTATTCTACAACCTGATTGGGGGGTTGGAGTGGGTGGTGGGAGGCAGGGGGGTTGTTTTTATTGTTTACCAGACAGCTGCCTTTATTCATGCATGCAATGACTTAATACAGCGGCATGTATTCCTGTGCTCACCCTCACCTCCTAATTCAGCCGTGAATAGATGACTTCCCTATGACTGCGCTGAATTTTCTAACATGGAACATCCGAGGGATAAATGACTGCAGAAAGGCTAGATTAATTCACTCATATCTAGCTAGTAATCACGTAGATGTTTGCATGCTGCAGGAGACGCATCTCAGTCTCGCCCCTTCCCCCAGACTGCGCCATGGTAGGTGGGGGTCATCATACTCGTCCGTACACTCCAATTACGCACGAGGGGTGGCAATCTTGATAAGGCGAGGGTTGGACTGGAAGGAGACCTTAGTGTACCTGGACCCAGAGGGCAGATATGTCATCCTACAGGGACTTCTGGGTGGTAACGAGGTGGTGTTAGTTGCGGTCTATGGCCCGAACTCTGATTCACCCGATTTTTTTCAAGGAATATGGGCTAGAGTTAAGGCTACGAATTGCGACACCATACTTTGGGGGGGTGATTTCAATGCTATACTTGATGATGAGCTAGACAGAAAGGGGGCCTCTAGGACTCTACACCCTTTGGCCAGTACGGCGCTGAGGGCTATATTGGAGGACGGCGAGTTGGTGGATATCTGGAGACACCTTCATCCGGGGATCCTGGAGGGTACATGCATAACAGAATATCATAAAGCATGGTCCCGCATTGACTATTGGTTGGTATCTAGAGATGTGGTCACATGGGCGAAAGACGCTTTGCACTGCCCGAGGACTCTGTCTGATCATGCGCCCTGCCTTCTACGGTTGGAGTTGCCTAACTCCGTGCAGAGGATGTACACGTGGAGACTTCCACAGGATGCACTCCTAGACGAGGCATTTAAGGAAGAAATTCGGCAGGACATAGCAGATTATTTCACTCTAAACGTGGGCTCGGTGGATTCAATGGCTACTCTATGGGAGGCTTTTAAGACTGTGGTGAGAGGGAATTGTATAGCCAGGCAGGCGGGGGTACTGAAGGCCATTAGGGGTACACTAGCACAACTTGAACGGCAAATCAGAGAGCTTGAGGCGCAGTTCTACTCCACAGGGGACCCGACTGTATTGGTGTCCATAAAAGGGAAGTTATTGGAATTCGAAGAAGAGGCCAGCAGGGAGGTTAAGTTCCTAGGGAAACATGCTCAGGCCAGGAGCTATGGGGAGGGGAACCGGCCTGGGAGAACACTGGCTGCTATGCTTCGACCCCCACGCAATACTGCATTTATCACCACACTCACGGCCGTAGATGGGTCGCACACCAGGGGGCAGAGGGCGATTCTAGAGAAATTTTCTGGCTTTTATCACAGGTTATATGAAAGTGCGCAGTAGTCCGAACCTGAGGGGTTGCTTCCCTTCCTCGACTCACTAGAGTTGCTGTGGTTAAGTAAGGGACACAGAGACTACCTTGACTCCCCCTTTACTGTAGAAGATGTAGCCCGGGTTATCAGAAGTCTTCCACTGAACAAGGCCCCTGGTTCGGATGGTCTGATCACTACCTTCTACAAAACATATGTTGAGGAGTTGGCGCCCAGGCTGTTCGAACTTTACGTGGAGGCTCTGGAATCTGGAATCCTGCTGCCATCCATGCGAGAGGCGATCATAGTTACCCTTTTGAAGCCAGGAAAGCCCGAAGATGAGTTGGACTCCTATAGACCGCTCTCCCTGATAAACGTAGATGTCAAGATATTGGCGAAGTTGATAGCAAACAGGCTGCAGCCCCTGCTTCCACTAGTTGCCCGTCCTGATCAGTCAGGGTTTATCCCGGGTAGGTCCACCTCACAAAACCTGAGGACCTTGTTCTCAGTCTTGCACTACCTACACCCGGAGGTACAGGCAGCAGCAGTTTTCTTAGATGCCACGAAGGCGTTCGATACACTGGAATGGCACTATCTCTTCGCTATATTGGGCCGTATGGGCTTCAGCCCCCTATTCCTGAACCTGGTGCGACTACTGTATACGAGACCTATGGCGCGAGTGCGGGTGAATGGTCTCCTTTCGGAACCCTTTCCCATTTCCCGTGGTACGAGACAGGGGTGCCCCCTGTCACCTCTGCTCTTCGCTATCGCGATGGAGCCGTTGGTGGCCCGTATAAGGCAACATCATGCTGCTAGGGGGATTGGCTTCCGCGCGAGGAGTCTTCTGATTTCCCTATATGCGGACGATGTCACGCTTTATGTCTCTGACCCGGCACGGAACTTAGACCCGCTATTGCGGGAATTTATTAAATTTGGGGGCCTGTCAGGAATATCAATAAACTGGGCAAAGTCTGTTATTTTTCCATTGACGGATACAACCACCCGAACGTTGTCGGAGTTCCCTCTTGAGTGGGCGACAGAGCCTGTGAAGTATTTGGGCATCTGGATTAGTAGGGAAATGCCAGAGCTGTGGAGGTTGAACTATGGGTGCGCCATTTCTTGGCTTGAGGGGAAGGTCACTGCTTGGGCGAAACTCCCGTTGTCACTGGCTGGGAGAATAGCACTCATAAAAATGGTGGTACTTCCGAAATTTTTGTACCTATTCGTTAACGTGCCAATTGTACTTACGCAGGTTTTTTTAAAAACCCTGCGCTCCCTTTTGATCTCTTTGACTTGGGCCGGGAGGCAGGCCAGTGTGTCCTGGGAGTTGTTAACGCTCCCTCTGCGACAGGGAGGTCTAGGAGCACCAGACATGCAGCTGTATGCCTGGAGCGCGCAGGCTCAGTTTCTCCATTACTGGGTGCACCCGACACCGTTTCAACCTCATGTGGCCGTAGAGGCCGATATAGCGAAACCTCTGCCATTGCAGGTCGCACTGTATGGGACATATACACGACCAAGGGAGGAGATAGATACAGTGGAAACCCTGCGGTGGGCCTGGCATAAGCTACGAGGAAGGGCTGGTGAATCCATTCTCTATGCCCCGTTCGTTCCCCTGGCCCACAACCCGATGCTTTTCCCTGCCGGGGATGGGATAGGTGCAGAACTGGCACGCAAAATGCAGCTGGCCACATTCAATGATCTCTATCCGGAGGGTTTGTTTAGGCCCTCCCCAGAGGCCACAGAGGGTCATCCGGTGGCCTTTGCAGAATTATTTGCTTATCATAAACTCAAATTGTCATGCCGGAAATTGCACACTACATTTCCAAATGCCCCATCGACATTGACCGCGTTGGAAAATGTACTCGCAGTGTCCTCCCCACGAAGACTCATTACTAGAATCTACAATCACATGCAGACTTCGGTGCCCCTGGTGCGGCCCCGGGCGCTGCTGGCCTGGAATGAAGAGCTTCAGGACCCGCTGTCGGAGGAACAATGGCTGTACTGTTGCAGCCAGCTTTTGGCGTTATCCCCTAGTTATAAACTCCGTCTTATCCACTTTAAATTTCTACATCGATTTTACAGAACGCCTGCTGGTTTGCATCATATCGGTCTTAGGGATGACGACGGCTGCTGGCGCTGCGGTGCTGCGCCGGCGGGGTTCCTGCATGTAGCGTGGGATTGCCCGCGCCTGGGAATATACTGGTCTAATGTTTTCACTACAATACAGCACATAATTGGAACCGGTGGAGACCCGAGCCCTCTACTGGAACTGCTGGGGTATGTCAAGGGCACTCACGGTGAAATACAGGAAACTGCATGCCATGCTATTACTATACGCTAAAAGGCGAGTGGCCATCCATTGGGGTAGCAAGAGAGTCCCGTCGAAAGAAGACTGGCTCCGGGATGTAGCTTTTGGGCATTCGCAGCTTACAAACTTTTGGGAGCTGATGCCTTCTGCGTCGCGACCAAGGGACATTTGGGAACCATTCGTGATTTGGGCTCAGGAGAGGCAGGAGCGGGCGGCAAGTGTGACGCATCAGGTGTGAATGGGGTGGGCGTATAGGGTGTGCTGGCTGGATAACATGGAGCACGAGTTGGTTAGGATGAGTGGATGAGGTACATAAAATTCGGTAGAGGGTTGAGACAGCGGATTTAAGATGCACTGCAGGTCATCATAGCAGGAATTGAGTCTTTAATAATGCTGTGCATAACGTGCTGCCGCGGGATGGAAATAAGTGGGGGGTGGGGGAGGAGAGCATGGGGAACATGTTACGAGTCACTAAATGTTGTTGTACCATGACACTACCGTGTTGCACTATATTCTTGGGCAACTGTCTGGCCCTGTTGGTTGTTTCTATTGTTGTGAAATGCAAATAAACAAATTTACAACAAAAAAAACATTTCCACGAGTAGACGGATAAAGGAAACCATTTCACCTGCTTATGAAGTTGCTAAAGTTCCTGACAAAATCTTGGGAAGGTCGATAAAGGGAGTTGCGGGTTCATGGGCTGAATTGAATGGCACTTCTTTGAAGAGATATGCAAGGTAGGGATGTGGGCTGTCCCCCGCACATTTATGAGTGATTATTGGTGTCAAGGTTTGCGGTTGGATGGTGAAGGAAGTGACCCGATTTGGGCCACCCGGGTCACTCACGACCACCTCTCAGCCTTCCATACGAATGAAGAGTCGGTCAGACAGTAGAGAATACAAACCAAGTTATTTATTAGTATTCGCTCGAGCGGAGTCCAGTCTGACCAGCTTCCTTAGACAGCTGCCGAGGAACTGACCCCCGTTCACAAGGTAAAGTCAGATATACATTTTCCAACACCGTAAGACACGCCCAAACTGGAATTTTCCAGCCTGGGCACAGATGAACAAAGGCGGTACAGAAGGATGAGCTACCATCCTGAGACCGAATACACACTATCTTAGCTTCAAGGTTATCTCAGCCCGTGCCTGTCTCTCTGAGAGTGGGAGCAGGGCTACATACGAGGAAAGGCATGCAAACACAGAACGAGCTATTCATTAGTGCAACGAAGCTCAACCTTGAATAATAATAAGAAACAATCGAGGCTGCTTTTTCTGCTGAGGCTGAGAGTATGAGACAGAAGCTTCATTTCGATCATGACACAAAATGGCTGCTGAATACAAAATGGTGCCGCAAATGCTAACTTAACTCGCACAATGCTAGAAGGAGTCAGCTAGACATATTTCTCAGTCCAACAGACCCTCCTTTTAGCATTTGCTAACCATTTTGTCTAATGCATAAGATAGTAATAAGTGATCTCGTGAAAAGACTACCAGTACTTTTTGTATTCACACAGTTATCAGTACTCAAAAATGCCTTTGTCAATGGCCATTAAGTCGTGGACAGCTTGCATCATCATAGTCGAGGACTTAACATCATGCACGGGGGCCTTTGATGTAGGTGTTAACTTCCCAATACAGTAAGCACAACAAGCAGGAAGGCAATGGATGCATAAACAACAAGTGAAAATAACACCAGCAATCATTACTAGAAAGATAAGGATCTTCTAACCCTAGGATGCTACTAAACCCCACAGACAACCAGAAAGGGTCCAAGTACCAATCTCTTGGTGAATGTCGGATGCAAGCCTGTGCAACTTCTGTATCGCAGCATATACATTCGGAGCGTGGTCCGGTATGTATACACAGCAGCTACTACCGATAATGTGACAGGTCCCACCCCGATCAGCAAGGATAACGTCAAATACCATCCTGTTCTGAAGAGCAACAAGCCTCGTAGCCTGGAGCTCAGCTGTAATATTTGTTAGAATCCCAGCTGTGGTATTAATGCCCCCTCCACCACCCTAGTAAGGCGGCGGATATTAAGGCTATTGGACATAGGGCCCCAGAAAGGAACAATACCCTTCGTGGCATCAGTGAACTGCTGTAAGGTAGTATCTGTCTGATCAATGTCTTCTGTATTGATGACCCTTCTAATACGGGATAGGTGGACACCCCTATGCTGCAATCGGTGATCCCTATGATAGGTGGATGGGGCTATATATACTGGGGGAAGGAGGAAAGAGACATAACATAAGCCTGACCACCCCCTAGGAAGCCACACATAAGCCTGAGACACACAAACGAAATAAACATTATGGGGTGGAAGTAAAGGTGGGCTATTCGTTGTGCTCAATACATATGTATAGGTGCAATTACTCTGTCCCACTTGAAATTTCCAAAACCTTGAACACAAAAACTAGCTGTTGCGTTAACTACCGGCACTGGCATTGCTTCATCCTGAGTAATATTGCGCATCTGGAAGGACCTAAAGTATTCAGTGATGTTGAAACCCTGAAAATCCAACATTTCATTTTGAAGCCATGTTACATTTTTTTCGTTCTCATATATGTTCATACAGGCTGTTGGAGACAATGTATCAGGGGCCCCTCACTCTCCTGGAGTAAACCCTTGGTGAACACGTATATATTCTAACACAGTATCATAATCAGCATAAGTAATATTCATGGCATCAGCATGGAAATGGATATACACCATGGTGAACAGTTGGAACCATGCCTCGCAGCTTCCCAGATATGAAAACGGCTGTAGGAGAGTAGGATCTGCTTCTTATAGTTACCCCCACTTTTTGCTGATGTTTCACTGTTTTCGACTTAGTCCGACTGGGATCCTGCTATTCAGGACCCCAGTCTATCTGCTTTCTCCTCTAAATTGATTGCATGTACTTTAGGTACACTCCAGATTGGATTCTGGGGTACCCTTATAAGTCCCTAGTATATGGTATACTATGTACCCAGGGCATAGGTACCCCAGAGGCCTCCCAGGGGCTGCAGCATGTATTATGCCACCCCTGAGAGGCCATTCAAAATGACACCACAGGTCTGCTACTGCACCCTGTGTAAGGTGGTGCATGCACCCCTTACTTAGATATAGGTTCACTATATCTATCCTAATCACTGCACATATAAGCCTATCAGTCAACCACTATTCCGGGGTTGTCTGTGATGCAGCCAACCATATACTCTTAAGTGCATTATAACCTCGCAGTAAATGCTAACTTTAAAACGGCTGCAAGGAATTATGTCGTGTTTGGTGTCAAACACCTTGGAATCATACCTCCACACCAGTACCTGGTGTGGGAGGTATGATTCCTCCCTCCTAGAGGGAGAAATATGACAGCACCGGTACACCCGGTACCAGCTTCACAGAGCCCTGGCATCACAAAATGGATGCTGCCAGCCACAGACACGAGTCTGCCCTCCTGCTGCTGGATGAAACTCCGGCAGGGGAAGGCTTGACAATAGGTTTCCTATCACAGGGAGGTGTGACCACCTCCCAGACAGGCTTTAGTGTATTGGGGCTGGGTGGGTGCACTCTCAGAGTGCTTTGATGTCTGCACTGGGGGCACATTTGGTGTCCCTGTGCATAGTCCAGCTCAAACCGGTTGCAGGGGCTATCAGCCCCTGCTCTGGCGCAAAACTGGACAAAGGACATGGGTGTAGCCACCCCTCTGTCCTGACCCTCCCATAGGTGGGTCCCCAGAGTTTGTCCCACCCCTTCCTTGGGTATAAAGTAGGAACCCTGACTACAGGACTTTAGATATTACCTGGACTAAACTCTGCTACAGAAACCAAGTAACCTTCAATGATCTACGCTTTGCTGGACGACTGAAGAATCTCCCTTGGAGTAAAGGAGTTACTCCCCTGCAACGCAGGCACCTCAACGCATCTGACCGGGTTGCATATACACAGCTCCCGAAGGACTCCAAAGATTCTGCAACACAGGAGGTGGGTGCCCAAGCTTCCCCGAGGCTGACTAGTGCTCTCAGCAAACCTGAGACCCACAGCTCTCGTGGGGACCGTGCAACTCGAACCCCTGGACACCGTGCACATTTGCAGCAGCATATGCTTTTAGGCAATCCCTGAGGCTGTGCTTTGGGCTACTTGTAGTCCAAGCCCCAAGCAGTGTTTCCACTGAAGATTACTGGCCTACACTCCACGAGTGTTCCGTGGGCTGGTATTGTGTGATTCCTCTCAAGGTCCCTTCACGATCCCTGGTCCATTGACCTGTGGGTCCCTGAGAAGGCAACTTTAACTTTCAGTGGGCTTTCCTGGTTGCTCCAGATGTGCCCTGACTCTCCATAGCTTGGGGAGTCCCCAGGACCTTGCTGGTCATCAACAAAGCATCTTTTCTCTGACCACGTGGGTTGCAGTTGCCAAGGCTTGTTGGTCTCCAATCTGGAAACTGGCCCCCCAGCACTCGACATCCTTTGTGGGACAGCTCGCCTGCGGAATCTGGTCATCGTCGACGTCTCCTGGTCCCCGTGGCTGCAGAGTCAAGCTTCACCTCTTCGCACCTGAAGCACCCGACATCGGTGGGCATTCGATTGCTCCGCTCCTGGTCACATGAAGTGACCCAGACTTTGTCTCCTCTGCTTCAGGTTCTTCACATCTCCGATCCAGGCTTGGGTCACACCGGACACTTTTCTTCTCCACGGCAGCAGCACTTCTTCGCATCACGCCATTGAAAACGACGAGGGTTTCCGACACCACTTGACCCCTATGTACCCGGCTCCTCTGGGATAGGTAACTCGGGTACCTCGGTACTCACAAGGGTGCTGGCCTTAGAACCTTCTAAGTTTAACTGGGTTTGCTCGAAGTCCTCTCCGAAGTGTCCTTAAACTCTAAATTTCCAACCGCGACTTTCCCATATAGTTGTACGGAGCTCACGTCTGTGTTCCCACACTGCACCCGTCCTCCGTGGGTCCCCTGTGTCACTACCTTGGGTGGTTCCTTGGGGTCCCAGCGATTCTACGTGCTCTAGGCACTGTGTCTAGTCAAGTCGGGGTTGTTATACCACTTTCTCAGGGGTCGATTCCGATTCGGGCCGGAAATTTCTCCGACCGAGCCGGACCCGGAGAGATTTCCGACCGAATCGGACCCGTGCAGTCCGACCGAACGAGTACGATGCGTCCGTATGTTATCGGACTCGAGTCGGTCGGACTCCCATTGAAGTCAATGGGAGCCGGTCGTACAACGCGTACGCGGGCTCCCATTGACTCAATGGGTGCGAAGTCGGACAAGGGCGCCCCTACAGCGGGTACGCGGCGAAGCGACTCGCGCCGTACACGCACAGGTAGGGGGACCCATGGGTCCCCCTGTGTGCGACTCGCGCGGCTACGCGTACAGGGGGTCCGACACGGACCCCCAAAGTACGGCTCCGACTGCTCTTTCGAGCCGGAGTACGCGGCTCGGTCGGACTGCCCGCGGCGCGCATCGTACTTACCCGGCCGGGGAACGTCTCCATTGTGCGGTGCGAGTCGAGTCCGAGCGAGTCGGTCGGAGCGGTTCGAGCCGGGAGCGAGTCGGTCGGAGCGGTCGGGACGCCCGGACGAGTCGGTCGGCGAGCTCGCATCGTACTCGCTCGGCCGGACCCGCGTACGGTTCGGTCGGGAAACAGGGCTCCGAATCGGATCCGGTAAAGCCGAATCCAATTCGGAGCCCTACCGGCCGAGATCGGAATCGGCCCCTCAATATATGGTTTGGTCTCCCCCTGGAGCCCACTGTGTATTGTGCTATTTACTGTCGTTCTAGTACTGTAATATTGTGTGCCTTGTTCTCTAATCTCATAAAGAGGTTAGTAAAGAGTGTTTAGTAATAAATACATATATTTTATATATACCTTGTGTGGTTCTCCTTTCATTTGGTCATTCAAGAGGTTATATACTGGTAAAACAAGCTGCTTTACAATCCTTCAAGACTTAGCCTGAAGGCTGCTCTCCACAGCTACCACTAGGATAGCTTTCTATAAAGGTTGTCTTTAACCTAATCATCAATAAGGGTCGTTTGGACTGGTGCAAGGTGCCCACTTTAATTAGTGGACAGCATATACCAGGCCAACTTCTCACAACGGCAAGGACAGTAACACATAATTTCTATGTGTCACAAAAGGGAGCAGACCGCAAATTCAGCAATTAGTAGCATTCGAGGCGTGGTGCGCCTGGTGGAGCATCTGCAGGAAGACATTATCTACATATGGTTTTCTATGCTCACCCTTGTGAGGGGCTAAAGTAACAAACATGTGCTCAGGGGGGATGGGCGTTGTACCAATCAAAGAGTGCACAGGATATTTCTCTTCAAGGAACCACGCTATTCCCAACATTGTTATCAGAAAGATCAAGATAATTACTACAAAAACAGTTTTACTCTTAACAGACCAACTAGACCAACCAGACACATTCTGCCTGCAAAGGGCTGTTCTTCCTCCCTAATGGGGCGACTAAATGGGTAAATTTTTGAATCAGAGGAAAGGACATGCAATGGAGCCAACAATGGTAGAACTGGAAAAGGGGCAAAGTTCCCAGCGTCCGTCAGAGTCTCGCTGGCAGACTCCTATTGTTCATCTAAGGTGGTGCTGTTGAGCACTTTCCGGTGGAGCTGCGCGATCGCAGCCCTTTTCTGAAGAAATCCCACGTCGTTCAGGGTAGTGTACCCCCCTTCTTCCCGAGGGAGCACGTCGAGTTCACCCTGTCCAATGTCTGAACAATGCACTAACCTCCCTTTCCCTAAACTACCGTTGGTACCACAGGCAAGGTACACCCTATTCTTTTTCCTCGCAGTCCATCCCTGCTAATCTGACTTTTCCTTTGGTGCACTGTTCTTCCGTCGGGGACGCAGATTGTACCTAACTACTCCAGGCACAGAGGGGTCAGCAAAAAGGGGCTCAGATTCAGAGGGACCAATGGGCAGGGGCTCAAACACAGATGAGCCAGCAGGCTGGGGCTCAAGCACAGATGGGCCAACAAGCGGGGGCTCCTGGGTAGCCTTAATCTCAGGTGGCACCACCTCATTCAACATTGCGTTGCTCTCCTCCTCGGTGGGTGCCCACGTCAGTCGTGCATCTGAGAAGGGAACGAAGCGCGGCACCTGCTCCGTGTCAGAGTCGCCAATTCCATTGAGCACCAAGCGGTCATAGGGCAATGGAAGGGGCACCCTCCTGCAGTGGGTAGAATGAATCCAATTCTTCCGGCCGTCTACCTTCACTGCCGTTCGGGTGGCGAGGAGGACCGGGAGAGGCCCCTTCCAATGCAGCTCCAAACTGCTATTCCTCTGATAGTTCCTCACCAGGATGTAGTCACCGGGTCTGATATCGTGGCCTGGCCCCTCGGGAGCTGGCGGCAAAGCTTCATGAATCTGTTGGTGAATAGAGCGCAAGTTTTTAGTCAACTCATATAAGGAATCCACAAGCAAAGGGTATTCTATCTCAGAGAACCGACGAGGTCGCGGGACGCCCCAGACATTCGCCGGGCGGCCAAACACGACCTTGTACGGGGACAACCCTGTCCTAGTGTGAGCCGTGGCTCTTGTAAACAACAAAGCCAATGGTAAGGCATCTGGCTATTGCAATCCTGCGCTCTCTTTGATCTTTGCCAGCTTCAGTTTGAGAGTACCATTGTACTTCTCAACCAAACCTGCCGATTGGGGATGGTTTGCAGCATGAAATCTCTGCTTGATGTGCAAACCATCGCACACCAACTGGATAACCTTTGAGTTGAAGTGGCTTCCGTTGTCACTCCAAATCAAACGGGGCAAACCAAAACGTGGGAAGAACTCTTTCAAGAGTGCCTTCGCCGTCGCCATGGCTGTGTTCTCTTTAGTGGGATAAGCCTCAATCCATTTACTGAACGCACAAACAACTACTAACACATATTTCAGATTGTTGACTCGTTCCATTTCGATGAAACCATCTGGAGAACCTCGAAAGGGAAGGAAGGCGGTGCAAAATTACCAGGAGGTGTAGGGGTGCCGTTTCCAGGATTATACATCATACATACCATACAGTACTTCACAAGGTGAGCAGCAACTTTGGGAATGTTGTCATTCTGCCATACAGGGTCTAACAGCTTACATATTCCCTTCACACTAATGTGAGTTGGCCCGTGCGCCATAGTAACCACAGGAAGGACATATGCATCCGGTAGCATCCATCTCTGCTTCTCTGACTTGTCAGTCCAGCACCCATCCTCATCCAAACGTGCCGTACTTGCCTGCCATACTGTTAACTCCTCAATCGTTGCCTCGCTCTATATCTCTTTGACATTGTCCAGAGTGTCCTCAAACATGGTGGCCTCGGGTACCCACCTGGCAGGACCCGCTACAAACATCTTTTTCATCTTCGTTCGAGTTGTCTCCTTAGCTATCTGATCTGCAAATGCATTTCCCCTCCCCACATCATCGGTGATTGCCTTGTGGGCACTGCACTTTACTATAGCCAATTTCTTAGGGAGTGTCAGGGCAGACAAAACCTATGTATAAGGGGCCCATTCTGAATACGTGTCCCATGGGATGTGAGAAACCCTGTCTCCGCCCAGAGCCGCCCAAAATTATGAGCGACCCCGAAGGCGTACTGGCTGTCAGTGTAGATATTGACAGCCAGTCCCTCGCTCAACTCACAGGCTCTAATAAGGGCGACCAACTCAGCTGCCTGGGCGGACTGATAAGGAACTTGTGATGTCTCAACTACCGTGTGAAACGTAGTGAGTGCATATGCTGCGGTGGTGGTACCATCTGGTAATTTGAAACAAGAGCCATCGACATATAGTTGCCCTTGGGGGTCAGATAAGGGAACATCAGTCAGGTCTACCCATCCCTTCGTCTCCTCCTCCGTCCGAAACAGACAATCATGTATGTCTATTTCTTCACTCTCAGAAGGGAGGGGTAGTAACGTGGCAGGGTTCAGAGTGGACATAGCAAAACCAAAGGGGATGTTGGACGGAGTGTTGAACATTGCAAGCACTCACCCCCAGTCAACTGATCTGGGTTTAATCCATCATCATTCTTTAGCTCACTCCGCCACCCCAGTTCAGACATGGCCATATGCAAATCAGTCTGACCCTGTGCCTCATGGGAACAGTCCAGCGTTCAGAGTGGCACATCTTTTTATCGTAATATGCTGGGGGAAAAGAGTTAACTCATAGCCAGTCAGACATGCACTGGTAAGGTGCTGCGGCTTGGTCTTGTTCAAAAGAGTGTCCACAGCATGCAGTACCAAGACTGTGAGGTCAGTATCACGTACGAGCCCAGCCGATTGCCTTGTAGAGATGGCCACTGCCGCGTCCGCTCTTAGACAGCTTGGGAGAGCTCTGGTGACTGGGTCAAGCAAAGCGGAAAAATAAGCACACAGCCGTTGCTTACCTCCAAAGGCCTGTGTTAAAACAGAGAGCGCACAGCCAGCCGTCTCGTGTACATACAACACGAACAGCTTCGCATAATCAGGGGGGCCAAGCACAGGAGCAGAGCAAAGAGCAATTTTTAGTTGCTCAAAATACTGCTGACATTCATGCGTCCACGGCAGGGTTCATGCACGCCTTTATTAGTATTGAATAATTAGGGATCCAATGTCGACAGTAGGAAGTGATGCCAATGAAGGCGCGTACATCCCTCTGAGTTCTAGGGATGGGCATTTTAACAATGGCGCTAATGCGCTCAGGTGTCAATCGCCTACCCTCCTTCGACAGTAGGTGACCTAAATAGGTGACCTCCTGTCGACAATATTGGAATTTAGAAAGGGACCCTTTATGTCCATGGTGAGCCAAATGTAGCAACAACTTAACCGTACTGTCTTTGTATCCCTGTTCAGTGTCAGAAGCAATCAGTATGTCATCCACATACTAAATCAATACATTACCTGAGGGAAGCGTGAGGGAGTCCAATTGGGCTTTCAAGGCTTGGCTATATATACTAGGGCTCTCAGTATAGCTCCTGAGGAGCGCAGCAGAATCTAAAGCTTCTGCCAGCTAGTGTAAAACCGAATAGGTGACGGCAATCAGGATGAATTGGAATACTGAAAAATGTATTTTTCAAATCAATGACAGAGAAGAATTGGGCAGAGGAAGGAATCATTGTGAGAAGGGCGGTAATGTCAGGGAACACCAGGAATTGAGGAACCACTATTTTGTTAACTGCATGCAAATCAATAACAAAACGATAAACATCTGTGTTGTCATCAGGGGAGTCTGGGGATGTCTTTTTCAAAATAGGAAGAATAGGGCTGTTACACACATTCGATGCTGTCTCCTCAACTACCCCCGACTCAATCAAATCCTGTATAATGTGTAATAAAGCTCGCTCCCCCACTTGTGGTATTTTGTACTGGGGAATACGGGGCAAAACGGCGTTGTCCTGAACTTTAATGGAAACTGGGGGAATTTACAATATTCCCACATCCGTATCACCCGTCGCCCACAAAGTGGGTGGCACATCTTTAAACTCAACGGGAAGGGGTGCATCTTTGGACAAACACTGCTTGGAACTCGTTACATTTGGTCCCATTGTCATATAGACACCGTCCGGAGAACAAAAAATTGTTGCATGCAACTTCTTCAATAAGTCTAAACCCATTAAATTTCATCCACAACTGGATGTCAATAGAAAAGGCGAATCCACAGTAAAGGGACCGATAGTCAAGGCAAGGGGCTTGGAAATGGGGCTCACAACCGGTACCACCTGAAAAGCCTACCGAAACATTATTTTGGCCAGACAGAGCTGCCCCAGGGACCAGCGAACGAGAAACAGAGCTATTCATTGCACCTGTGTCCACTAAGAATTTCTTAACTGAGCCTTGCAAATCTGCGGTGACATAAGGACCGCGCCAATCTACAGGTATTTGAACTGGTCCCTCACCCTGTCCCTGGCTGCCCTAGCTGTGGGACATCCCTGTCACCTCGTCCAGATAATAATCATCGTGATAATACTGTCTCCCTCGAGGGTCATCAAAATAGTTCTGATCAGAGTGACCCTGCGATGTCCCATCCTCCCGAGCCTTGTCCTGATCACTTACCCCGTGACCCCGTCCTCGAGAACCCTGTCCTCGAGGGGCTGTGACTTTCTGCAATAACACCGGACACTCGCTGTGCCAGTGCCCCTCCTCTTTGCAGTACGCACACTGATTCGGCCCTACAGGCGCAGCACTCCTGCTAGTACAGGGAAGCTGCCGGGCCGGACCAGTACCACGTCCCCTTCCATTTCCCTTAGACGCCTGCTGTAACAACACCTTCGTTTTCAACTCCTTATGCTTATTCTCCACCTTCTCCTCCTCATTCTCCCTGTGTTCATAATACTGTGCCAAGGGGAGGATGTCGTCCAAGTGCTTTCCGAAGCCTGCAGCCGAGTCGCGATCTCTGGGAGCAGATCTGTGACAAATCTATTGACAAACAACCGGACACCCTCTTTTACTGACAGATCCTGTCCACTGAAATCCAAAAACACACCCTCGAACCGCGTGAAAAAATCAGACACACTCTCATCTTTCTTCTGACGACATGCCGGTAACTTGTCCCAATCTACCCTTCTCGGAGGAATAAGGGAGTGCATATAGGTAATCATTCGACCAGGCAAAGCTAGTATCTCGGGCTTCAGCTTCTCTCCAGGCTTCCTTTCCTATCTCATGCTTTAATCTGGTCCCATGTACCACCCAATTCTACAGCGTGATCCTGCGTGTGCACCTGCCTCCAAATGTCAACGGGCACCAGCAACCCAAAAAACATTTCAATATCCGCAAGTGTCATTACTGTTGATGAAGCGGCTTCTGTCAATTCCTTATAATATGCAGTAGGATTTTTCCTAGGGTCCGGTAACTGAGTCTTAAGGGATAACATCTCACTCCTCTTCCATGGGGTATAGACCCCCTGCTCTTGGAAGCGGGCATCTACCTTTGGTCTAATGACAGCATCATGCTGATCTCGAAGCTCTGGCAACTCAGGGTGATATATGGGGTGGACTGCCCTCATTGGAAACTGGGATACTGTGCTCGGGCTCTTTTCAAACAGTCTACCATGGTAAGCTACCAATGTTGCAACATTTCCGAAAACCTCCTCAGGTGCCATATCAGCAACGTATACATTATCTCTGATATCATAAATAATCTGGGGCGCCATAGCATTGAAGCACTGTTCCCACAATCCGATCAATGTAGCCGTCATGTGCTAGAGGGCATGCTGTTGTAGAAACGGCTCATAATCTCTCATTACACTCCACACATCTTCAGTACTATAAATTGGATGATGGGCCTACTGAGCGACCTGATTTGCTACTGCCTTTTTTTCTTCCTCCCCACATCAGATCGTATTAAAATTCGTCCCAACCGCTCCCTAGCTGTCGCCCAACCCCCAACCCCCATCCCCCAATCCACATACAGGCATCCCACTACCTAGTATTACTGAGGAGTGAGGGAAATGGGAAGGGGTAGTAACCGAGTGGGCAGGCACCAATGTCGTTAATGGCTTTAGGGTGGGCATAAGGGCCGGAGAAAGAGAAGACATGGACACGATAGGCGTAGCAGGGAGGCCATAACAGGTGCAGAGGGCGAAGCCACAGAATTGACACGAGGTGCAGCAGCTGAAGCAACTGAGTCTATGACAAAAGAGACAGAAACAGCGGGGGCAGAAGAGACAGACGACTGGGGCTGTGGCACAGCAGGGTATATTCTCTGTGGGGCATATGGAGGCGGAGGTCGGGTGTCTAACAATTCCTCCACAAATGTATCACCTTCCTCTCGGGCAACATAGGATTTGTCACATTGTAATCGAAACTTTCTATCAGCACACTCTATACCTTTTTCTACTTTCTCTCTGTCATACGCTACTGCTTTCTGCATCACTGTCTGCATTCTCCCTTTGCGGGCCTCTTTTTCTGCCTTCATTCGTCTCTGCTTAGCTTCCTTCTGCCATACCTGAAGATAATCGAACATCAACTGCCTACTTCGTTTTGCAAACAATTTATCCTGCAGGAAATTCAATTTTTGTTCATCAAAGGTACCTGTTAACGGCCACTGCAACTCGGCATTGTCCCTTGTATATTTGTGCCATAATGTACTAAACATAATAGGGCCAAGGCCATGCTTGACGTACATGTCAAAATTCGGGGTGCCCTCTGGAGGCGCAGGCTGCCTTTCCTCCAATCGAGCATCAGCAGAACAACAACGACAACTCACAACATAGTCGACTAAAACAAGGCATCTTGAAACGAAAACGCGTTCACTAACGATGCCGAGTAGATAATTCAAATATCTTACCAAAATCGGTCCACAGACCTCACCAAAACCGGATCAAAGCAACACCATGTTCACAAAGAATTCAAACAAATTCAAGCGCTTGACCAAAACGATCCTCAGACCGTACCAAACTCACACAAAGCAGAGCCATGGCCCAAAGCAAACCTACCTGGAGCACACAGGTCAAACAAAGTTATTCTCCACTGCCGACACTTCGGACCAAACGGTCAGATCCAAGGGTTTCGCCGTTCAGGACCCCAGCCGGGATGACCGCTGGCCGAGGCACCGACCGGTCAGACGGACGGGGCAGCTGCGAGTTCAAGACTCTATCGTGCAGGGATCCCCGGTGCGCCCATCTGACCTGACGCGGCCCCGTCCTCCTCACCCGTAAGCGGGCAAAGATGGGTCACTCACCCGATGGGGTCCCTGTTCGGGCGCCAACTGAAGGAAGTGACCCGATTTGGGCCACCCGGGTCACTCACGACCACCTCTCAGCCTTCCATACAAATGAAGAGTCGGTCAGACAGTAGAGAATACAAACCAAGTTATTTATTAGTATTCGCTCGAGTGGAGTCCAGTCTGACCAGACTCCTTAGACAGCTGCCGAGTGACTGACCCCTGTTCAAAAGGTAAAGTCAGATATACATTTTCCAACACCCCTAAGAGACGCCCAAACTGGAATTTTCCAGCCTGGGCACAGATGAACAAAGGAGGTACAGAAGGATGAGCTACCATCCTGAGACCGGGTACACACTATCTTAGCTTTAAGGTTATCTCAGCCCGTGCCTGTCTCTCTGAGAGTGGGAGCAGGGCTACATACGAGGAAAGGCATGCAAACACAGAACGAGCTATTCATTAGTGAAACGAAGCTCAACCTTGAATAATAAGAAGAAACAATCGAGGCTGCTTTTTCTGCTGAGGCAGACAGTATGAGACAGAAGTTTCATTTCGATCATGACACAAAATGGCGGCTGAATACAAAATGGTGCCGCAAATGCTAACTTAACTCGCACAATGCTAGAAGGAGTCAGCTAGACATATTTCTCAGTCCAGCAATGGCAACATTTTGCACTAAATGTTTTGAAATCACTATTGACCGAACAGTTTTCTATGAAGGTGTATGACATTTGTTTTATGTTTAATTGTTCATTAATAAAGAATTCTAGCATTTAGTAGTCATATATATGTCATAATTTAGTTTCGGCCAACAGGAGCTTTGATATTCCTCAAGTAATGACTGTGATGAGGATTTAGATCATGCTCTGGTTGCCTTCCCATAATCTTCAATTTGCTTAGACTGGTACATCCTCATCACAGTCATTACTGTTGTCCCTGCTGGCCTTGGTTTAGGCTGGATAGTTTCAGGAAGGATTATGAGTAAGCTATGTTTGCTAGAGCCCTGTAGCGAGAGCGGGCTTATAGCCTTACTGTTAGAAATGGGGGTCTCTAGTTGGCAGAGGTAGGTACCTTTGTCCAAATAGGGACCCTTGCTTCTAGTCAGGGTAAGGGGGATACACTTCTAAAATAACCCCTGCTCACCCCCTTGGTAGCTTGGCACGAGCAGACGCTTATCTCAGAGGCAGTGTGTAAAGAATTTGTGAACACATACAGTAATACAGTGAAAACACTACAGATGGACACCACACCAGTTTAGAAAAATAGTAAATCTTTATCTAAACCAACAAGACCAAATACGATAAAAAACCAACATACAATACTCTTGAAAAATAGTACTTGTGGAAAATAACCTTTACATTGCAGGAAAATCAATAAAACACAGTTCTTCCGACTCGGTAGCTCCTCCTGGAGCTACCGCGATACTGAATACGACAGAGTCTAACAATTCCATCCGACCGCGTCGATACGGGCCAGCTAAAGCGTCAACAGACTAGGACACAGTACCTTTCTTGTTGCGACCAACACGTCTGTGAGAGTCGGTCGGGGCAAACGTTGCGGTTGCGTTGTGAAACGGAGCGTTGTGGCAGACAATGTCCTCATGATTCGGTGCAGGCAGCGGCTTGTTGACGGAATTGGTGAGACCTGGGCTTGCGTTGAATGGTGAGACGGTGCTCGCTGCTGTGCTGGCAGGTCACGGTGCGGTGACGGAGCCGGTCGATGTTCGGGTCGGGCAGCGACGGAGTCGGTGACGTTCTTGCAGCGTGTAGCGAAGCGTTGTGGAGTACGGTGCCCACAGGACGCGGTGCAAGCAGCGGCTCGTTGACGGAGTCGGTGAGACCAGGGGTGCGATGCGAAGTGAGGCGTTGCTCTTGGCGGTGCTTTCAGGACACGGAATCCTGCGACGGACTCGATGACAGCGTCGGTTACCCTTTTCTTCTGCGGCGACGATCAGAGACGGTGCCTACAGACATGGGGAGGTCTTTGCTATTCCTGAGACCTCTAGAACAGGGAGCAAGCTCAGTTCAAGCCCTTGGAGATCTTTTCTTCAAGCAGGGGGACAAAGCCAGCAGCAAAGTCCTTTTCTCCTTTCCTTGGCAGCAAGTAGCCACTGCAGGCCAACCCCAGACAGCAAACAGCACAGGGGCAGTATTCCTCCTTAGCTTCTCCGGCTCTTCTCCTTGGCAAAGGTTCCTATTGATTTCCCAGAAGTGATTTAAAAGTCTGGGGTCTGGGCCCCGCTTTTTATACACCAAAAACCTTTGTTCTCTGAAGGCAGAGAGTGTCTGTACCCAGCCAAAACCAGTTTTGTCCTCACTGGTGCAGCTTTCTGGCAGGAGGTGGAGACAGCATTGTTGAAGGCAGACCAGGCCCATTCAGGTGAAAGAAAATCTCCTCCCCCTACTCTAAATGCAGCCCAGGTCCATTCAGCCCAGCCCTGACTCATCAGACGTCTGGAGCCACTGCCCCTCTTCAGCCCCTGTCATCCAAAAGCCAGACATGCAATACACAAACCTAGCAGAGGCACACTGGATGGTTAGGCAAGAAAATACCTACTTTCTAAAGTGGTATTTTCAAACACAGAATGTAAAAATCACCCTCACTAAAAGATGCATTTTAACATTCTGAGTTCTGCCATACTAAACTTTATTTTTCTACCTTGTTCCCAGGGCCAGTTATGTTTATAAGATTTTATAAACAAACTCCCCATTCTGTCCTATGGGAACATGTAGCCTTGCAATAGTGAAAAACGAAATTGACAGTAATTCACTATCAGGACATGCAACACACATCAGGGCATGTCCTACCTTTCACATACAATGCACCCTGCCCACAGGGGTACTTTGGGCCTACCTTAGGGGTGTCTGATATGTAAGAAAAGGGAAGGTTAGGGACTGGCAAGTGGGTGCACTTGCCAAGTCGACATCGCAGTACTAGACTGCGCACAGGCTCTGCAATGGCAGACCAGAGTTACATTTACAGGCTGCTTCTGTGGGTGGCACAAACAGTGCTGCAAGCCCACTAGCAGCATTTGATTTACAGGCCCCGGGCACAAATGGTGCACTGTACTAGGGACAGACTAGTAAATCAAATAGCCAATCATGGAAACACCAATCCATAACAGTAATTTACAAAGGGAGCACTTGCACTTTGGCACTGAACAGCAGTGGCAAAGTGCCCAAAGCTTCTAGACCAGCAAAACGGAGTCCAACATACCGCAAAAACAGAGGAGGCAAAGGCAAAAAATGCAGGGGAGACCCATGCCAATGGTGCCAGGTCTAACACTTACTACTCCCACTTCCTGCTTTTTTTCCTGTCATGAGCTGGGATCCACCTAAGGTTAATGAAGAGTAATGTTAAGTAACTGGGGCATTTCATATTGTGTTTACACTTGCACAAGGCCAGTGCCTCTTTTCATTCCCTGTCAGACTCCAACATAAGTACTTTCAGCAACTTCCTTTATGTTTTATCACACAAGGGGCAGATAAAAGAAAATTAATTTAATTATTTCTGTGTGCTGATGACCAAAATACACAGGATTCATCTACTCCCCAAGTAGCTGTTAAGCAGCATAGGGGAAGACTGCCCAAGGACGACTATCCATTGGCGCAACCTCACATATGAAGATGTCATCAGGCCCCGATATATTTCTCGACTTGTGCCCTGATTACAAGTTAGACGGAGAAAAATGAGTGCATTTAAGTCACTCCGCCTCACTCTAACTTGTTAGGTTTTTCCACATCTGTTTCTTCCTGGGATTCCGGGACGCAGGCTGCAATAACAGGCAAGTCTCATTGCTTTTTTATTCTGCCAGAGAACACCTTCCCATTTTATCCCCTCAACTCGGACCCTCACTCGGCTCCCACCTACCCACACGCCCATGCATATATTTACCACATGCTCAGAGCAGTTGGAAAAACTTATGTGGTAAAACCCCATTGAATGGTGATTTCCATGTGTTTATACAACCAGAAAAAATCAGTCCACACAGTAATTCTCCATTACATGGAGGATTACTCATAATTGCATGGTACTGGGGAAATGATACTGACCAGTAACGGTAAAATAGCGTGTATTTTTTCCATGGTCCCAGTAGCATGCAACTCAGAATCAGGGCCTGTGTGCAGTGCTTAATTTGTAAAAAACATAAGTGCCAGAGCTCTCTTCAGGAGTCCACTGCAGCTTGCACCACTCATTGCCCTTGCCATGCTGCCAGTGATACTAACAACACAACCACTAACAATCACACTTCTACGAGTGTGACAATTCGGACGACTTCAGGCCTCTAAAGCTATAAGGATGGCTTGGGCGGCAGGTAACAGTCATTTTTAATGTATATTGAATTAATAATTACCTGTTGTTGTGGTCATCTCTAAATAATCCAGACAGCGCCACCTTGTGGCAGACTGTCACAAGCGCCAGTGTTGACAATTAAGTCCCTGGGCCGAGCACCAGAAGCCACCGGCTCAAATTAAGAACTGCCTGTGTGTCACTTTGTTGTGCAGAAAGTCTGGACCCAAGGAGCTTGCAAAGATGCAGTTGACTGTTTTACATTTATTTTGATCCCAAAACCTCCTTCTTAAATCCTTTACCTCACAAATGGGGATCTGATCAAAAGAATGTAAGGCCTGATATCAGAGTCTGCTTTATATGCGAGACTCGATGGAGACAGCTAGCATTTTTTGCTTTTCAAATATTCTGCAGTGTTAGTTGCATTGTATTGTACTGCAACACTTATATGGCACATACTACCCCTATGTGGGGCACTGAAGCACTTGCCTATATGGGCACCATGCTGCACTGTGCAGGATGTATGGTTAGGATGGTGTTTGCTTTGTTTGTGATCTGTGTGGGAAGTGTGTGTGTGACAACCACCGATATGCAATTATGGTGTTAGGGGATGCAGCGCTTAGCAGAGTGGTGGATGAAGAGGTATGAGAGATACATGTGCAGTTTATGTTATTCAGTAACCTGGCAGCTTTGAAGTGCTCTTTAGGTACCTTTATAGTATTTCTTATGACCATAGCCCACTCAGTTGTTACTGCACTGAGTTGTCCATTTCAAGATAGTTTGCTTACAAATTATGGACTTGAGCAAGCATCGGTGGAGGGAGAGATGGTGGCAAGAACAGGTGGGATGGACTTCATTGGTATCATCCAATATCTGATTGTCATTGTGAGATGTCAAGAAGTGGGCATGTAGCTAGTTGGGCCCTGAGGGTTGGCCTAAAGTCCATCGCTGGGCAGCTGTATGTAGCAGATCTCTTCAGTTATTCCATGGCTGTTCAGTTGGTGATGGGTGTATTTTTTTGGCTGTGGACTAGTACAGTACTTGATATACTTTGGTAGATATATTAGCCCAGAGTTGCACCCACAGCAAGCCAAGTTTAATATCAGCAATGTCTGTTGGATCCTGACCACAAAGCAACATTATTATTATTATTATTTAGAGGTTTTATATAGCGCTGGCTAGACACAGAGGTATCAGAGCGCTTTACATGAGTATGACGATAATAACGGTATAAAACAATATTTCAACAGCATGGAATACCAACAGGTTAACAACAGAGAAACAGCTTGATTATACACAGATCAAATAAACAGATAGATAGAGCAAGAGCTATATACATATATACATGGATATGGGAGATCCGATTTAGTATTATGATATGAAATGGAGATAGGCATGAAAGGGCTACAGGTAGGAAGTAGTTGGACGTGACCAGGGGGGGGGGGGAAATTTGGTTGGAGAGGGGGGTATGGGAGGGGATGGGAAGGACTGGGAGAAGGAGCGGAGGAGAGCAGTGGGGGAGGGAGAAAGTAGAGCCAGTGGAATGTGGAGGGAGGGCGGAGGGAGACAGTAGGAGAGTAGGGGGGGACCAAAATGGTGGAAGGGGGGGAATTCAGGGGGTAAGTTAAGACCCCCAATATTTATTGAGGAGGTGCATTTTGAGGTCTTTTTTAAAGCTGAGGTAGGAAGGGTTACATCGTAGGTCTTTGGGGAGGGCATTCCAGATGTTTGGGGCATTTCCGGAGAAGGAGCCGGATTGTGTGGTTTTCTTTTTTAGCAGGGGTGGGACTAGGAGGAGAGCGTTGGTGCTTCTCATTGGTCATGAGCTGCCCGCTTTGCTGAGTTTATTGGCGAGGTACGGCGGTGTATTTTGATGGAGGGCTTTGTGTGTAATGCAAGCAGTTTTGTAGGAGGATCTGCCTTCGATGGGAAGCCATTTAAGAGTTTTGAGGGCTGGGGAGATGTGGTCGAACCATTTGCAGTCGGTGATGAGCCTGGCTGCGAGGTTGAGAACCGATTTGAGTGGAGGTGGGTGGACTTTGGGGATTCCGGTGAGGATGTCGTTGCCGTAATCAATTCGCGAAAGGACCAGTGATTGGACTACTAATTTAAAGTCATAAGTTGGAATAAAGGGTTTAATTTTCTTGAGATGACGGAGAGTGAAGAGGGCTCCTTTAGCCGAATTTTTGATGTGGACATTGAGAGTTAGGCTATTATCGATGGAGATACCAAGAGATTTTACTGAGTTGGACAAGGAGAGTGAGCAGTTGAGGGCATTAAGGTCAGAGATCCAAGTTTGGATGGGGAGAGGGTTGTTTTTAGGGGAGAAGAGAATGATTTCAGTTTTTTTAGGGTTGAGTTTGAGATGATTAGATTGGAACCAGGATTGGATCTTAGTGAGGGTGTTGTTAAGGTGTAGGACGTCCGAGTGGGTTTTGATCTTATAGTAAAGTTGGGTATCATCGGCATAGAGGTGGTAGTTGATTCCCGCTTGTTTTAGAATGAGGGTGAGGGGCTCCATAAAGTGGTTAAAGAGAGAGGGAGAGAGAATAGATCCCTGGGGGACTCCTAGGGAGACCAGAGTGGGGTTTGATAGCCAGTCTTGAATTTTGATTTGCTGTGTTCGGTGTTGGAGATAGGAGACAAACCATTTATGGGCAGTACCATTGAGGCCAAAGCGATCTCTGAGCACATTAAGTAGGGCAGAGTGGTTAACTGTATCAAACGCTGTGGAGAGATCGAGGAGGATAAGTAGGCAGGTCTCGCCATTATCAAGGGAGTGGTGGATGTCATCAACAATGTTTAGCATGGCAGTTTCTGTACTGCAGCCTTTCCTGAAGCCTGATTGTAGGGGGTCCAGTAAGTTAAAATTTTCGATGTGTTTGTCTAATTGGAGCAGGACACATTTTTCGAGTGCTTTGGAAAGAAGGGGGAGGTTAGAGACGGGGGGGAGATTGTTTAGGTCATTAGGGTCGGCATTAGGGTTCTTAATAATGGGAGTGATTTGTCCAAGTTGGAGGGAGATAGGGACTCACCCCGTGGCAAGGGAGGTGTTGATGATTGTAGTCCAAGATGGGGCAATGATGTGCTTTAGGTCTTGAACAAGGTTAGAAGGGAGGGGGTCTTTAGTATGAGAAGACGGTTTTAGTTTAGCAATGATGTTAAAAACTACGAGCTCAGTTACAGGGTGAAAATTATGCCAGGACGCATTATTTTTTAGTTGTGGGTTAGGGTGTTTGGTTTCAAGAGGTGTAGTTGTGGGTAAGTGTGGGGAGAAGTTTAGGGGAGGTGTAGTAGTAGGTAAGTGTGAGGAGTAGTTCGAGGGAGGTGAAGTAGTGGGCAAGTGTGAGGTGGAATCAGGGGATGTAGGGAATGTGGTATGAGCTTTTAAGGAGATGTCAGGAGTATGTTGGGAGTTGGTTGGGATCTGAGTTGAAAGGAAGGATTGATCTATTTTGGCGATTTTTTCCGAGAAGAAGTAGGCAATTTCTTCACATCTAGCAGTCGAGGCCATCGGCTTTGGAGGTGCGGAGGATGTTTGGTTACAAACGATGTTGTGTACGGAAGAAGGAAGCCTTTTCATTAAAAATGTGTTTCTTGTATGTAGATCTAGCTAATCTGAGGAGTGCCAGATGTGAGGGAGAAGGATGCTGTCTCCATGTTCTTTCCATCAGTCTTAGTGAGCGTCTTTCGTGGTTGAGCTCAGAGTTAAACCATGATTTGGATGGGATGTTTCTTTGATTTTTCAGTTTAGGCGGGCCATTTGGTCTAAGACATCAGTGACAGCTTTATTAAAGTGTTCAGTAAGCTCATTTGCATTTTGGGAAAGAGGAGTGAGAAGAAGTTGAGCTTGGAGTTTAGACTCCAGTTCTCCAGGAGGGATAAGATTAAGATTTCTGGTCCATTTCCTAGGTTTAATGATTTTGGTGGGAGGGGTGGGGCCGTGGTAGCAATGGAGAACAGTATGAGGTGGTGGTCGGACTAGTCGATGGGGATGATATTGGACAGGAAGGCCAGATCCTTATTGGTAATAATGGCGTCCAGAATGGCTCCTTTGATGTGGGTTGGGGACTGGCATAGTTGTTTGAGGTCATTAATCTCAAGAAGATTGGTGAGGAGGGTGATTGTGGGATCATCGATATCGTTCCAGTGGAGGTTAAGATCTCCAAGGAAGAGATTTTTTGAGTTGGATAATGAGGATTGAGTCAGAAGGTCGGATAGTTCATCAACAAAGGGAAGAGGATCTCCAGGAGGGTGGTAGATATTATGTAGACGAATTGGGTGGGAACCTTGTACTTTTAGTATAGCTTCAAGGTATTCGAAGGTAGCGTGGTCAGAGTTATAAACAAGGGAGAGCTGAAGTTCATTTTTGAAGATTATGGCTAAACCACCTCCTAATCTGTCGGGTCTGTCTTTTCTGAGGATAGAGTATCCGGGGGAGAGAGTAGGTCAAGTATGCTTGTTGAGTGGTCATTGAGCCAGGTTTCCGTGAGGAAGGCTATGTCTATGGATTAGCTTAGGATAGTTTCAGAAATTTCAGTCGCATGTCGGACAGCAGATCGACAGTTCACAATCATGCATGCGAGGGGTTTGGGGTTGCTTTTGGGGGGTGGGCAGGAGTGGATAGTGGTGAGTTGAGGAGGGAGTCTGGGGGAGACGGGAGAGGAGGAGATTCTGTTAGTCCCCTGAATAACGGGGATGTTGGAGTAGGGAAGGGGAGGATTGTTAGTTGAAGAACTAGGATGGTAAGAGTTGCATAGGTCAATAAGGTCGGAGGGGGAGAGATGGCTCGAGGTGCGGCGAGGCCTATGAATGCGGCAGTGGAGAGGAGTAGTTCTCCAATGTTTGTAGTTAGTGGGGTTTTTTCGGCTAGAGTAGGGGGAATTTGCACGATTGGGGAGGGTTCTAGAGCTGAGGGAATTAAAATCTTCTCTAAGTCGGGTGAGTTCTATCGCCAATGTAGAGAGATTTCGTTCAATGTTGCATAGAGTCTGAGTTATTAGAGTGAGGGGGAACACAGTTGGGGAGGAGGAGGGGGATTTGGAATGTTCTGTGTTTGTCGAGGAGGGAGGTCTGTTGTGTGAAGGGTGTGAGAGGCCAGTGGGGGGGTATGAGGAGTGCTGAAGCTGTTGGGCGTGAGGGGTGGCGCGATGGGGGACCGGAGATTTAAGACCTCAGGGAATGTGGTTTGAAATGTTAGAAGAGGGTGGGGAGTGTGGGGAAAAACATCAATAGGCACTTCCATTGAGGTATAGATTGAACCAGGCATGCAACGCCCATTGGGCTCAAAGGGCTTCAGCCCCCCTCGTCGTGTGTGTCAGCCCGGTATGAGACAGCTTCCCGGGCGCACACACAGTTTTTGAGCTTGGCTGGTCTGGGGTCCGTGTTATTGCAGCCGCACCCGAGTACTTCAGTGGTCTTTAAGAGACCATTTACTTGTTAACGAGGCTTTGTTTTATCACCCCTTCTTAGAGCCCCTGCATCTCCACTCTGCCTATTGCTGGAAGAATTAGCCCCCCCCGAAATTTTTATTAGCCCCCCTCCAAAATTTGGCTCTAGTTGCGCCTCTGGATTAAACATTACAATTATTCCTGAAAAAGGCTTCTTCGGAATGCAAATTTAGGGTTAAATGACCCCAAGTTCTGAGCATATAAAACAATAGCAGATGTATTTGCCTCAATGCCTCAAGACAGGCTGATAAAAGGAACACATTTCATTTTATAGCATTTAAAACAAGACAAAATTCTCAATTGCATCAATACTTTTTATCTGAGAAAGGGAAATCCTTTTGTCACAAAATCACTAGCCTAGTTACACAAATATTCCAGGAATTCCACTCTGACTTCATTGAGCATAACAGGGCTCTTATGAATATAGCAACAATCATTACTTCACCTTCAGAAAAACTTGTGACACATTTTTTATGGTTACAATGACCCTCAAAGAAAAATCGGTACAAGGCATTTTCAGTGTGTGCCTAGTGCCCACCTACAATACCTTGTGTTAGACCTTTCAGCCTTAAGGTGGTCGTTCCCACCTGACGTTTTTTTTCTTTATCCTCCATTTTCTATGACCTAGTTTTTGCTGGTATTAGGACTCTGGGCACTTTACCATTGCTAACCAGTGCTAAAGTGCATGTGCTCTCTCCTCTAAACATGATATTATAGGTTTATCCCCAATTGGTATATTTAATTTACTTATAAGTCCCTAGTAAAGTGCACTACATGTGCCCAGGGCCTGTAAATTAAATGCTACTAGTAGGCATGCAGCACTCATTGTGCCACCCACGTAAGTAGCCCTTTAAACATGGCTCAGGCGTGCCATTGCAGAGCCTGTATGTGTTTTAAACTGCCTTTTCAACCTGCCAAAAAAAACCTTTTGCCAGGCCTAAACCTTCGTTTTTAATACATATAACATATCCCTAGGGTAGGCCTTGGATAGCCCGGAGGGCATGGTGCAATGTATTTAAAAAGCTGGACATGTACTTTTAAGTTCTGGTAGTGAAAAACTCTTACATTCGTTTTTCACTACTGCAAGGCCTATATCTCCCATAGGATGACATTGGTATTACCTTATTACATTTTGTAAGAGTAATTTCTAAATGGGAAGATATAACTGGTTCAAGTTTGGTGTCTCTGGAATCCCCTAGCAGAATCAATCTATCTCCTAGGCTGAGCAGCGCATCCCGAAGCAAAACCGACGCATTGCCACTGCTGCGTGGATTGGGCCCATCGCAAAAGACTTGCATCGCTGCCGCACCCCACATCTTGGGACCGATGCATCGCCTTCAGAACCACCAGTGTGTGACACTTTCCCCAGCGCAGCTCCTCACATCTCTCGTTGACAGCAGCCTCAACGACGACGGCAAAATTTCGCAACACAGCTTCAGCGCTCATTGGAATCGATGCAGTGCCTCAGCTGCACATCTCCTCCCCGACAACGGACTTTGCATCACAAGCTCTGTAGATGGGTGCCTTGATCTTTACGCAACAGGATCCCGCACAGCAGCCTTGCTCCATCTTGGAACCGATGCATCGCATCAGCTGGGCGCTGCATCTTCAACGGGGATCCGCACAACGCTATGCCACCAGGATTTAAGCTACTCTGTTCAGCAGACCAGTCTGGGTCCCTGAAGCCGGCTCATGCCGGTCGGCCTGAACTTGTGACTTTGTGCTGGTCTGGCAAGACCAGATATCCCCAAATAGTGCTTTGTGCTTTTTGGCACTAGATTTGACTGAATACTTTAAAATTCAGTATCTCCAGTTCAAATAATTTAATTTTTTGTCTTTTTGGTCTTGTTTTGTGCCAAGCTACCAAGGGGGTGAGCACAGGTTAATTTCGGGCTTGCTTGTGTCTTATTCAGACAAAAATTGTGGTTGCTGCTTGACCAGGGTTTACACCTCAGTCAACCAACAACCCAATGTCTTACAACTTGTCATGGGTATAGAGAAGATACAGTACTGGCTCATTGTTATTTATAGGACAATCTGCATTCATCTTAAGTATGTAGGTCATTAAAAAAAACATTAAAAAGGAAGGGAGCCAAAAGGCATCCCTGGGGAGCCACTGTACCTAATGGGGAAAGGTTTGATATTTTCGCAGCTAGTGCCATAGCAAAAAACAGTGCTTCCAATCCCCCTGAGGTCAAGGAAGGCTTACGTTAGCATAGCCTACCCCTACATATTTAATAATATAACAATATAGGCAAAACCCATTTTCAATTGTACCAATGATTCCTACCAGGCTATCAACGATAACATTATTAATACCTAGCAAGAGAGAGCCTTGCAGCATGATCCCCAAGAGCTACATTTCCATCTCACTAAAAAGTGAGAAGGAGCTATAGCTCTTGGGAATCATGAGATCACCTTATTTAAAGATGGAATATAATTATATGCTGGCTATAAACAAATATGTAATAGGATTATTCCCTAAAATGCTGCAGTAACCTATCTATAGGGACAGATGATTCCAGAATGAAGAGTACATTAAAACAATATGATAGTAATGACCTGGAAGTCCCTCCATGGCTGCATGGAGGGAAGCTAAAGCGCTACCCCGCTGGACTGGAAGTGAGGCAAATCATCCACCCCATATGCAACCGGATAAAGATACACCCTCAACCCCAGGTTTGGGAGTAACAGATGTGACAAATGGTAGTGCAAGGACAAGGAGAGCGACACGGCAAAGGGTAGTGGAAGAGTTCAGAACGTGCTTTAGCAAAGAGTGCAGGAGCTGAGGAGGACAGGAATGGTGCAATGGATTCATAAGAAGGCAGAGAATGGCAAAAGATAATTTGAGGGGGCCAAGGAATGGAGAAGCAATAAAATGAAGAAGACCACTAAGGGAGTCAAAGGGAAAAATGGCATCTCCAAACTAAAAGACCTCCATAGACCCAGTCATCACCAGGAACAAGTTGCTGAGTCCCCATTCACCTTGGTCCAACAGATGGACCATGATCAGAAGTATTTGTGGTGGGACAGGGTGTTTACTGTGTGGAGCATGCAGGAAGAGTGTAGACCTTAACACTCCTACACCTATTCAGGGAATCACACACCCTAACCAGCACTTACACCTGCACCAGGGAATTTGAGAGGCGTAACATTTGGAACTGGGAAGCACTGTGTTAAAGAGGCTGCACACTCCAGAGTAACCAAATGTTCAGATGTAAACAATAAGATCATTTATTTGGAAGAAGAAACTCCAGGCACAACCTTCCTTAGGATGTCCCAGTCAACTGCCTTTCACTGTTTACACTTTTGACAACAAACATTCCATATAGAACACTCTAATATGAACAAACCACCAAAGGAAGCTACAGGGAACATTGAAACAATAAGATCAAACCATTGGGAAAATAATGTACAAAAAGAATTATAATAACGTCACAGTCCCACGCACTGGATTCACCCAGGGTAACTTTTGATCATTGCAGAAATTTGTGGAGAGCAACGTAGAGAGTGAGACTACAGGAGTTTCCCTATGTTGGTGTACTGGGGTGAGAGAACATGCCCAAAGCACTGGGCTGAATTTCTCAATGTTTGCCTCTTCATTGTATCATTAAGGGTACTTTTCCCTTATGATAAAAAAAACCTGATACATGTATCACATGTCTATTAATGGGTGAAAAAAACTATTACTCCAGGACTCCTCACAATTTACCAACCAAAGAGGACCTTAACGTGATGAGCGTCCTGCAAAAGCACCTAATAGAGCTGATCGACTTTGCAGTTGCTGGGAAAAGTTCTGATTTAGTTTCTTTAAGGGAACTGCCACAAAATACAGTTCACTACATACCCAAAGTCAAAAGTCTTGCCCATCAGAACCAGGTCACAGGTATAGCGGCGCCTTACCCCTTTGCTGGAATTTAAGAGCTTCCACAGCATCAAAGGAAAAATGCACTGTCTGTATTAATTCATGTTCCATTCCCACACCAAAGTAAATTCTGGTAGAAGAGGATTGAGGTACAGAAACAATCTGTTAGGCTGTAGGATTGTCTGATTTGAAAAACCATGTTTGCTATCATCCTGAGATGAGGGTTTTTAGAAAACTAATGGATGAATGATTTAAGAAACTAAACTACAGTTTCAGCAAGATGCACTCAAACCTAACGGAACACCTATAAAATCTCATGTGTTACACGCAATCTCAGTGACTACTTGCCCCTCCTCCCCTAAATTATCACTCTCTGAAGATTTAAGATGGCCCTCTAAGCAAAACAGTGTGTTCATCTTAACTAGCCCTTCTCCTGGTATTCTGCAGAGGTGTGTGAATTTAATCTCACGGAGACCCTGATTATTGGCATACCCATAGTTCTCATAGTTTGCTGATTTTTCCAAGCCTAGGCACTTATGCAGTTTGTTTGCTAGTGTTTCATGGTGCCAATAATTTGCAACTGTTTTTAAGTCCATTTTGCAAAGGGAACTCACAGGCATTCCATACTCAAGTACATTTAAAAAAAAAAAATTCTCTCAAGGTACAAAAGACAAATTACATTCACATACAAAACATCTTGATTTTGATGCAAAAGTCAAATTAACAGGGAACTGAGCAACCTTTGTACATTTTAGATGTTTTTGCAAGAAAGATTTGAAGTTCATGAAAAACAAATTTCTTAAATGTACACACTTGTAGAATGCTGCCATGAGGACATTTTTGAGTAGTGTTAAGGCCAAAGACCTGTGTTGCTTCCTAGCTCAAACCAAAGATGATTGCTGCTGAGAGTGGAGCTCTTATTGTCATCAAGTCCAGAGGATCTTTGATAAAAATTCCCATGTGCTTGACACCAAGAATGCGGGAGTGAGTCCAAGAAACCTACAGGATGATCCACTTTTGCAGCATAGATTGCCGGATCTATTTTCCCTATGTCTGGAACCAGTGTGCTGCTTGTGTGCCAACAACTGCTGCACAGTTCCATAAATAGCTCTCTGCTAATAGAAAAAGTGCACTTTCCGCACCGAGACCTGCCCTCATCTTTCCTCTTTTTTGAGACTCGATCTAAGCCGCAGTGTGCCTGCACCATTAACTGCACATACCTCGTTCTTGCAACACTGCTATTATGCCTGATTGTACACCACAGATAGTTTAATGCACATAGGACCCTCTCAAATGTCCACAAAACTTATCTTAAAATGTAACTTTGCCCATCTCCTGGGATGTGGGCAAGATGGTATTTATTTATTTGAGTTTTATATAGCGCTGGCTAGACCCGGAGGTATCAGAGCGCTTTACATGAGGATAGGTGAGATTACAAGTTACATCTGTTACAAGAGCATAGTCAAAACATAGGACAGGAAAACAATGTTACAGAAAATTCGTCAGAGGAAGGAGACAATAGCAGGGAGACAAGGAGAACTGTGCCCAATGTCCGGCTGGGTAGGTGACGGCCGAGGGGGAGAACCAGGGCCGATCTCCTCTATAGCTGTCTAGCAGCTCCACCAGTCATCAGCCAAGTTGCTTAGGTCACCACGGTGAGGGATAAACAACAAGAGCAACAGTTTGCATAGTTACATTAGTTACAGTTGCATATTCAGACATAGAAGAACAAGTCACCAATAGAGGATAGAGGGAATGGGGGCGGGGAGTAGGAACAGGGGGATGGGAGGCTGATTGGTTCTGGTGGACCGGCAGTGGCAGAAAAGTACCTCATGGGGGCCGAAAAAGTTTGAGTAAGCTGGTCCATAAACCAGGTGGGATCAAACAGTCACTAAGTCCAGTGCCAAAATTCAGTCACCGTGCTGGGTTATTTCGGCATCTTATTAGAAATTGCTTGAAAATGGGTCAGATGGGATGTTGGTCATCAGATACAGAGAGGGGCTCTGATCAGGACCCCACTAAAGAGAGAGGAGCTGGTTTCTTATTGCCGTGTCAGCCAGTGAGAGGATTTTTCCCAGTAAACCTGGAGGCTCCAAGAAGGCGAATCCTTGCAGGACACACTGAGTCTAAGACACAGTGATACGTTTTCTGAATTTTCCAGAGCACAGCCTGGAAATATGCTTTTTAGACTCCCTGGCTTTAAGGACTTTGTCAATCTGCCAACACAAGACAGAAAGCCAGCTGGACAGAAATCACCACACAACGCACTGAGCAGTGTCTGAGTGAGATGCGTTTCAGGTAACAATCAATTCTGTGACATATCACAGGGGTGATTACTGAAACCTAAAATATCTTTCACAATAGAAAGGCCCACTCAAGAACACTAGAAACAATTGGTATATTTTAAAGGTTTATTTTAAAATCAAAATCCTATCCTAGTATACGCAATGTGAAAAGTAATCATGATAAAAATAAACAGAATAGAAGCTGCAATGTTTACGAGAAGTGTGAACAGCAAAAAATATTACAACATATTGGTTAATGCATAAAGCTTTCTTTATGTCAATATTTCCAATCCCACCACCACCTCTTTGGCTAACTAGACTAATCCTTGCATCAAAGCAAGGGCCTAATTTGAGTTTCACACCATTTGCTATTCTCCCCTGCGTTGGCAGGCACGCTAAAAGCCCAGCAAGTGAAGGCTTCATGTGCCTGCTGTTACCCTTCAGCAAAAGTAGGTGATAAAATTCATCATGGTTTGTCTAAGTCTTCTGGCATAAAGTTCCTCCCTAACCCATCACACTTTATTCTTAACTTATATGATGTTATCTGTTCATCGTTGAACCTTTTGGAATAAAGAATAGCAGAAAAAAAGTCCCTAGTGTCCTTTTACCTATTTTTATTACACAAAAACCATCCCTTTTATAATTATAATCAAGAGATGCGATTATCAACTTCCATTAAACCATGTTTATAACTCAAAAACAATTATTTATAGCAATTAAATACTGTGAATATATTTAAGCAGGCTTGTTTATCACATTGCAATGAAAATTTTTATTAATAGACTAACAGATGTGCATTCTGTGTTTCTCACTTGTATCTAATTAATCATTTGTATGAAACTCAAGAAAAGGATATTTAGAAAGGAGAAAAACATGATAATATATATTACACATTGGCGGTAACCACTATGCAGTCATGCGGGAGTCAGAGTTTCCATAGGAAGAGCGTTTTTTGTTTTGCTAATAACTTTGGTGCCTTTTATGACTCTTCAAGAAACTTCCCCAAAAAAAAGTGAATCAACCTAAGCTCTTTACTGGAAAGGTTTGGGTGATCCATGAAAAAGGGGGATCCAAAAGGGGGTCCCAAAACACTTTTTCAATAGGATGAATTAGACAACAATTCAGAAAAACAACTGAACATAATTACACCAAATTTTGAAAAAAGCTAGCGCTTTAGTCAGAAAGTGTGCTTTTATGATTTGATGTAAATTTGTTCATTCATTTTTGAGAAATTAAGTTTCAAAATGTATAGATATATTGACCTTTGGCCACACGGGAGTCCCTTGTAAATCGTGCGAGACCGCAATAAAAAAACACAAAGCCTTCCAATTGGCCAAGAGAGCTTTTCTTTACTGTCGGCCATCTTGCTTCCACAGAAAGTAATGCTCCCACGGGATTTTGCACTGTGATTAGCTGGCACAAACTGAACAATAAGGTTGTGCCTGCCATTACAGGACTCGGGGTCTCTGTCCCTGTGTCGTTTACATAGCAAAACAATAAGGTATAAGGGGGTCCAGAGGGTTGCAACCCTTCGCCCGGATCAAATTGAAAAAAAAATTGTTTCGGGGGGAGTCTGGCATCGTCATCATGTGGTACTCCTGCGGATTGGATTTTTTTTTAAAAAGGTAGACTATGGTGTGGGAGTCCGTGGGTGGTTGCTCGCCTGTTGAAGGGTTGGGTGGAGGGCCCCACCGGGCATGGACAAAGGCCCTGCACGGCAGCGGGGGTGGGGGGGTTGGCTGCAAATGGATTGCAATAAGATAGAACTTTACAATTATAAAAAACATAGAAATTCATTGATAAGTTCACAGAGTAAAGTAGAGTTATATGTGAGGAAAAAAACATAGAAATTCATTAAAAAAAACACTACCATTTAAAATAAAAAAAAGACAAAAATTTCCCACTTAAAAGTAACTCACATAGGTATAATTTGCACCGCTTGGATGCAGGAGGGATACAGAGAAGGGCCTAGCTGAACTGAGAACTGACCTTGGTGCAAAACTCCAAGAACTCCGGTCCAATGCTGACTTGGTAGTAAGAGGCTGCTTGACGTGGAAGCCATGATGGAGTAGCTAGGAAAGGCACTGGCAAGTGACTCTCGCAGGTGGGGGCCATGGATCAGCAACTACAGGATGCGTGCACCAAAACTGAAAACCTTGAGAACCATTCACACCGGGAGAATATGAGGGCTGGAGGAAGACAATGAAGGCTCCAACCTGGAAGCTTTTGTAGTGGCAATGTTGTCCTCCTTGCTGGGAGACAGACAACCGGTGGAGTGGCTTGATAGCATTCGGCCCCAGAAGCTCTTCGTCCTCACAGAAACCAAGAGACATACTAGCCAAGTTTCACTATTACACAGAGAACGAAGCAGTATTGAAGAAAGCATGCAACTACTGCAATATCTTCTACCAAGAACATACTTGTATCATCTGTCAAGACATTTCTCAAGCCACTCTTCAGCACCTACTAGATTTCAGGCCAATCACCAGGAACCTGAGAGGCAAAAATATCAGCTACCGATGGACCATTCTTTCAGCCTGACTTATGAGAGAGAGAGAGAGAGAGAGAGGCAAAAATTCCACATCACAAATAAATTGCAAGTTGCCCAGTTCCTGGGCTATTCTATATCAGAAATGGACTATGGAGTTACAATGCAAAAAAGGACTCGTGTGGACTGGCCAAGAAGAGGATGGCCATACATGGATGGAGCTGTCCGAGCGGTGTTCTGCCGCTCGGCGTGGCTTAGGGGATCAAGATCAACACTGAACCTTAGCATACAGAAGGGCACACTGACTGCTGCAGGGAGACTTTCGCTTTATCCTTCTCTCCCTTTTTTGTTTACTGTTTAACTGGACAGGGGAGGGTTGTTATGGTAAGAGGAGAAGCAATGGGATGCAGGAACTTCCAGTGACACACAAATTGAGGAGGGGGAATCTAATTTTGCTCTCATCGACTCAGACACTCGACCTGGTGCCAGACAAATGCTTGGTCTGGGACCGTGCTGGTTGGAGAGGGGGATGACCCTTGTCCCCAGATTCCAGGTGACTTTTAGCTGCAATTGGGCTCAGTGTCCTTTAAGTTTGGAGGCAATGGCATTACTCCTGTTCCAAGTTCTTGGTTTGGGAATTTTATTGGGAAGTTAAGGAGGGGAGACAGCCCATGCACACTTAAAGGACTACATTAGGTACCACGCTATCTTTACAAAAACGCATCTGCAAATACTCACCCCCTATATAGCAGATCAAGATTATTATCACTACACTGAATAGCAAAGGCCTGACTAGCCCACGATTAAGAGAGGGGCAATGTGGAAAAGCTTCAAAAACAGGTGGCCCAACAACTTGTTTTTTCAGAAAACCCACTTACTAAAGAAAGATCAGGAGAAGATGACACAGAATATATTCAGCTACATATCACTCCTCTGCTGCTACCAAACAACAAGGTGTAGCCATTTTCTTAAATGCAATTTCCCACTGAGAATCGCAGAAATTAGAGCAGATAAGGAAGGTAGTTATTTAATTCTAGAGGGCACCTTTCATAACTACCAGATTACTTTTGCTACAAATTATGTATTGCTCTTGTTAGTTGGCCCATGGTCACGGAACGAGAGACTCCAAACGAGAAAGGAATAAGAAAATGATCGGACCAGTGTAGCGGTATGGGGGTCATCCACTAAGAGTAGTTCTTCTTAGGAGATTATTAAGTCAAGTATAGAACATTTCGTGTGTGTTGGTTTTAGGTTTTCAGGATCAGATCGTTTCTGGAGAGGAAGAAGGTGAACTGATTGCAGAGTCTTCTTTGGTTACCCAATGAAGATTAAAGTCTCCCAGAATTATCACTTTGTCGCTTTTCATTGATTGGTTGTATGCGAGATCCACATATTCCTTGATAAAGGCTGTATTATCGCCTGGTGGGTGATAAATGAAATTTAGGCAGAAAGGGGAGTTGTCTTGCGCATGTTCAGAGTTAGGCATTGGAATGTGGAAAAAGCAGTTGGGCATCTCCCTGTATTGTAAGGAGTCTTTGAAGCAAACTGCCAACTCCAAGCGGTATCCTCAGCTTTACTTGCACACGTCCCAAAACTGAAAATGCAATAAAAACGTGGTTGGCATGTTTAAACTGCAAGGTACGTGCTGGCAGAGACCTCTCTCCCGTTCCCTCGCGGTTTAATACGAGGCCCGTTTAATATGAGCTCAGCCTAGGTAGTAGGGACTGCCTGTTAAAATGTGTTGTCATATATAAAAGCTAAACTATTGGGTCCATGGATAAGTGCATAGGACATTTATCTTTGCAAACATGCATACACACAGAACTCTCTCGCCCTCTCTCAAACACACGCATGTGTCTCTCACAAACGCACACTTCTCTCATGCAGACACCCCTATTCCTCTACTCCCCGGCTTGGCACCGTACCGACAGGGGCGTAGCTTGGTCAGTAAGATTGGGGAGGGGGGAGCTTCAGATTTTCCAACAGTCACGCTGGCATATAATGTTAAAATACATTGTACAACTAGCAGGGCGCATTAGAGGGGCTTAAGAGGCAGCGGAAAGGGAGAGGAATGCTGATTGGTAGGGGTACTAAATGAGGGAAAACACAATATTTTGTAAACTAGCTTAATTTTGGAAGACTTTCAAAACAGCGAGAGCGTGTGTGTGTGTGTGTGTACTCGTGTTTTTGTCTCTTTGTATGTACAAATTTCTGGGGAAATCCAACAGACACCTCACCATACCCGGCCAAAAGCACCTGTACCCAACTATTTACCCGAAAATGCATTTATTAGGTGGGGGGGGGGGTGTAACACAGTGATGTAACAAAGGCCACCGCGGCCCCTGCGGAGCGGGGGGGCCTCCAAGCTCCAGGGGCCCCCTCAGCACAGTACCCTGACCTGAGAGCTCCTGATTAAGTCCGGAGAGGGGGGCTACCCCTCGAGTTTCGTTACGCCACTGGTGCAACATCCGCCTTAAGCTACCCCCCTGCGTACCGAATCCGCTTTGTTTACTTCCGCAATTCAAATACAATACTGTCTTGAGCATCAGTACCTCTAATGGAAATTTACAGTTGGTAAATCAGAAACAGAAGAGTGCGAGGCGCAGCCTTTGTCCCATTGGCTCACTGATGTTGAAAGATTATTAGTTGTGTTTTTCCTTGATGGTTTATCTTCTCGCTTCTTTTTTACACGAGTGCAATTAATGATTAAACCTCTCGGTTTCATAGATAAAGCAGAGCTGAATTGTGGGCGAGGTTCAATGTGTCAAAACGGGCTCTAGCTGAGGACGGGCCTTTCTTAATCACGTGACCCATACGCGCGTGAATTCTGCCACTGAGGCTCTTCTCGAAAATTCTAGCAGTTTCAGGGCCCTGTAATGCCTGGCGAGTCATGGTTCTTAAATCACGTTTCACAAAATCAGGTTTTATTTTCTGCCTGGTGTAGTGCATATTTCTGTACTAATTAAAATGAAACACATTAAAGTTTCCAATTTTAAATGTCCTTAATTAGGCATTCGGTTGGTGCTGGTGTTCTGCTCATATCTTTAAGTGTATTTAGAAAGTAAAGCGCACAACAATTTAAAGAGTACTCACTGCTTTCACCGCTCCCAATACACAGTTTCTACTTTTCTATCATAGCTCTGATTTCTGGAGGTACTTTCGATGCATATGTATCTGCAGATCGGAACTCTGCAGATCACAAAAGGCACGAGCATGGGCCTCTCCCCATAGCTGCAAAGTTTTCATATTGTTTACCTATAACATTTACATTTTTTCAGTGTGCCTATAAAGCCGTGTGATTTAGTGCTCCATGCATTTATATGCAAATTATACTCAATGTGTGTTTAACAATATTATTCAGTGTACAGTTATTGATTAGGTGCAGTACCCGGTTGTTTTTACCGTAGAGAAGAAGCATGCATATATTATTGAAATGTAATCAATGCATTTACTCATGCTAACTACATTTGCTTGGAAACCAAAGTTGGCCTAAAATGTAGGCAGGCCCGAGTTACCATGCATGTCACGTTAATTAAATGCACTGCAATTCTCCCCTTTTTCAGGTGTCTTATGGAGAATCTTGATAACTAGAATACAGCGTCGGATTGGTAATGCGGGCACTCGGGCAATGCCCGAAGGGCCGGTATCCGAATTCCTGCTGTGGGCTGCTTTTTTGAGCAGCCTGGGGGGCCGATTTGGGCGGTTTCTGCGTTGTTTGATGCCGCCAGCGGCCCAGTGGGTGCCTGAGTGGCCTTTCTGGAGGTAGATGGGCGTCCATTACCTCCCTTTTATCAACGGCAGAGGTGTCACTCCCTTTCTCTCGCTGGGCCAGCCCATTAATATATGCATATTGAGCGGGGGCTAGGGGCCCGAGCAAAAGTGGCCTCACTTGTTTTCAGGTGTTTCACCAGTGTAAAATAATCCGTGCATTTTTTTTAACCCACCCACCCCCCCTTTTTTATAAAATTTTGCCGAAGCAGTGTCTTGCGGAAAGGCAGTATGCAAATGTGGGCCACTTTTTTAATCCCAATCCAACCCTGCTAGAATAGATTTATTGCTAAATAGCTGGGACTTAATTAGAAGTTGGCTGTGGACAGGAAGGCCTATGTGATGGGAGAGATCTTCCTGTATCAGGCAGACCAGACCAGTGATACATCCAAGGTTGTGCAGCTGTGTGTTTCTTTGTCCAGCACTGGGAAACAAGAACTTCTACCTGCTCCAAGGGAACAACAGCAGCTGATTGGACCGTTTGGTCGGAACCGATGTGGAGAGGCTTTCAGAAGTGTCTTTCACGTATTGTGTGTTTCATGGAATAGTTAGACAGACTCTGTCCTGACTTCGCTAAGAGAAGATCTCTTCTCGACTCTGCCGATTTCTCCTGCCCGGAGTGTTGAGCTTCATGCTTGAGCATTTGTGCCTACCCCCTGAACCTTAAACTTAGTTCATTTGATGCTGACACCTTCTTCTGAGAAATCCCCTGTTCACTGTCAATACTTATTTAGAATAGAAAAGTTCTTTTATGGAGCCAGTCTACTTGATATTCTTCATGTCATTATAATTTGCATCTTTTTCCTGTTAGTATACAAATTCAGATAGCATGATCATTGAAAATAAATGATTATTTTTTATAAACTGACTAAATTATTTAGCCATAAATGTTCGTCTTCACACATGTATTTGGCTTAATCAGTTGAACAAGATCAAGGAGAAAGAAGGTGCTTGCAGTTTGCTAAATATGGTATTTTTAAAGAGACACAAGAAAAAAGCGAAAGGTCAAGGCACTAGAAGGCTGCACCAGTCAGTCTAGTGTGTAATAGTTAAAGCAAAAGCATGGTGCAATGAGCCGGGAGCGTGACCTTTCTACATCCCCACTAATTGGGAAAACCCAAAAACACAGAAACCGAGCTGGCTCAGCACTCAAATATTATCATATGTAATCGTTTAAGGAAATTTTGTATCCAAGAGTTACAACAGCACAAAAAGGTCAACAATTGAACATTAACATGGCGCCTCCCAAATGAATCAAATTAGTCATCAGGTTACTGGAAAGATATTCTTCCTTTATTCTTTTATTCTTTAGTTCATGATTCTTTTTAAAACCACAGCACAAAATTGATAGCCGACGCGGCGCTTTTCGTCCCAACGGGATGATGGAGCAAGGACTCTCAAATGAGACTTGCTCAGAGGCAATCTTCTCACAGTATTAATTTATTAATCTTTGTGATGTTCGTACTAATAAATACACACACGAATATAAGTAGAAAGGAAGCTTGCCTATGTGTTTAAACTAACAATTAACGCTTGTCTATTCTAAAATGGCCGCTAAAGCGTGGGAAACTTATTGCGCATGTGTCAACCATATCACATGGTGTGACGTCTCTCTTTGCTTGGAGGGAAACTCTTGCTTCTGCGCAGTGTGTATTAAAATGGCTGCTTAATGTCTTCATGTGCTACCGCTTGCTCACATGTTGCAAATAAACTGTGGTATCCTAACGCTATTAATGCGGGATAGAATTTATAAATAAATGGAAATAGAGTAGAAAGAGTGGGTATACAGTGAAACAATTTATTTGTGATTTTAATATTTTCTTCTTTGACTTTTTATTAGTTCGTAAATTTGGGCCTGGGGTTGGTGAACTGAAAACTCGAGAGACAATGGTTCTGCGCATGCGCCCTGAGTGGCTGCCCAGAAGAGCGGATGAAGTCAACCTGGACGTCGTCCAAGGCCATGACCTGATGGCCAACATTATTGTACCCACGATGTCCCTACCGAAAAGAAACAATTTATATGAACAATGTATTAAACTTGTCGTGAGACAGGTGGGAAATAAAGCAAATGTATTCATTGTGATGGGCGGTATTTTAAAACAATGGGCTTAAAGAAATTGAATTAAATCAATATGGTGTGAGGATCAACCCCCTGTCCCCGTCCAATCAGAAGTAGTGGGCCCATAATTCTGCAACATTAAGGGGAGGTACATGGGCGTAGAAGGGTATAATAGATATAGAATTAGTTAATTAGACGCAGAAGAGAGCAGAAATGATGCAAAAGAGCTCAGAGAACAGGCATTAGGCTTAAGCTCCAGACATACAAGCCGATCGATTGCAGACTGAACCGCTGTCCAGAGAGGTCCTGAGGTGGGGGCGGCGGAGTACCTTAGAAGCAAGACACAGGAGAAATCGAGGAGAAGCGAAGTACCAGAGAGGGAACGACGCAGGCGTCGTTGATAGAGAGGTCACCGGTCCTGTCCTGAACCTGGAGGAGGTCTTTGCTCTTCATCCTGCCTGGGTTCTACCTTTCCAACTCCTTGGCCAAGGGGTTTGGTTCTCGCACTTTTAGGTAAATATAAATGCAAACCTTAGTTGCGCTGCTGTCTCTATCTTCTCTTTTCTGAGGGACCGTCATTGATCGATAATTTGATTATTATGCTTCATCCTTGATATACGATTTAAGTATCATGTGGTTCTGTATTTTACTCTGCTAAATCTTTAGATAAACATTTTAAAACTTCCTGACTCAGTGATTATTTCAGGAATTATGAATTGTATTGAACGTCACTCATTTTAAACTTCCCAATTAGCAAAGGGTCCATTGGTAAGTCATTACTCTTCAATCAGAAAAGTAATTGGTAGCAGGGATTTTGATAAAGAGTACAACTGACCCACCAGCGGAAATTGCTAGCGTAGTATGAATGTATGGGCCCAAGTGAGTATTTTGCTAGTAACCCGCTGGATCAGTTTTCTGGCTAGCAGAGGATGGTTTTGGTTGCACTTTGTTAATTGGGTAATGAGAATTTATTTTTTATGAACTAACATCCGTGTGTTTTTAAAGTTTGTTTTATGTTGTCTAGAAAATCCCCGGGGAAAGAATAGCGGATGGTAAGTGGAAGCCATACTGCAGTGAGGTTATCTGTCAGGCAGAAATAGTACTGAAAAGTTAAGTAGGGCTATCAGTACTTGTTAGGGACTCTATGCATGTGAGTAATAGCAAAGGAATATGCTGGTAAAAATGTTATGTTATATCACCTAGAAAGGGTAACATTGAAGAAGTAGCAGGTATTTCTGAAGCTTACGTGAAGAGTAAACGGAAGGGTTTTACTCGTAGTGTATGTTTAGTAAACGGAAAGGTTTTACTAAGTGTGAACGAAACTATCTTTTCCAAATTTAGAGAAACTGGCACGATAGCGAATGTTTTATGTTGTTACTGAATTTTAATAAGAAGCATAGAGAAAATAAAGTTTTGCGTACGATTTTGTAAAGGGAGGGTCAGCTACCGGAGAGGAAGCTGACGTCACAAAACGCAGCGCTGGGATTGGTTGAAACCACGGGCGTAGAACGACTTTTGTAAAGGAGGGGTCAGTAGTCAGGAGTAGTACTGACGTCACAGGTACCGCGCTGGGATTGGTCGAAACAGCGAGGGACAGAGAAGCGCAGATTGTAAAGGAGGGGTTGGCAGAAAAGACGTCACTAAAAAGCCGCGCTAGGATTGGTTTAGTGACAAGTGTTAGCTGGAAGTTGATTGGTTGTTACCATAGAAGCCAAAATCCTAGTGGATAGTGGAGATTGTATGTTAAAACGTGATCCAACTTTAATAGGAACTCGTCCAGACAGGAGATTCCTAGGGTTTGCAGAATATAATTTTATACACCGAGATTTGCCAAAAATGTACGGAGAAAAGAGGAAAATGTCATTTCTACAAAAGATTAAGAATTATTTTAAAAAGGATAAACCAATAAAAACTAGAGAAGGAATTATCATTCCACCAGCTAAAACGCCCGCTTCATTTATGATGATGGAGAGAGGTTATCATACTTGCGTATGGATAGAAAAGTGGATGGAATATACCAAAAATGATGGAATATTAGCATTCCCCGAAAATGGTACTTTCAATGGGAGAATTCTTCAAAATTTGAGATTGAGGATGAATGACTTAGAACCCAGACCAAGATTAACTCTATACGAAGCCTTAGAAGAGTGGGAAACCGAGGCATTTGAACGTGACCGATCCAGGAGTAATAGGGGTTATAGGGGATTTTTCCCTAGATACCAAAATGAGTCAAGGGACGGTCAGATGAAACAGTGGAGAAGAGCAATGCTTACAGAGGGTTTATATCCAATATTAATGGCAGAAGAATCGTCAGGGAATAAATGCACTGAAAAGACAAAACACTTGACTAGATTTGGAGATTCAGAAGATGAATTTATGGAAGAAATATTAAAGAGATACAAAAGGGGATGATGGACGGAACGTTTGAGCCAATCAAACACTCACCCCTAGTCAACTGATCTGGGTTTAATCCATCATCATTCTTTAGCTCACTCCACCACCCCAGTTCAGACATGGCCATATGCAAATCAGTCTGACCCTGTGCCTCATGGGAACAGTCCAGCCCGAACTGCCAAGCCATGTCTTCCCTGGACCGGAAACAAGCATCCTAGGACCGGTTTCTGGCATTCCAGCCGTCATTAGCCAGGCTTGCTTGAATCCAGTGGCAAAGTGAGCAAGGGACCCACGTCTGGGCATACCCCGCCAACTTAGGGCGAACAAAGCGATACAAAAGGGGATGATGGACGGAACGTTTGAGCCAATCAAACACTCACCCCCAGTCAACTGATCTGGGTTTAATCCATCATCATTCTTTAGCTCACTCCACCACCCCAGTTCAGACATGGCCATATGCAAATCAGTCTGACCCTGTGCCTCATGGGAACAGTCCAGCCCGAACTGCCAAGCCATGTCTTCCCTGGACCGGAAACAAGCATCCTAGGACCGGTTTCTGGCATTCCAGCCGTCATCAGCCAGGCTTGCTTGAATCCAGTGGCAAAGTGAGCAAGGGACCCACGTCTGGGCATACCCCCGCCAACTTAGGGCGAACAAAGCGATACAAAAGGGGATGATGGACGGAACGTTTGAGCCAATCAAACACTCACCCCCAGTCAACTGATCTGGGTTTAATCCATCATCATTCTTTAGCTCACTCCACCACCCCAGTTCAGACATGGCCATATGCAAATCAGTCTGACCCTGTGCCTCATGGGAACAGTCCAGCCCGAACTGTCAAGCCATGTCTTCCCTGGACCGGAAACAAGCATCCTAGGACCGGTTTCTGGCATTCCAGCCGTCATCAGCCAGGCTTGCTTGAATCCAGTGGCAAGGTGAGCAAGGGACCCACGTCTGGGCATACCCCCGCCAACTTAGGGCGAACAAAGCGATACAAAAGGGGATGATGGACGGAACGTTTGAGCCAATCAAACACTCACCCCCAGTCAACTGATCTGGGTTTAATCCATCATCATTCTTTAGCTCACTCCACCACCCCAGTTCAGACATGGCCATATGCAAATCAGTCTGACCCTGTGCCTCATGGGAACAGTCCAGCCCGAACTGCCAAGCCATGTCTTCCCTGGACCGGAAACAAGCATCCTAGGACCGGTTTCTGGCATTCCAGCCATCATCAGCCAGGCTTGCTTGAATCCAGTGGCAAAGTGAGCAAGGGACCCACGTCTGGGCATACCCCCGCCAACTTAGGGCGAACAAAGCGATACAAAAGGGGATGATGGACGGAACGTTTGAGCCAATCAAACACTCACCCTCAGTCAACTGATCTGGGTTTAATCCATCATCATTCTTTAGCTCACTCCACCACCCCAGTTCAGACATGGCCATATGCAAATCAGTCTGACCCTGTGCCTCATGGGAACAGTCCAGCCCGAACTGCCAAGCCATGTCTTCCCTGGACCGGAAACAAGCATCCTAGGACCGGTTTCTGGCATTCCAGCCGTCATCAGCCAGGCTTGCTTGAATCCAGTGGCAAAGTGAGCAAGGGACCCACGTCTGGGCATACCCCCGCCAACTTGGGGCGAACAAAGCGATACAAAAGGGGATGATGGACGGAACGTTTGAGCCAATCAAACACTCACCCCCAGTCAACTGATCTGGGTTTAATCCATCATCATTCTTTAGCTCACTCCACCACCCCAGTTCAGACATGGCCATATGCAAATCAGTCTGACCCTGTGCCTCATGGGAACAGTCCAGCCCGAACTGCCAAGCCATGTCTTCCCTGGACCGGAAACAAGCATCCTAGGACTGGTTTCTGGCATTCCAGCCGTCATCAGCCAGGCTTGCTTGAATCCAGTGGCAAAGTGAGCAAGGGACCCACGTCTGGGCATACCCCCGCCAACTTAGGGCGAACAAAGCGATACAAAAGGGGATGATGGACGGAACGTTTGAGCCAATCAAACACTCACCCCCAGTCAACTGATCTGGGTTTAATCCATCATCATTCTTTAGCTCACTCCACCACCCCAGTTCAGACATGGCCATATGCAAATCAGTCTGACCCTGTGCCTCATGGGAACAGTCCAGCCCGAACTGCCAAGCCATGTCTTCCCTGGACCAGAAACAAGCATCCTAGGACCGGTTTCTGGCATACCAGCCGTCATCAGCAGGCTTGCTTGAATCCAGTGGCAAAGTGAGCAAGGGACCCACGTCTGGGCATATCCCCGCCAACTCAGGGCGAACAAAGCGATACAAAAGGGGATGATGGACGGAACGTTTGAGCCAATCAAACACTCACCCCCAGTCAACTGATCTGGGTTTAATCCATCATCATTCTTTAGCTCACTCCACCACCCCAGTTCAGACATGGCCATATGCAAATCAGTCTGACCCTGTGCCTCATGGGAACAGTCCAGCCCGAACTGCCAAGCCATGTCTTCCCTGGACCAGAAACAAGCATCCTAGGACCGGTCCCGGGTCCCGTGCTCTCCATGCCACTGGAATCAAGCTATCCTAGCTGAAGAGGGGTGAAACCCCGAAACCGGTCCTAGGATGCTTGTTTCCAGTCCAGGGAGGACCTGGCTTGGCAGTTCGGGCTGGACTGTTCCCATGAGGCACAGGGTCAAGACTGATTTGCATATGGCTGGGTCCAAACTGGAATGGCATGGTGAGCAAAAAACGATGGATTTAGGCCCAGATCTCTGTACTGGGGTGAATGTATGACATTGTTCTGCATTCTGTCCATCAACTGTTGTTTTTGCATTTGTCACCCCGAGTGGCACGGGTATGCCCAGACGTGGGTCCCGTGCTCTCCATGCCTCTCGAATCAAGCTATCCTGGCTGAAGAGGGGTGAAACCCCGAAACCGGTCCTAGGATGCTTGTTTCCAGTCCAGGGAGGACCTGGCTTGGCAGTGCGGGCTGGACTGTTCCCATGAGGCACAGGGTCAAGACTGATTTGCATATGGCTGGGTCCAAACTGGAATGGCATGGTGAGCAAAAAAACGATGGATTTAGGCCCAGATCTCTGTACTGGGGTGAATGTATGACATTGTTCTGCATTCTGTCCATCAACTGTTGTTTTTACATTTGTCACCCCGAGTGGGACGGGTATGCCCAGACGTGGGTCCCGTGCTCTCCATGCCACTGGAATCAAGCTATCCTGGCTGAAGAGGGGTGAAACCCCGAAACCGGTCCTAGGATGCTTGTTTCCAGTCCAGGGAGGACCTGGCTTGGCAGTTCGGGCTGGACTGTTCCCATGAGGAACAGGGTCAAGACTGATTTGCATATGGCTGGGTCCAAACTGGAATGGCATGGTGAGCAAAAAACTATGGATTTAGGCCCAGATCTCTGTACTGGGGTGAATGTATGACATTGTTCTGCATTCTGTCCATCAACTGTTGTTTTTGCATTTGTCACCCCGAGTGGGACGGGTATGCCCAGACGTGGGTCCCGTGCTCTCCATGCCACTGGAATCAAGCTATCCTGGCTGAAGAGGGGTGAAACCCCGAAACCGGTCCTAGGATGCTTGTTTCCAGTCCAGGGAGGACCTGGCTTGGCAGTTCGGGCTGGACTGTTCCCATGAGGCACAGGGTCAAGACTGATTTGCATATGGCTGGGTCCAAACTGGAATGGCATGGTGTAGGAGAGTAGGATCTGCCTCTTATGTTGCCCCCACTTTTTTTCTGATGTTAGCACTGGTTTCTGGCTATAGTCTGGCTGGGTCCCTGCCAATCAGGGCCCCAGCCTCTCTGTTCTCTCTAAACGACATGGAGTGCACTCTAGGTGCACTAGTGATTGGATACTGTGGTGCCTTATGAGTCCCTAGTATATGGTACTTTAGGTGCCAAGGGCATAGGTACTTCACAGGCCTACCAGGGCCTGCAGCATGTGTTATGCCACCCCTGGGAAGCAGTCTAAATCTGACACCACAGGCCTGCTACTGCAGCCTGGGTGAGGTGGTGCTAGCACCCCTCACTGAGATATAGGTTTCCTATATCTCTCCAGCACACACATATAAACCTATCAGTCACCCCTAAGGCAGGCCCTATCAATCCTGAGGGCAGGGTGCTTGGCTTCTATGTGAGGGGGTGCCTCTGCCTGAGCAGGGCCCCTCTGCAGCTCTCAGAGTCTATTCTCTGGTGCTGTTTGTGGATGCGGTTAAACCATATACTCTTAAGTGCATTATATCCTCGCGGTAAATGCTAACTTTGGAATGGCTGCATCAAAACATGTCGTGTTTGGTGTCAAACATCTTGGAATACTACCCCCCGCCAATCTTGGCGGCGGGGGTAGCATTCCACCCTTCTAGAGGGATAAGACATGTACCTGCTGTGGAAACGCGGTAGAATCCTAAAGAGCCCTGGCATCACAAAATGGATGCCACCAGTCACAGACACTGGGCTGCCCTCCTGCTGATGACCGAAACTCGCAGTGGAGGAAGCCCAACAATAGGCATCCTGTCACAGGGAGGTGTAACCACCTCCCAGACAGGGTTTAGTGTATTGGGGCTGGGTGGGGGCACTCTTAGAGTGCTTTGAAGTCCTGCACTGGGGGAGCAGAAGGCTCCTCTGTGCATATGCCAGTTCAAACCAGCTCAGGGGCTACCTGCCCCTGCTCTGGCGCGAAACTGGACAAAGGGAAGTGGGTGTAGCCACCCCTCCCTTGGTCCTCCCATAGGTGGGGTCATAGAGCTAGTCCATCCCCTCTTTTTAGTATAAGAGGGGGAACCTTGCCATTGCAAAGCAGATAACCCCTGGACGACGCTCTACAGAAGAATCCTGGCCCTTCGACGTTCCACTACCTTTGGAAGACAGAAGAATCTCCTTGGAGTCAAGGAGTGACTCCCCTGCTTGGCAGGCACCAAAAACGACAACGATGGTCGCAAACTATGCCGCTCCCGCCGGAGTCCGAAGTCCCTGCAGCCCAAGAAGTGGATTTCCTGACCTCTCCCAGGCCATCGTGAGTCCCCAGCGAAGCTGAGGCAAGTGGACCCCACGAGTAACGAGGAACCACGACCCCTGGGTACCGTGCACTATTGTCGAGTGCAACCCCTTCACAACGTTCTACGACCTTGTGCTTTGGACCACGTGTGGTCCCGACCTCCAGCAGGAATCCCTCCGAAGATCAGAGGCCTACACCGTCCCGAGTGACCGTGGGCCCCTGTTGAGTGATTCCGCCCGAGGTGTCTTCGCGATCCCTTGCCCGCTGGCTTGTGGGTCCCCAGAAGACTTCTTAAAGAAACCAAAGGGCTCCCCTGGTTGCTCCAGGCCTGCCCTGACGTACCCTCGCTGGGTGAGTCCATCAGACCTTGCTGGTCTGCGCCATCGACTTTTCTTCATCTCCCCGAGACTTGCTGCTGCCAAGGCTTGTTGGCTCCAATCGAGTTGCCGACACCGCAGTCAGCTGCAGACGTCGAGGGACCCACCGAATCCAGCTCCTGGTCGTCGTCGACACCTCCTGGACCACGTGGCTGAAGAGTCAAGGCACCCGCAACCGACCTGAAGCGACCGACGACGGTGGGCATCCATCTTCCTTGCCCCGGGTCACTGCCAAGTGACTTTGAACACTGTCCCCTCTGCTTTCAGGTCATCCTTCTTCAGAATCCAGGCTTGGATTCCACCGGACACTTCTTCAGCTCCCGCAAGCAGCAAGTCTTCTTTGTTCGCCATTGAAAACGACGCCGCGACCCGACACCAAAGGACACCTGTGCACCCGGCTTCCCTGGGTGAGGTAACTCCAGCACTACGGTGCTCCTGTGGGTGTGGGCCCTAGAACTACTTACCCTGTAAGTGACTTGCTTGTAGGTTCTCCCGAAGTATCCTAAAACTCTTTATTTCCAACCGCGACTTGCCCCATTGAAGTTAACGGCGATTCGCGCCTGTGTATCCACACTGCACGCGTCCCCCGTGGGTCCTTTACTTACCTGCCTTGGGTGGTTTCGTGAGGCCCCAGCACTTCTGAAGGCCCTAGGCCTTGTCTCCTTGCAAGTCGTTGTTTCTAAGTCTCTTACTTAGTATATGGTCTGGTACGCCCCTAGGGCCCCAGCCATATTTTGTGCTTAACTTATTGTGAAACGTTGATTTGTGCATATGTTTGTCTTCTAATCTCATAAAGAGATTAGTAGAGAGTTATTTAGAAATAAATACATATATATTTGATATATATACCTGTGTGGTGTCTTTTCATTTGGTGATTCAAGAGATTATATGGTAAAACAAGCTGCTTTACATTCCTCCGAGACTTAGCCTGAAGGCTGCTCTCCACAGCTACCACTAGGATAGCTTTCTTTAAAAGGTTGTCTTAAACCTATCTACCATAAGAGTCGATTTGCCCTGGTGCAAGGTGTCCACTTTAATTAGTGAACAGCATATACCAGGCCAACTTCTCACATTGGTGGGCAGCGTGTGGGATTCCAGCTTGCCATTGTTTTACCAGAAAATCTCTATTTGAATTACTAACTGAAAACCATTATAGGTACTCAAGGTACATATAAAGTCAAGCTTAGTATCAATAAGTTCTACTGAACTTAGAGCTGTGTGCCAAGGGATAGCACACCCTTTCCACAGCTCAAGCTAGGATCAGTAGGCCACAAACTAGTGTAGGTAGTACAACACTGCACAACACTAGAATGTCCTTAAAGGGTGGACCCAGTGGATCCACTCAGCCTCAGTATAAGGACATGGCTTTCTCTGACTTGAGAGCCATGTGTGTTGACAGACACCTGAGACTAGGACAGAGTCCCTCAACACTACACCTGATAGATCTGCTGACAGCAGATGACCTTAGATTGGCTCTAGGAGCTAAAGGGTTTGAATCAGTGGGTGGGTCAGTCATAGTATCTGGGTCAGATGATGAAAATCAGAATGACCAAGATTCTGTGATTGAAGGGCCAGGCTCCAAGGGGCCTGAAAAGGACAGAGGAATTCTCCCTAAGAGAACTGACAGAGAGGAGGAGAGGCACAGATCCCCTTCCAGGGAATCTGACCACTCTTATCACTCTGGCAGAGAATTTGTCCAGCAGAGGAGCTCATACTTTTCCTTAAGAGAGACCTCCTCTGAGAGAAGGTGCAAACTGCTCCAGTATGAGGAAGCCAGAGTGGCCCTCAGAACCAAGCAGTTGGCACTGGATAGGGAAGCCCTGGAGATCCAGAGAGCTTCTAGAAAAGAGGGGTTAGAACCCCCTGGTGGCAGCAACAGTGTCCCTAGAGGCAGAGAATATATTCCTGACCATAGGAACCTGAGCAAGGTTGTTCCTCCCTACCAGAGTGGGGATGATATCCACAAGTGGATAACTTCTATGGAGAGGGCCTGTAGAGTACAGCAGGTCCCCCAAAAGCAGTGGGCAGCAATCTTGTGGCTCTCCTTTTCAGATAAAGGAAGAGACAAGCTCCTCACTGTTAGAGAGGAGGATGCTGATGATTATGAGGTCCTGAAGAGTGCACTGATAGATGGGTTTGGCTTAACCACTGAGCAGTACAGGTTGAAGTTCAGAGATACCCAGAAGGCACAGACTCAGGACTGGACTGACTTTGTTGATTGTGCAACCAAGGCTCTAGAGGGTTGGCTGGTTGGCAGTAGGGTTACTGATTTCAAGGGATTGTATAATCTGATGATGAGAGAACAGATCCTAAATAATTGCCAGAACCAGTTGTTGCATCAGTACCTGGTGGACTCTGATCTGACCTCTCCCCAAGAATTGGGAAAGAAGGCAGACAAATGGGTCAGAACCAGGGTGAGGCAGAAAACCCAGAACCAAGGGGGTGACACTAAGAAGCAAGATCCTAAAGGCTCTGAGAAAGGTGGGGATAAGTCAAAAGACCAGAAGTCTTCACAAGGGCCCCAAAAATCTGCATCTGGTGGGGAGTCACAGTCCAACAAGGAAAAGGCCAAAAGAAGCCCTGGTGCAAATTCTGTAAACAGAAAGGGCACTGGACTTCTGATTGTACCAAGTCCAAAGACCAAACCACCACCACTCCTGCCCCTAAGGCAACTGTGCCCCCTAGCTCAGCTACTGGTGGAGGTGGTACGCAGAATAAGGGTGTAGTAGGGTTGACCCTGGGTTCTGAAGTGGATTCTGACCTAGTCAGAGTGACCACTCAGGCAATGCTGATTTGTGAGGGAAACATTGATATGTCCTTCCTAGTAAGCCCCAGTAATCTGGGCAAGTACAAACAGCAGCCTTTGATAAATGGCAAACAGGCTTTGGCATTTAGGGACACAGGTGCTAGTGTCACCATGGTGGCAGAGGACCTAGTGGACCCTGGACAGATCATCCTGGGTGAAATGTACCAGGTGACCAATGCAAGCAATGTCCAGACCAACCATAGTCTGGCAGTTGTGAATTTCTCCTGGGGAGGGGTAACTGGCCTCAAGAAGGTTGTAGTCAGTGCAGACCTCCCTGTAGAATGTCTATTGGGCAATGATCTAGAGACTTCAGCCTGGTCTGAAGTAGAGTTATGGACTCATGCTGAGATGTTGGGCATCCCTGCAGAGGTATTTGCTGTGACCAGGTCACAAGCAAGAATGCATGACACTGAACCAGCTCTGGATCCTGGAACAATGGACCAGATGCTTCCCAAGAGGAGGAGCAGTAGGGTAAAGGCAGTGCCTTCCCCTCTGTCTCAGATCAAGGATTCACTTCCAGAGGGAGGTGAAGCAGAACCTGAAGAAGGAACTGCCCCAGAGGGACTTGAACCTGACCAGGTTGAGTTCTTGGGGGCAGGGGGCCCTTCTAGGGAAGATCTGAGTAAGGAGCAACAGTGCTGCCCCTCTCTTGAACCCCTCAGACAGCAGGCTGCTGCTGAGGCTGCTGGGAGTGCTAGTGGGTCCCATAAAGTTTATTGGGATGAGGGACTCCTATATTCTGAGGGTAGAGACCCAGCCCCTGGAGCCACCAGGAGGTTGGTAATACCTCAGAAGTTTAGGGGGTTCCTCTTGACCTTAGCACATGATATCCCTTTGGCAGGACACTTGGGCCAAAACAAGACCTGGGACAGGCTTGTTCCACATTTTCATTGGCCACATATGTCAGAGGACACAAAGGAGTTTTGTCGCTCCTGTGTCACTTGCCAAGCCAGTGGTAAGGCAGGTGGCACAACAAAGGCCCCCTGATACCACTACCTGTGGTGGGGGTACCCTTTGAAAGGGTAGGGATTGACATTGTTGGTCCCCTTGACCCTCAGACTGCATCTGGGCACAGATTTATCCTGGTGGTAGTGGATCATGCCACCAGGTACCCAGAGGCAATTACCCTGAGGACCACCACAGCCCCTGTGGTGGTAAGAGCCCTCATTGGAGTTTTCTCCAGAGTGGGTTTCCCAAAGGAGGTCATTTCTGACAGAGGTACCAACTTCATGTCAGGATATCTGAAAGCAATGTGGAAGGAGTGTGGTGTAACTTATAAGTTCACCACCCCTATCACCCACAATGCAATGGTTTAGTTGAACGCTTCAACAAAACCTTGAAAGGAATGATTAAAGGACTCCCAGAGAAGCTTAGGCGGAAATGGGACCTTCTTCTTCCTTGCCTGTTGTTTGCATACAGAGAGGTTCCACAGAAGGGGGTTGGTTACAGCCCATTTGAGCTTCTGTTTGGGCATCCTGTGAGAGGTCCACTATGTTTGGTAAAAGAGGGCTGGGAGTTACCTCTCAAGCCCCCCAAACAAGATGTGATGGACTATGTACTTGGTCTCCGCTCCCGGATGGCAGAGTACATGAAAAAGGCAACCAAAAACCTGGAGGCCAGCCAAGAATTGCAAAAAGCTTGGCATGACCAAAAGGCTGTGCTGACTGTATACCAGCAAGGACAGAAGGTGTGGGTGTTGGAGCCTGTGGCCCCAGCAGCCCTCCAGGACAAGTGGAGTGGCCCCCATACAATAGTTGAACAGAAGGGAGAAGTCACCTATCTGGTGAATCTTGGAACTCCCAGGAGCCCCCTAAGGGTGCTTCATGTCAACAGATTAAAGCCATATGTTGACAGGGCTGACATGGGCTTGCTCATGGCAACTGATGAGGACCAGGAGGAGGAGAGTGACCCTCTCCCTGACCTGCTCTCTCAGAACCCTGATGATGGGTCAGTAGATGGTGTTGCTTTGGCAAGCAGCCTCACTGACCATCAGCAAACTGAGTGCAGACAAGTTCTGCAACAGTTTAGACATATGTTTAGCCTGACCCCTAGTCAGACTACCTGGTGCACCCATGAGGTGGACACTGGGGACAGTCTGCCTGTCAAGAATAAAATCTACAGGCAACCTGACCATGTCAGGGACTGTATCAGGACTGAAGTCCAGAAAATATTGGAGTTAGGCGTGATTGAGCCTTCAGATAGCCCTTGGGCTAGCCCAGTAGTCCTGGTACCCAAGCCTCATACCCAGGGTGGTAAGAAAGAAATGAGGTTTTGCGTAGACTACAGAGGCCTCAATGCAGTCACTAGGACTGATGCCTATCCCATACCAAGGGCAGATGAGCTGATTGATACTTTGGCCTCAGCCAAGTATCTAAGCACATTTGACCTAACAGCTGGCTACTGGCAAATCAGATTAGCTGATGATGCAAAAGCCAAAACAGCATTTTCGACCCCTGGTGGGCACTACCACTTTGTGGTGATGCCTTTTGGATTGAAAAATGCACCTGCCACTTTTCAGAGGTTGGTGAATAAAGTTCTGGCAGGGATGGAAACTTATTGCTCAGCTTATCTTGATGATATTGCTGTCTTTAGTTCCTCCTGGCAGGATCACCTGGTCCACCTCAGAAATGTTTTGGAGGCCCTACAGAAAGCAGGCCTCACTATCAAGGCCACCAAGTGCCAGATAGGGCAGAGTCAGGTTGTGTACCTGGGCCACCTTGTAGGTGGAGGCCAGGTTCAGCCTTTACAGAGCAAAATCCAAACCATAATGGAATGGGTTGCTCCTACCACCCAGACACAGGTGAGAGCCTTCTTAGGCCTGACTGGGTACTATAGGAGGTTTGTCAAGGGATATGGATCTATAGTGACCCCCTTGAATGATCTTACCTCTAAGAAAATGCCAAAAAAGGTTCAGTGGACAGCTAGCTGTCAAAAGGCATTTGAAGACCTAAAGCAGGCCATGTGCACTGCCCCCATCTTACAGAGTCCAGACTACACCAAAAAGTTCATTGTCCAAACAGATGCTTCTGAGCTGGGTGTGGGAGCTGTACTGTCTCAACTGAATGATGAAGGTCAAGACCAGCCAGTAGCTTTTATTAGCAGAAGGCTGACCCCTAGAGAGAAACGTTGGTCAGCTATAGAGAGGGAGGCCTTTGCTGTGGTATGGGCCCTGAAGAAGCTGAGGCCATACTTGTTTGGTACTCACTTCATAGTTCAGACTGACCACAAGCCCCTCCTATGGCTAAAGCAGATGAAAGGTGAAAACCCAAAACTTTTGAGGTGGTCCATTTCCCTACAGGGGATGGACTATACAGTGGAACATAGGCCTGGGACCCAACATGCCAATGCAGATGGACTCTCAAGGTATTTCCACTTTGAACACGAAGACTCAACTGGTCAAGGTTAGTTTAGTGTCCCTACGTTTGGGGGGGTTTGTGTAGGAGAGTAGGATCTGCCTCTTATGTTGCCCCCACTTTTTTCTGATGTTAGCACTGGTTTCTGGCTATAGTCTGGCTGGGTCCCTGCCAATCAGGGCCCCAGCCTCTCTGTTCTCTCTAAACGACATGGAGTGCACTCTAGGTGCACTAGTGATTGGATACTGTGGTGCCTTATGAGTCCCTAGTATATGGTACCTTAGGTGCCAAGGGCATAGGTACTTCACAGGCCTACCAGGGGCTGCAGCATGTGTTATGCCACCCCTGGGAAGCAGTCTAAATCTGACACCACAGGCCTGCTACTGCAGCCTGGGTGAGGTGGTGCTAGCACTCCTCACTGAGATATAGGTTTCCTATATCTCTCCAGCACACACATATAAACCTATCAGTCACCCCTAAGGCAGGCCCTATCAATCCTGAGGGCAGGGTGCTTGGCTTCTATGTGAGGGGGTGCCTCTGCCTGAGCAGGGCCCCTCTGCAGCTCTCAGAGTCTATTCTCTGGTGCTGTTTGTGGATGCGGTTAAACCATATACTCTTAAGTGCATTATATCCTCGCGGTAAATGCTAACTTTGGAATGGCTGCATCAAAACATGTCGTGTTTGGTGTCAAACATCTTGGAATACTACCCCCGCCAATCTTGGTGGCGGGGGTAGCATTCCACCCTTCTAGAGGGATAAGACATGTACCTGCTGTGGAAACGCGGTAGAATCCTAAAGAGCCCTGGCATCACAAAATGGATGCCACCAGTCACAGACACTGGGCTGCCCTCCTGCTGATGACCGAAACTCGCAGTGGAGGAAGCCCAACAATAGGCATCCTGTCACAGGGAGGTGTAACCACCTCCCAGACAGGGTTTAGTGTATTGGGGCTGGGTGGGGGCACTCTTAGAGTGCTTTGAAGTCCTGCACTGGGGGAGCAGAAGGCTCCTCTGTGCATATGCCAGTTCAAACCAGCTCAGGGGCTACCTGCCCCTGCTCTGGCACGAAACTGGACAAAGGGAAGTGGGTGTAGCCACCCCTCCCTTGACCCTCCCATAGGTGGGGTCATAGAGCTAGTCCATCCCCTCTTTTTAGTATAAGAGGGGGAACCTTGCCATTGCAAAGCAGATAACCCCTGGACGACGCTCTACAGAAGAATCCTGGCCCTTCGACGTTCCACTACCTTTGGAAGACAGAAGAATCTCCCTTGGAGTCAAGGAGTGACTCCCCTGCTTGGCAGGCACCAAAAACGACAACGATGGTCGCAAACTACGCCGCTCCCGCCGGAGTCCGAAGTCCCTGCAGCCCAAGAAGTGGATTTCCTGACCTCTCCCAGGCCATCGTGAGTCCCCAGCGAAGCTGAGGCAAGTGGACCCCACGAGTAACGAGGAACTGCGACCCCTGGGTACCGTGCACTATTGTCGAGTGCAACCCCTTCACAACGTTCTACGAACTTGTGCTTTGGACCACGTGTGGTCCCGCCCTCCAGCAGGAATCCCTCCGAAGATCAGAGGCCTACACCGTCCCGAGTGACCGTGGGCCCCTGTTGAGTGATTCCGCCCGAGGTGTCTTCGCGATCCCTTGCCCGCTGGCTTGTGGGTCCCCAGAAGACTTCTTAAAGAAACCAAAGGGCTCCCCTGGTTGCTCCAGGCCTGCCCTGACTTACCCTCGCTGGGTGAGTCCATCAGACCTTGCTGGTCTGCGCCATCGACTTTTCTTCATCTCCCCGAGACTTGCTGCTGCCAAGGCTTGTTGGCTCCAATCGAGTTGCCGACACCGCAGTCAGCTGCAGACGTCGAGGGACCCACCAAATCCAGCTCCTGGTCATCGTCGACATCTCCTGGACCACGTGGCTGAAGAGTCAAGGCACCCGCAACCGACCTGAAGCGACCGACGACGGTGGGCATCCATCTTCCTTGCCCCGGGTCACTGCCAAGTGACTTTGAACACTGTCCCCTCTGCTTTCAGGTCATCCTTCTTCAGAATCCAGGCTTGGATTCCACCGGACACTTCTTCAGCTCCCGCAAGCAGCAAGTCTTCTTTGTTCGCCATTGAAAACGACGCCGCGACCCGACACCAAAGGACACCTGTGCACCCGGCTTCCCTGGGTGAGGTAACTCCAGCACTACGGTGCTCCTGTGGGTGTGGGCCCTAGAACTACTTACCCTGTAAGTGACTTGCTTGTAGGTTCTCCCGAAGTATCCTAAAACTCTTTATTTCCAACCGCGACTTGCCCCATTGAAGTTAACGGCGATTCGCGCCTGTGTATCCACACTGCACGCGTCCCCCGTGGGTCCTTTACTTACCTGCCTTGGGTGGTTTCGTGAGGCCCCAGCACTTCTGAAGGCCCTAGGCCTTGTCTCCTTGCAAGTCGTTGTTTCGAAGTCTCTTACTTAGTATATGGTCTGGTACACCCCTAGGGCCCCAGCCATATTTTGTGCTTAACTTATTGTGAAACGTTGATTTGTGCATATGTTTGTCTTCTAATCTCATAAAGAGATTAGTAGAGAGTTATTTAGAAATAAATACATATATATTTGATATATATACCTGTGTGGTGTCTTTTCATTTGGTGATTCAAGAGATTATATGGTAAAACAAGCTGCTTTACATTCCTCCGAGACTTAGCCTGAAGGCTGCTCTCCACAGCTACCACTAGGATAGCTTTCTTTAAAAGGTTGTCTTAAACCTATCTACCATAAGAGTCGATTTGCCCTGGTGCAAGGTGTCCACTTTAATTAGTGAACAGCATATACCAGGCCAACTTCTCACACATGGTGAGCAAAAAAACGATGGATTTAGGCCCAGATCTCTGTACTGGGGTGAATGTATGACATTGTTCTGCATTCTGTCCATCAACTGTTGTTTTTGCATTTGTCACCCCGAGTGGGACGGGTATGCCCAGACGTGGGTCCCGTGCTCTCCATGCCACTGGAATCAAGCTATCCTGGCTGAAGAGGGGTGAAACCCCGAAACCGGTCCTAGGATGCTTGTTTCCAGTCCAGGGAGGACCTGGCTTGGCAGTTCGGGCTGGACTGTTCCCATGAGGCACAGGGTCAAGACTGATTTGCATATGGCTGGGTCCAAACTGGAATGGCATGGTGAGCAAAAAAACGATGGATTTAGGCCCAGATCTCTGTACTGGGGTGAATGTATGACATTGTTCTGCATTCTGTCCATCAACTGTTGTTTTTGCATTTGTCACCCCGAGTGGGACGGGTATGCCCAGACGTGGGTCCCGTGCTCTCCATGCCACTGGAATCAAGCTATCCTGGCTGAAGAGGGGTGAAACCCCGAAACCGGTCCTAGGATGCTTGTTTCCAGTCCAGGGAGGACCTGGCTTGGCAGTTCGAGCTGGACTGTTCCCATGAGGCACAGGGTCAAGACTGATTTGCATATGGCTGGGTCCAAACTGGAATGGCATGGTGAGCAAAAAAACGATGGATTTAGGCCCAGATCTCTGTACTGGGGTGAATGTATGACATTGTTCTGCATTCTGTCCATCAACTGTTGTTTTTGCATTTGTCACCCCGAGTGGGACGAGGTATGCCCAGACGTGGGTCCCGTGCTCTCCATGCCACTGGAATCAAGCTATCCTGGCTGAAGAGGGGTGAAACCCCGAAACCGGTCCTAGGATGCTTGTTTCCAGTCCAGGGAGGACCTGGCTTGGCAGTTCGAGCTGGACTGTTCCCATGAGGCACAGGGTCAAGACTGATTTGCATATGGCTGGGTCCAAACTGGAATGGCATGGTGAGCAAAAAAACTATGGATTTAGGCCCAGATCTCTGTACTGGGGTGAATGTATGACATTGTTCTGCATTCTGTCCATCAACTGTTGTTTTTGCATTTGTCACCCCGAGTGGGACGGGTATGCCCAGACGTGGGTCCCGTGCTCTCCATGCCACTGGAATCAAGCTATCCTGGCTGAAGAGGGGTGAAACCCCGAAACCGGTCCTAGGATGCTTGTTTCCAGTCCAGGGAGGACCTGGCTTGGCAGTTCGGGCTGGACTGTTCCCATGAGGCACAGGGTCAAGTCTGATTTGCATATGGCTGGGTCCAAACTGGAATGGCATGGTGAGCAAAAAACGATGAATTTAGGCCCAGATCTCTGTACTGGGGTGAATGTATGACATTGTTCTGCATTCTGTCCATCAACTGTTGTTTTTGCATTTGTCACCCGAGTGGGACGGGTATGCCCAGACGTGGGTCCCGTGCTCTCCATGCCACTGGAATCAAGCTATCCTGGCTGAAGAGGGTGAAACCCCGAAACCGGTCCTAGGATGCTTGTTTCCAGTCCAGGGAGGACCTGGCTTGGCAGTTCGGGCTGGACTGTTCCCATGAGGCACAGGGTCAAGACTGATTTGCATATGGCTGGGTCCAAACTGGAATGGCATGGTGAGCAAAAAACGATGGATTTAGGCCCAGATCTCTGTACTGGGGTGAATGTATGACATTGTTCTGCATTCTGTCCATCAACTGTTGTTTTTGCATTTGTCACCCCGAGTGGGACGGGTATGCCCAGACGTGGGTCCCGTGCTCTCCATGCCACTGGAATCAAGCTATCCTGGCTGAAGAGGGGTGAAACCCCGAAACCGGTCCTAGGATGCTTGTTTCCAGTCCAGGGAGGACCTGGCTTGGCAGTTCGGGCTGGACTGTTCCCATGAGGCACAGGGTCAAGACTGATTTGCATATGGCTGGGTCCAAACTGGAATGGCATGGTGAGCAAAAAACGATGGATTTAGGCCCAGATCTCTGTACTGGGGTGAATGTATGACATTGTTCTGCATTCTGTCCATCAACTGTTGTTTTTGCATTTGTCACCCCGAGTGGGACGGGTATGCCCAGACGTGGGTCCTGTGCTCTCCATGCCACTGGAATCAAGCTATCCTGGCTGAAGAGGGGTGAAACCCCGAAACCGGTCCTAGGTTGCTTGTTTCCAGTCCAGGGAGGACCTGGCTTGGCAGTTCGGGCTGGACTGTTCCCATGAGGCACAGGGTCAAGACTGATTTGCATATGGCTGGGTCCAAACTGGAATGGCATGGTGAGCAAAAAAACGATGGATTTAGGCCCAGATCTCTGTACTGGGGTGAATGTATGACATTGTTCTGCATTCTGTCCATCAACTGTTGTTTTTGCATTTGTCACCCCGAGTGGGACGGGTATGCCCAGACGTGGGTCCCGTGCTCTCCATGCCACTGGAATCAAGCTATCCTGGCTGAAGAGGGGTGAAACCCCGAAACCGGTCCTAGGATGCTTGTTTCCAGTCCAGGGAGGACCTGGCTTGGCAGTTCGGGCTGGACTGTTCCCATGAGCACAGGGTCAAGACTGATTTGCATATGGCTGGGTCCAAACTGGAATGGCATGGTGAGCAAAAAACGATGGATTTAGGCCCAGATCTCTGTACTGGGGTGAATGTATGACATTGTTCTGCATTCTGTCCATCAACTGTTGTTTTTGCATTTGTCACCCCGAGTGGGACGGGTATGCCCAGACGTGGGTCCCGTGCTCTCCATGCCACTGGAATCAAGCTATCCTGGCTGAAGAGGGTGAAACCCCGAAACCGGTCCTAGGATGCTTGTTTCCAGTCCAGGGAGGACCTGGCTTGGCAGTTCGGGCTGGACTGTTCCCATGAGGCACAGGGTCAAGACTGATTTGCATATGGCTGGGTGCAAACTGGAATGGCATGGTGAGTAAAAAACGATGGATTTAGGCCCAGATCTCTGTACTGGGGTGAATGTATGACATTGTTCTGCATTCTGTCCATCAACTGTTGTTTTTGCATTTGTCACCCCGAGTGGGACGGGTATGCCCAGACGTGGGTCCCGTGCTCTCCATGCCACTGGAATCAAGCTATCCTGGCTGAAGAGGGGTGAAACCCCGAAACCGGTCCTAGGATGCTTGTTTCCAGTCCAGGGAGGACCTGGCTTGGCAGTTCGAGCTGGACTGTTCCCATGAGGCACAGGGTCAAGACTGGATTTGCATATGGCTGGGTCCAAACTGGAATGGCATGGTGAGCAAAAAACGATGGATTTAGGCCCAGATCTCTGTACTGGGGTGAATGTATGACATTGTTCTGCATTCTGTCCATCAACTGTTGTTTTTGCATTTGTCACCCCGAGTGGGACGGGTATGCCCAGACGTGGGTCCCGTGCTCTCCATGCCACTGGAATCAAGCTATCCTGGCTGAAGAGGGGTGAAACCCCGAAACCGGTCCTAGGATGCTTGTTTCCAGTCCAGGGAGGACCTGGCTTGGCAGTTCGGGCTGGACTGTTCCCATGAGGCACAGGGTCAAGACTGATTTGCATATGGCTGGGTCCAAACTGGAATGGCATGGTGAGCAAAAACGATGGATTTAGGCCCAGATCTCTGTACTGGGGTGAATGTATGACATTGTTCTGCATTCTGTCCATCAATTGTTGTTTTTGCATTTGTCACCCCGAGTGGGACGGGTATGCCCAGACATGGGTCCCGTGCTCTCCATGCCACTGGAATCAAGCTATCCTGGCTGAAGAGGGTGAAACCCTGAAACCGGTCCTAGGATGCTTGTTTCCAGTCCAGGGAGGACCTGGCTTGGCAGTTCGGGCTGGACTGTTCCCATGAGGCACCGGGTCAAGACTGATTTGCATATGGCTGGGTCCAAACTGGAATGGCATGGTGAGCAAAAAACTATGGATTTAGGCCCAGATCTCTGTACTGGGGTGAATGTATGACATTGTTCTGCATTCTGTCCATCAACTGTTGTTTTTGCATTTGTCACCCCGAGTGGGACGGGTATGCCCAGACGTGGGTCCCGTGCTCTCCATGCCACTGGAATCAAGCTATCCTGGCTGAAGAGGGTGAAACCCCGAAACCGGTCCTAGGATGCTTGTTTCCAGTCCAGGGAGGACCTGGCTTGGCAGTTCGGGCTGGACTGTTCCCATGAGGCACAGGGTCAAGACTGATTTGCATATGGCTGGGTCCAAACTGGAATGGCATGGTGAGCAAAAAAACGATGGATTTAGGCCCAGATCTCTGTACTGGGGTGAATGTATGACATTGTTCTGCATTCTGTCCATCAACTGTTGTTTTTGCATTTGTCACCCCGAGTGGGACGGGTATGCCCAGACGTGGGTCCCGTGCTCTCCATGCCACTGGAATCAAGCTATCCTGGCTGAAGAGGGGTGAAACCCGAAACCGGTCCTAGGATGCTTGTTTCCAGTCCAGGGAGGACCTGGCTTGGCAGTTCGGGCTGGACTGTTCCCATGAGGCACAGGGTCAAGACTGATTTGCATATGGCTGGGTCCAAACTGGAATGGCATGGTGAGCAAAAAACGATGGATTTAGGCCCAGATCTCTGTACTGGGGTGAATGTATGACATTGTTCTGCATTCTGTCCATCAACTGTTGTTTTTGCATTTGTCACCCCGAGTGGGACGGGTATGCCCAGACGTGGGTCCTGTGCTCTCCATGCCACTGGAATCAAGCTATCCTGGCTGAAGAGGGGTGAAACCCCGAAACCGGTCCTAGGTTGCTTGTTTCCAGTCCAGGGAGGACCTGGCTTGGCAGTTCGGGCTGGACTGTTCCCATGAGGCACAGGGTCAAGACTGATTTGCATATGGCTGGGTCCAAACTGGAATGGCATGGTGAGCAAAAAACGATGGATTTAGGCCCAGATCTCTGTACTGGGGTGAATGTATGACATTGTTCTGCATTCTGTCCATCAACTGTTGTTTTTGCATTTGTCACCCCGAGTGGGACGGGTATGCCCAGACGTGGGTCCCGTGCTCTCCATGCCACTGGAATCAAGCTATCCTGGCTGAAGAGGGGTGAAACCCCGAAACCGGTCCTAGGATGCTTGTTTCCAGTCCAGGGAGGACCTGGCTTGGCAGTTCGGGCTGGACTGTTCCCATGAGCACAGGGTCAAGACTGATTTGCATATGGCTGGGTCCAAACTGGAATGGCATGGTGAGCAAAAAACGATGGATTTAGGCCCAGATCTCTGTACTGGGGTGAATGTATGACATTGTTCTGCATTCTGTCCATCAACTGTTGTTTTTGCATTTGTCACCCCGAGTGGGACGGGTATGCCCAGACGTGGGTCCCGTGCTCTCCATGCCACTGGAATCAAGCTATCCTGGCTGAAGAGGGGTGAAACCCCGAAACCGGTCCTAGGATGCTTGTTTCCAGTCCAGGGAGGACCTGGCTTGGCAGTTCGGGCTGGACTGTTCCCATGAGGCACAGGGTCAAGACTGATTTGCATATGGCTGGGTGCAAACTGGAATGGCATGGTGAGTAAAAACGATGGATTTAGGCCCAGATCTCTGTACTGGGGTGAATGTATGACATTGTTCTGCATTCTGTCCATCAACTGTTGTTTTTGCATTTGTCACCCCGAGTGGGACGGGTATGCCCAGACGTGGGTCCCGTGCTCTCCATGCCACTGGAATCAAGCTATCCTGGCTGAAGAGGGGTGAAACCCGAAACCGGTCCTAGGATGCTTGTTTCCAGTCCAGGGAGGACCTGGCTTGGCAGTTCGAGCTGGACTGTTCCCATGAGGCACAGGGTCAAGACTGATTTGCATATGGCTGGGTCCAAACTGGAATGGCATGGTGAGCAAAAACGATGGATTTAGGCCCAGATCTCTGTACTGGGGTGAATGTATGACATTGTTCTGCATTCTGTCCATCAACTGTTGTTTTTGCATTTGTCACCCCGAGTGGGACGGGTATGCCCAGACGTGGGTCCCGTGCTCTCCATGCCACTGGAATCAAGCTATCCTGGCTGAAGAGGGGTGAATCCTCGAAACCGGTCCTAGGATGCTTGTTTCCAGTCCAGGGAGGACCTGGCTTGGCAGTTCGGGCTGGACTGTTCCCATGAGGCACAGGGTCAAGACTGATTTGCATATGGCTGGGTCCAAACTGGAATGGCATGGTGAGCAAAAAAACGATGGATTTAGGCCCAGATCTCTGTACTGGGGTGAATGTATGACATTGTTCTGCATTCTGTCCATCAATTGTTGTTTTTGCATTTGTCACCCCGAGTGGGACGGGTATGCCCAGACATGGGTCCCGTGCTCTCCATGCCACTGGAATCAAGCTATCCTGGCTGAAGAGGGGTGAAACCCTGAAACCGGTCCTAGGATGCTTGTTTCCAGTCCAGGGAGGACCTGGCTTGGCAGTTCGGGCTGGACTGTTCCCATGAGGCACCGGGTCAAGACTGATTTGCATATGGCTGGGTCCAAACTGGAATGGCATGGTGAGCAAAAACTATGGATTTAGGCCCAGATCTCTGTACTGGGGTGAATGTATGACATTGTTCTGCATTCTGTCCATCAACTGTTGTTTTTGCATTTGTCACCCCGAGTGGGACGGGTATGCCCAGACGTGGGTCCCGTGCTCTCCATGCCACTGGAATCAAGCTATCCTGGCTGAAGAGGGGTGAAACCCCGAAACCGGTCCTAGGATGCTTGTTTCCAGTCCAGGGAGGACCTGGCTTGGCAGTTCGGGCTGGACTGTTCCCATGAGGCACAGGGTCAAGACTGATTTGCATATGGCTGGGTCCAAACTGGAATGGCATGGTGAGCAAAAACGATGGATTTAGGCCCAGATCTCTGTACTGGGGTGAATGTATGACATTGTTCTGCATTCTGTCCATCAACTGTTGTTTTTGCATTTGTCACCCCGAGTGGGACGGGTATGCCCAGACGTGGGTCCCGTGCTCTCCATGCCACTGGAATCAAGCTATCCTGGCTGAAGAGGGGTGAAACCCGAAACCGGTCCTAGGATGCTTGTTTCCAGTCCAGGGAGGACCTGGCTTGGCAGTTCGGGCTGGACTGTTCCCATGAGGCACAGGGTCAAGACTGATTTGCATATGGCTGGGTCCAAACTGGAATGGCATGGTGAGCAAAAAAACGATGGATTTAGGCCCAGATCTCTGTACTGGGGTGAATGTATGACATTGTTCTGCATTCTGTCCATCAACTGTTGTTTTTGCATTTGTCACCCCGAGTGGGACGGGTATGCCCAGACGTGGGTCCCGTGTTCTCCATGCCACTGGAATCAAGCTATCCTGGCTGAAGAGGGTGAAACCCCGAAACCGGTCCTAGGATGCTTGTTTCCAGTCCAGGGAGGACCTGGCTTGGCAGTTCGAGCTGGACTGTTCCCATGAGGCACAGGGTCAAGACTGATTTGCATATGGCTGGGTCCAAACTGGAATGGCATGGTGAGCAAAAACGATGGATTTAGGCCCAGATCTCTGTACTGGGGTGAATGTATGACATTGTTCTGCATTCTGTCCATCAACTGTTGTTTTTGCATTTGTCACCCCGAGTGGGACGGGTATGCCCAGACGTGGGTCCCGTGCTCTCCATGCCACTGGAATCAAGCTATCCTGGCTGAAGAGGGTGAAACCCCAAAACCGGTCCTAGGATGCTTGTTTCCAGTCCAGGGAGGACCTGGCTTGGCAGTTCGGGCTGGACTGTTCCCATGAGGCACAGGGTCAAGACTGATTTGCATATGGCTGGGTCCAAACTGGAATGGCATGGTGAGCAAAAACGATGGATTTAGGCCCAGATCTCTGTACTGGGGTGAATGTATGACATTGTTCTGCATTCTGTCCATCAACTGTTGTTTTTGCATTTGTCACCCCGAGTGGGACGGGTATGCCCAGACGTGGGTCCCGTGTTCTCCATGCCACTGGAATCAAGCTATCCTGGCTGAAGAGGGGTGAAACCCGAAACCGGTCCTAGGATGCTTGTTTCCAGTCCAGGGAGGACCTGGCTTGGCAGTTCGGGCTGGACTGTTCCCATGAGGCACAGGGTCAAGACTGATTTGCATATGGCTGGGTCCAAACTGGAATGGCATGGTGAGCAAAAACGATGGATTTAGGCCCAGATCTCTGTACTGGGGTGAATGTATGACATTGTTCTGCATTCTGTCCATCAACTGTTGTTTTTGCATTTGTCACCCCGAGTGGGACGGGTATGCCCAGACGTGGGTCCCGTGCTCTCCATGCCACTGGAATCAAGCTATCCTGGCTGAAGAGGGTGAAACCCGAAACCGGTCCTAGGATGCTTGTTTCCAGTCCAGGGAGGACCTGGCTTGGCAGTTCGAGCTGGACTGTTCCCATGAGGCACAGGGTCAAGACTGATTTGCATATGGCTGGGTCCAAACTGGAATGGCATGGTGAGCAAAAACGATGGATTTAGGCCCAGATCTCTGTACTGGGGTGAATGTATGACATTGTTCTGCATTCTGTCCATCAACTGTTGTTTTTGCATTTGTCACCCCGAGTGGGACGGGTATGCCCAGACGTGGCTCCCGTGCTCTCCATGCCACTGGAATCAAGCTATCCTGGCTGAAGAGGGTGAAACCCCAAAACCGGTCCTAGGATGCTTGTTTCCAGTCCAGGGAGGACCTGGCTTGGCAGTTCGGGCTGGACTGTTCCCATGAGGCACAGGGTCAAGACTGATTTGCATATGGCTGGGTCCAAACTGGAATGGCATGGTGAGCAAAACGATGGATTTAGGCCCAGATCTCTGTACTGGGGTGAATGTATGACATTGTTCTGCATTCTGTCCATCAACTGTTGTTTTGCATTTGTCACCCCGAGTGGGACGGGTATGCCCAGACGTGGGTCCCGTGCTCTCCATGCCACTGGAATCAAGCTATCCTGGCTGAAGAGGGGTGAAACCCGAAACCGGTCCTAGGATGCTTGTTTCCAGTCCAGGGAGGACCTGGCTTGGCAGTTCGGGCTGGACTGTTCCCATGAGGCACAGGGTCAAGACTGATTTGCATATGGCTGGGTCCAAACTGGAATGGCATGGTGAGCAAAAAACGATGGATTTAGGCCCAGATCTCTGTACTGGGGTGAATGTATGACATTGTTCTGCATTCTGTCCATCAACTGTTGTTTTTGCATTTGTCACCCCGAGTGGGACGGGTATGCCCAGACGTGGGTCCCGTGCTCTCCATGCCACTGGAATCAAGCTATCCTGGCTGAAGAGGGGTGAAACCCCGAAACCGGTCCTAGGATGCTTGTTTCCAGTCCAGGGAGGACCTGGCTTGGCAGTTCGGGCTGGACTGTTCCCATGAGGCACAGGGTCAAGACTGATTTGCATATGGCTGGGTCCAAACTGGAATGGCATGGTGAGCAAAAAACGATGGATTTAGGCCCAGATCTCTGTACTGGGGTGAATGTATGACATTGTTCTGCATTCTGTCCATCAACTGTTGTTTTTGCATTTGTCACCCCGAGTGGGACGGGTATGCCCAGACGTGGGTCCTGTGCTCTCCATGCCACTGGAATCAAGCTATCCTGGCTGAAGAGGGGTGAAACCCCGAAACCGGTCCTAGGATGCTTGTTTCCAGTCCAGGGAGGACCTGGCTTGGCAGTTCGGGCTGGACTGTTCCCATGAGGCACAGGGTCAAGACTGATTTGCATATGGCTGGGTCCAAACTGGAATGGCATGGTGAGCAAAAAAACGATGGATTTAGGCCCAGATCTCTGTACTGGGGTGAATGTATGACATTGTTCTGCATTCTGTCCATCAACTGTTGTTTTTGCATTTGTCACCCGAGTGGGACGGGGTATGCCCAGACGTGGGTCCCGTGCTCTCCATGCCACTGGAATCAAGCTATCCTGGCTGAAGAGGGGTGAAACCCCGAAACCGGTCCTAGGATGCTTGTTTCCAGTCCAGGGAGGACCTGGCTTGGCAGTTCGGGCTGGACTGTTCCCATGAGGCACAGGGGTCAAGACTGATTTGCATATGGCTGGGTCCAAACTGGAATGGCATGGTGAGCAAAAAAACGATGGATTTAGGCCCAGATCTCTGTACTGGGGTGAATGT